>LPNX010277971.1:985279-1074489 GCA_001517045.1 Pseudotsuga menziesii | reverse complement strand
GTGACGGGAAGTGATGCTGTCAGTGAAAGCTGGCTGAAAGAAATGTATAGCTTCAATCCTATGCTCAGATCTGAGCTTATCTAGGATCGCCCCGGCCTCTCTTTCACTCCTTGCTCTGTGCGAGTGGTAAGGGAGATGTCTGGTGCCCGTCTTTGTCCATTTTCCCAGAAGCCCAGGCAGGGGACGATGCCCAAGGCCCAGCCTTGTGTCGATGAAGCTCGAGCGCAATCGAGCGACGAGGTAATCAGAGTCTCATCCTCCAGTGATTTGCAAGCCCAGCCCAACCCAGCGTAGCCTTCAGGAATCTCGATCTTAAACGTTGCCTTGATTAGGAGGAAATTGGAGAGCAGTCGCCGGTGGGATGCCAAAGAACTCCAAGCACACCATCAGGCCCAGGCTAGAACTGATGTCGGCCCAGGCTAGAAATGATGAAGTCAACAGAAAAGTCAAGTTCCATCTTTTCCTATGGTCAAATTTGTTAGAACTCATGAATTCAACAGAAAAGTCAAGTTCAAGTTCAAGTTCTATGTTAGAGGTTAAATTTTATTTGTAAATTGTTTTGGTGAAATCTTCCCATAATATTCACTTTCACTATTATTTTTTGCCGACATGTTATATCAGGTGACAAGATCTCTCCCGTAATATTCACTTTCACTATTATTTTTTGCCGACATGTTAGTAACGTTACAATATCTCCCCCATAATATTCACTTTCACTATTATTTTTTGCCGACATGTTAGTAACGTTACGTTACATCACGTGACAAGATCTTCCCCATAATATTCACTTTCACTATTATTTTTTGCCGACATGTTAGTAACGTTACATCACGTGACAAGATCTCCCCCATAATATTCACTTTCACTATTATTTTTTGTCGACATGTTAGTAACGTTACATCACGTGACATCACATGACAAGATCTCCCCATACTGGGCTGTAGAGCGCCTCTCTGCGCAACAATAAATGTTTATCTTAAACCATTTTTTTAAGTAATTGACAAATAGGAATAAATAGGAATGTTGATATCTAAATTCGATGAATATGGTTATGTAAAAGTTAATATAGGAATATGGTTATCTAACCGGGAACCATTTCCCACGAGGGTGGCATTGATATGGCTAGGGTTATGAAGCTGGGGTCCATGGCAAAGGAATTGGCTAGGACGAAGAACGATATTGTAGGCACAGGCTCCACGCCATCGTGACTGCCACGACTGTGCATGAATATGCGTTCCTACTCTTCCAGCGTGACAGAGTTATCTCTACAGCGTTACTGTGAATTTTCTCCTCCAGCGTCCAGCGTCACATGACTGGGGAGTGTCTCCTCTAATCACAACGTTTTTAAGAATTTACCCACAAGATATCAACGTCTAGGTTACTAAGACTAAAGCAGGACAAATGCATTGTAATACACAACAAGTATATATATATATATATATTCCCGTATAATTGTATAATTATATTTATGCTCTGGTGCCTAGATTCGTTAAAATTACAATTATATATATATGGTTAAATGAAAATAACCGCATTCAATTTTGTTTCTAAAATTACATTTTCATATGAGGCAATGATAAATATATTATGTCTGAATTTTAAATATTTTCATATATAAATAAAATCCATGAGGATGTACTACGTTTCTACGTAAAAGAAATTTATATATAGGGATATATAATTGTACAAATATCTTAATGCTATTAGGCCTTCTTTGAATGAATTTAGAAGATAGTAATATTAAATCATTAAAACCATGTTGACTAACTGAATTAATAATTTTATGTGTATAGTTGGGGTTTACACATTTTAATTATTTAGAGATGACATAAATATATAATTTTTAGGTAGTTTTTAGAGATGAATCCAAAGCATATGTTAAATGTCTATAAAATATTTAAATCCAAACGCACATGAAATTACTGAGTCAAAAATAATAATAATTAGGTTTTCGACCCCGATAGATGCTACACACTAGCATTTCTATTTCCAATAATCAAATCCTCAAAATAATTCTTTTGAATATACATGGAGGGATTTTCGTATCAAGTCTACTTTCCTCTTCTGGTTCTTCTTGATACAAGTTTTCTTGTTGTTCTTCCAAGTCTTCTTCTTCTTGTTAATATTCTTGTGGTTGTTCAAACACTAGTTGATCATCATCATCATTTTTTTTTCTATACTTGAATTCGTCATCTACCTTTACATATATACTTTCCACCATCTTGTTTAACCTTAGGCTGTAGCATTTGTATACCTTGATTCTATGGCATATCCAAGAAATAATCCTTCATCAGATATGGAATCAAATTTCCCGAGGTTCTTTTTATTTCTCTTGATATAGAACTTGCTTCCAAATATTCAGAAATGCTTGATTTTTGTTGGTCTCTCATTCCAGAGTTCACATGAGGTCATGTTTCTACCAATTCTGATTTGTCCACTATTAAAATGTGAATGACAGTGTGAATAGCCTAAGTCCAGAAAATGTGAGATAATTTAGAATCATTTAACAAGGTTCTTAACATCTATTGTACTACTCTATTTTTTCTTTCTGCTACTCTATTCTGTTGTGGGATCGTGGCGGATTAAAACTGTCTTTTATTTCCATGTTTTTCACAAAAATCCTTGAATTCATTTGAGTTATATTCATGTTTGTTATCTCATCTTAAACATTTAATCTTTAGATCGATTTTGTTTTCAACTACTTCCTTGAATATTTTGAAACATTCAAATGTTTCTAACTTTTTCTTGATGAAGAAGACCCTTTTCATTCGAGTATGATCATTTATGAAGAGAAGAAACTACGATTTATCATTTAAGCCTTTGGTTATCATGGTCCCACAAAGATAAATGTGGACTAATTCCAATGGTTTCATCATGGAGTATTCCTTTGTTTTAAAACTTACTCTTGTTTTCTTTCCATGTAGACAATGCTTGCAAACAAACTCTAATGGCTTTGTGAACTTTTGGATATATCTCACCACTTGTTCTTTGCTAATTTTAATCAGGTTGTCAAAGATTATATGTCCCATCCTTCTATGCTAGAGCCAAATTTCATTTAGTTTCCCCATGCAATGATTTTATTCCTTTTTGTCTAATATGTATACATTGTTTGAGGTTCTGGACGCAGTTTCCACAAGTATTCATGTATCCATGTTTCTTATTTTACATTTCTTTGAATCAAAGGTGAGTGTGTGTCCTTGATAACACATTTGACTCATGCTAAGAATATTATCACTACAACAAAATACCCTTTTGGGGGCGGTTTTGCTAACCCCCCCCCCCCAAAAAAAAAGGTCTTTGGGGGCAATTCTTAAAAAACCCCCTCAAAAGTCCTGAGAATTGGACTTTTGGGGGCGGTTTCCAACCCCCCCCCCCAAAAAAATTCCAATTCTAGGGACTTTTGGGGGCGATTTTTAGCCCCCCCCCCCCCAAAAAAAAAAAAAAAAACGAAGAAGTCCAACACAACTTTGAGAGTGGGGGGGGGGGGTGGCGCAGGGCGCAAGAAGGTTTGGAAAGACCTGCCCCCACCAAAATTCCAACAATACTTTTGGTGAGGGGTTTGGAAAGGAACCCCTGCCCCCCCCCCCCAAAAAAAAAAAATTCATGTTGAAATTTTTTTGGGGGGATGGAAATACCCCCCATAAAGGTTTACCTGATAGTTTTTAAAGGTAGCAGTATAATTCAAATATTGTATGTAGTATAATATATAGTAGGATCACTAAAATAACAACTTCGAAGCATAGAAATAATAGACACAGTATTTTGACCTGGGAAACCACAAGGGATAAAACACAACAACCTTGTGATCAAGATCTTAGTTCAAAGTACAACATACATCCAAATATATAGTACTCACATATAGCAGAAGATCGATAAACCCCAAGAACAAAGGAGAAACTCCTCCAAAGATAGGGAACCCTAGAAAATACGTCTTCTAACCGGTAGCGAACTTCTTCCATTAGTGGAGTGAACTTGGTTGGGTGAAAATGAGTGACATGCCTTGTTATTTATAGTTGACTTTACGTTTCCTTGTTCACTTTAACCGGGGCCAACTTGCACACTTAATCCGATATGAATTATCTTTTATGCATAATAATCATTGTTTATTATTATATTTTCTAAGGCCGACTTCGTGAGGATGCCTCGCACAACTGCTACATCAACAATCCCTCTTATCCAGGGAAGAATCATCATACTATAATACTGCATATGGATATAATTTGTAAATCAAAATTGTCTCTAACATCTCTATATCATTAACAAGTTCTTCCAACATAGTATCACTAGTCCATCGAGAAGTGTCAACAACTCAACCCAGTCCAACAGGGAGTCAATATGCACCAACTCAACCCTATCCATTGGGGAACCTACATGTAACAACTCAACTTATTATATCAAAGCATCAACAACTCAACCTAGTACATTGGTGGGTCCACATACACCAGATCAATCCATTCCATTGGAGAGCCTACATGTAATATGAGCTAGTATGCACTAGTATGCACTAGTTATATGCACCAGTCTCTTCACCCCATCACAAGGTATTGTCTTCGAGATCTCCCCACTCCATCTAAGAGTGTCTAGGAGAATGCAGTAAATTTCTCCATAACATCACATGATGTCCAAGAGATCTCCCCAGTCATTCATAGAGTGTCCAGGAGAATGTTCCATGTCTCCCCATCCCTTCACATGATGTCTGATAGATCTCCCACTCCATCACAAAGTGTTCGGGAGAATGCAGTGGCTTCTCCATGCGCACCCCTTCACAAGGTGTCCAAGAGATATCCCCACTCTATCATAGAGTGTCTGAGAGAATGTTGTGGCCTATCCACCCCTTCACAGGGTGTTCTAGAGATATCCTCACTCCATCACATACTGTTTGGTAGAATGCAATGGCCTCTCCACCCCTTCACAGGGTGTCTGAGAGATCTCTCCACAACATCATAGAGTGTATGAGACAATGCAGTGGTCTCTCCACCCCTTCACAATGTGTCCAAGAGATCTCCCCACTCAGTCACAAAATGTCTGAGAGAATGTCACTATAGAATCATCCTTCCCTCTCAAAAAGGGAGTTAACATGGGACTAATATCCCCACTCCATCACAGATTTACCAGGAAAAGGTGCAGTCCCATTTTTAGTCATCTAGGGACTATTCTCCCCACTCTATCATAGAGTGTTTGGGAGAATTCAGTGCCCCATTCTGACTCATCTACTTTTATCCAATTCGTGTGACTAATACTGGGAGAATGTTTGCCTGATGTTGCATACATCCATCTTCACAAATGGCACATATGGCACATGTGGGCCAAATATTCATTTGCATGGGTATTGTGGTGTAGTGAGATCCATCATTGATGCACACAACCTCATAATGATTTCCATGCAACACATGTACACCAAATATTCCCTTTATAGAGAATCTATTATTCTGTTACATGAAGGAAATGTTTTGGGAAACACTGCTTGCATTGGCTCTCAACCTTAAGATTTTTTAGGATTCGAGACATCAACATAATATGAAATATTTTGATTCCTAGACTCAAAATTGAATTCCTTGGAAAATATTGAAATCCAAGCTTTGATTGGATAACCTAAACAAGATGATATTTGATCAAATCAAGGACATTATCTCAAATCTATGTTGACAAACTCATGCCCAAAGCTTCTAAATCTAGATTTAAATATTAGAAATGAATAATAGTTTGGATTGAGAAGAATATCTTGCACATGTAATAATAAGCATAGAGTCACTCGTCAAATGAATCTTCTGAACTATTTTTCCGACAACCTAAGGTAATATCAATTTTAGAGCTAGCAATTTGCTTTGTTGTTGGTACCCTCCCAATCTATGCCATTAACTTTATAAAATGTGAGTTTAAGAAGTTTAGAATACCACCTGTGCCTCCCACAAAAGGCTCCCCTTGGGTTTTCCCATAGAGATAATCCCATGGCACAATCTTTTCAATAATTTATGGGAGCACCACTCTCTTTCCTTTCACTAATGAATTTTGTTTAAAGCTTTCTATGATGCTTAGGATTTGTGTTGCTATCAATTGTGAGACGTTAAACTTTTTTCCTCAATTTTATTAGTACTGACACCCACTGGGGTGTCATGTCACGATGGACAGTACAAGATATATAACATGCCTTGGGGAGGTTTGATCTTGAGTGAGTAGGGCCATAGTCTACCATGAGCCATTAAACTTACCATCAAACATTTCACCATTCTTTTCTCAGTTGGCCTTAGTCAATAAAAGCTATGGACTCTATTGTGAACTTTAGGAAATCAATTTTTTTGATGTAATTATTGGGAGAAAGATCAAGAATTGTGTGCGTGAGGCTCCTAAATTGATAGGTTCATGCCATAGTTTCCACAAAACATGTTTACTATTTGCTTCGTTCCCTCCTCCAGTGGCATTTGCAGTCAGGATTGGCCTCCACTCAACAGATCACTTCCTTCTTTCCAGTGCTCCCCTCCTCTAGGGGCTTCTAGAGATTGGCAAAGGATGACACTGCTTCTGACCATAGGCCACCTCTACATCCTCCCAACCCCATCGATGTTTCTAGTATCGACCCCATCCAAAAACTCAGTTGTATGCATTCAAATAACAACAATAGGCTCCCCACTCCCAACGTCGACACACTACCCATTATAGCTCCCCTTCTAGTTCTTATAGTTCTTTCAAACATATTACTATTTCAAGTTTTCCTCATTCAGCTTCGGATATTAGGAGAGACACTTCCAATGTGTACCATGACATACTCGCTATTTTTGGATCATATATCCCAGATCTAGTCTCCTTGTATATTTATTTCCCTATTTAGACAATTGTCACAACCTAGGAGTTGACATATAGCCCATAAACCATAAATGAAAATATTGTTGATGATGACTACGATGTACAAGATGGGCCAATGCAGATGCATTAGCCCTCTATGTTAGCAGCTAACAAGGAAAAAATTACATGATGGGATAGTTGTAGGTCCCATCGATGAATAGAGTGAGAGAGGGTCCATCTTGTAAAGAAGAAACCTTGGATAGTTCTTCACCTCCCCTATATCCAATAGCAAATAGGGAGGTTGAATGTTGTTTTGATGCCCTATTGGCTGATATGCCTGCTTCTTGATTGTGTTCTCTCTTGAGATGACAAAAAAAAATAGATTGTAAGTCATATTTTGACTCCATCATTCTCTAAATACCCCCCAAGACGTTCTAATTTCAACAAGCGATAGATCTTTCTAGATTGAATACAACTTAGTTTTAGTGTCCAAACATTTGAAGGTATCTAACACATTGCTCCAATACAAAAAACATCAAGATTGTTGAAAAACTAAACTCTACTATGTTGTTCATAATAACATAAAAGATACATTAAAAATAATTTATATGAATTTAATAAAAGTAGAATTGTGTCTACTCACTAACACCTAAATTACATCAGATAACACCACCAAAAAAACCAAAAGGTTTGTCCTTTCCCACCACTAATAGAATCCATAACTTTTAAGATAAGGGTTTTAGCGCCACAACAAGCCATCAAAATAAAAAAAAACAAAAGGTTTTAGCGCCACAAAGTTTTTGAAAGTTTGAAAATGAGTTATGGCACATGAATGGGGATTTTGATGTAGCCTTCCAACCACTGCATGTGGAACAGAGAGAGAAGAGGTCCGAGAGAGGCAAGAATAGGCTATGCAGGAGCTTCTATTGCGGAGGCGTCCAAATCGTCTTATGGAAAGAGGTAAATTAGAGCATGATTGGAAAGAAATGGCTGAAACCCGATCCAACTTTTAGTACTACAAATGATATTTTGGAAGCTAAACCTACAAAATGGATAGTTGACAGTGCATGTTCAAATTTGAAGCCTGGATCCATGGTTTTCTGCGTGTTCCAATAGTATTGTATAGTACTAAGTTTGGGTCGGATCTTCATGCTGCTTTGTGTTTTCCTTGTTTAAAAATATTGTGCCCTATATTCACTAATGATTAGGGATGTGGTGTTGTCGCATCTCTCTACATTCCTGGGTTCTTGGTTCAGCGAGGGATGACAGTGGTGTACCTCTTGTTGACATTCTAATATTAGAGATTTATTTCTCCTGCTAGCGGGTTCTTCATGCTTCCCCTGTGCTTTATTCATCAAAAATGGTGTTCTCGTCCTATTGATGCGGTATGGTTGCTATTTTTTCACTATGTTTCAATTTCACATTTCTAGTTGTTTTGATTAGTTTTGATAATCAATAAAATCATTCATTGCATTTGTTTTATTATACTGCATATAATTCCATGGAAAATCCATGTTCCCAACCAAAACCATGTCTTCAGTTTCTCATATGTGCCTCCAAATCCTTGGAATCAGATTTTTAAGTTGATGACTCAAACAGTAAACTGAAATTATAGAAAATTTCCCTGTGAACATTACTTAAATTCTCCCAAAATATAATACTTGTGTAACAACTAAGAGAGGTTTTTGAATATTGTCCTGTGCTGAAGAAAATCCTCTCTCGGTTTCTGAAAACAAATCTTGATTTGGCATAAAAACTCTTTGAACCTAATGACTAAAACAGACATTTTCATTAAAAATATGCTTTGTTGCCGCACAATTGATATCTGATACTTTGTTTGTTTTTCTTGATGTTGAATATGGAACACTTGTTGATGATGGTATTATGATTGTATAATATCCTTGAATGTTATTTCAAGTTTATTTGTAAACTGGCTTTCACACTTTGTCTTAATCTTAGAAATCCTTGAAATATTTTTCCCGATACTTTTAATGTATGTACTAAGTGTTATTTCAATGAGATTCAATGACCAAGACACTAATTCTCCTTCTCTTTATACATATCTCTATCTATCCAACGATACCATCACAGGGGACATAGATAATCTATTCTAGAACGTGGGTGCATTAAAAGATGTGAATATAGCTAGTAATCATTTGTGCGAGAGTATTCCATCATCCATTGGAATTTTATCTTATAGCATATTCTTCTCAATTTTTCTTTAAATTTTTGGATGCACTATAAATAATGGCATCGAGAAATGTAATTCTTATTGTATCTTTCTTTGCAAATATAACTCTAAAAAATTTCATTAAATGTAGGTAGTTTCTCCATCCACACAATAGAAGAATCTATGTGATCAAGTTGTAATTCCAATAGTAAATGAAGTATATTTAGTTTGTTGCAACCAATTAGAAGACCACTTTCTCACATAAATGTGGCCTTATCAAATCTTAGTTGTTTTAGGAATACTTGTGCAATTTAACATATCGAAAGATCAAATTATGCTACCATTCCTTTAGATAGTGGCCTTATGTATGTCAACAAAGTCAGACAATGAGATAAAAGAGTTTATCTAGTTTGATTTTAGAAAAATAAAATACAGGAAGGGAAGAGACATGAATCCATTTTCCTTTTCCATGGCCCATGTCTTTGGAATCCTTGACCTATGCTAACCCTTCTAATAAATCATTGGTCTCACCTGCTCCGTTTTAATAATTGTTGGGAATTTCCTCTTAGCTTGAGACAATACATTATCTTTTGACAATGTTGATAGAGCCCCCTTGATAAAAAAAATTATCCCTAAAGTACTAGATGTGGAATTATTCTTGGGCCATCCCATGAATATTTTTTGGGGGTAGATCCTCCCACTGAATAAATATTTTGACAGCAATCTATTCCTCAAATAGCATTTGAAGGTCAATCCCCTTAATACTACTTACATTTTCAGATATGATATGGAAAGCTTTAATTTTCACCCTCCATTTCCAACATCAACATAGTTATCAAAAAGTGCTTGAGTAACATTAGAGGAAGTAGAATGATTACTTGAATTTGATGCACTGTGAGACTTTGACTTTGATTTTGTTTGAAAGTAATATTCTCATAATACTCTTTTTTAGAAGGCACCTTCTCATTCCTGGGAAAGGAACTAAATTCGTTCTCCTCTCTATTATTTTTGCAATCTTTCAAATGTCGATCATAGTTATATGTGAAACAGCGGGGTCTTCCAAATACAATGGATCTAGAATCAAGCGAAGAAGGTAAAATAAGCTTAGAGTGAAAATCGATTGGAGGGACACTTAGTGGGGATACTGAAGCAACAATTTCCAAGGACACTTAGTGGGGATACAGAAGCATCAATTTCCAAGGATACTTTTGAAGGAATTCTTATAGAGACGTTGTCAAGGATAGAGGAAAGTATTGGCAACGCATCACATCATGCTATTGGCTGTGAAAAATACAGCTCTGCTGGTGAGGTAAGCTTGATATCTGTTATTTTCCAGTGTGGTAAACAAGTAGCTCATTTTATTTTTTCTTACTATGGGTTTTTTAATTTTAGAAAATTAATGATGAAAATTGTCAAGGATTAGGGTGAAGAATTAATATCTTGCATGTGGATCATTTCTGCATTCATAGTGACTTATGAGAGTCCTATACATTGGGTATTTTTCCCTGCATTAACTTATTTGTTGATGTCTTTTTAGTTAGAACTTGAAACCTCTTACATATGGATGTGGATACTATATCAAAAGACCAAGATGGTGTCTTCAACAAGATTCACAGTATCCTCTTCCATTCTCTACTACCCAATGGTCTCTTGTTGGCCATGGGATTTACCTAGCCTCCCTGGAATTGATTGTCTTGGATTGGTCTGTGCAGTCATATTTTTTACACAGTCATACTTTATTTTTCTTTAAATTTGCAGCCCTGTCTTTTGCACTTGTGAACACCAAAATAAAGATGTGAAACCATGGATGGATAGCCAGATCACCAAACAACATCCCCATGCTTTTGGATTAATTTGTTGGCTCAAGGACAATAGTTGGTGGGTGTTAGCACCCTATAGTTCCAAACCACAAACACATCGTATGGCATACACTTCCAAACAACCTCTTCAATTATTGTTTTTAACACTTGGACACATTTCAATAGTTTATCTTTGGTGGCCATCACGATTTTTCTCATTTTGACAGATGTATTCCTTACACATGTGATCACCAAAAAGAAAACTAAAACCATGGATAGGTAGATAGATATCCAAGGAACATACCCATGTCATTTGATGAATTTTTGGGCACAGGAACAACATGTGGCAGGAATTTCTAAATGACCTTTTATTATTGGTTTTAACACTTGGACAACTGTGCCATTTTCAAGGTGAATTTTTTATTTCACCAAAACCCTGAACCAATGTCACCAGATGATGTAGAATATCTCACTAAACACAACATAACTCATTTCACCTTTAGAATATTCTTCCTTTGACCTAGGAGTGCATTTTAGTGAACTTGGTGTAGAAAATTGCCTGAACCCCTGTTTTGGTAGATCCATAACTTTATACACAACACTCTTAAGACAAATTGAGACCGCGGTTAGATATCCAGGTAAACAAGCTACAACCTTACATGGTGGGACATGCATTTTTCTTAAGCTCTGAATTATGGTGGTCATTTTCCCAAGGAAATTTTGACTAATTTTCCAAAAAAGACTTATTTTGGAAGAACTGTATCTTTTTCTTTAGACACTTTTTATGAGAAATGAAACCATGGTAAGATAGGTACTTCAACAATATACGACATGGCAAGTCAGGGCGGTCAATAAATTTTACTTATGAATTATGGTGGACATTTTCATAAGGCAACTGTTTAGGGAAATTTTTCATCACTTGGTCAATTTTTCATCACTTAGTCATATTCTTTGCACAGTCATACTTTATTTTTCTTTAAATTTGCATCCCTGTCCTTTATTTTTCATTTCAAGCATCCCACCTGAGAACATATCCCAGAATTTTGGAATACAAAGCATAAGAGATTTAACCAGTGCATATGCTTGGTTTTCCATTGTATTATATTTAAGCTCTGAATCTCTTAATGTTTTACTAAAGAAAGAAATCGGTTGTTCTAAGCCATCTGAATTCTTTTGCAATAAAACAACAGCTATGGTATCTTCAGATGCAAATGAAAAAAATGCAAAATCTTTAGTATAATCTAGAGCTATCAAAACTGGTGCTTCTATCAATGCATGCTTTATCCTTTCAAATGACTGTCTAGCCTGATATGACCATTTAACTTCCTTGTTCTTCTTAAGCATCTCAATGATATGTTTAATAATCTCTACAAAATTAGGAATGAACCATCTTAAAAAATTGATTTTCCCAATGAAAGATTGAATTTCCTTTTTATTTCTAGGGATTGTGATTTTTAAAATAAATTTTACTCGCTTTGGATCTATTTTGATTCCTTCAGTAAAAACAATGTGACCCAACAACTTACACTCTGTCATAGCAAAATGAGATTTCTTTGGGTTTAATGACAACCAAATTTTCTGCACTTAACAAAACCTATCTTAGATGCTTCAGATGTTCATCATCAGACTTGGAGAACACTGTGATATCATATTGGTATATTACTACAAATTTTTCATTTTCCCCCACGAAATCTATGTCGATAGACCTCTTGAATGTAGCACCTGCGTTCATAATCCCAAAAGGCATTTTATCATACATAAATGTTCCCCAAGGGGTTATGAATGTTGTTTTTTCTCTGTCCTTAGGTTGTACTACAATCTGATTATAACCATAAAAACCATCAATCATTGAAATTCTCTGAGAACCTACAACTCTTTGCAAAATCTGATCAATTTTAGGCAATGAATAATTTTCTTTTAGGCAGGATCTGTTCAAGTTTCGGAGATCCACTCAAAGCCTTATTTCTCCATTTTTCTTATGTACTAGCACAAGGTTGGAAATCCAGGATGAATATCTAGGAGGTACAATAATTTTTACATCCAACAATTTTTTTACCTCTTTTTCAATTACTAGCAGCAAACGCTGAATTAAGCCTTCTAAGTTTCTGTTTAAAAGGCTTAGTATTTGGTTTAAAGGGAATTTTATGTTGAATTATGCTAGTGTCATAAGTTCTTAAATATTTGAATATGACCAAGCAAAAATGTCCACAAATTATTTCAACAAACTGATATATTTTTTCTTTTCCCCCTCTTACAGTACCTTTGGCATTCTAATCATTTTGGGTTCAGCTTCAGAACCAATATTATAATCTACAACATTTTCTTCAATGGTCTACAACGTGGGTTTCAACAAAGTATCATCTTTTGAGAACAACCTCTCAAGTGGAACAAGTCCCTTAGGAATGAAATTTTCCTTTAACTCAACAACCTTATTGTTAGCAATTGAATCTTTTGTATAAGGTACATTTTCAACCAACTCAACATCTTAATCCTAATCAACTAAATCATTAGCAACTCACTTGTTAATTCCAAAAACTCATTTATCTCCTAATCATCATGAAAGACCTTCCAGTGCTTGATGTCATCTAGGACAGATGGCTTGTATCTTACATTGATTGGATATTTCAAATTTGTTAATTTTGGAACCTTGACGTAGGCTAATGCTAAAGCTAAAGAATTTGTTGTTTCATTATACTCTCTTAGGAAAAAAATTATGTTGAAAGAGAAGAATAAATTATCTATTAAATCCCACACCTCATTTCTTGACTTGCCGAATTACTAATTCGGAGTCACCAAATACAACAAGCTCTTGAATGTCCAAATATTTTGCTGCTCTAGATCCCAAAATCAATGCTTCATACTCAGCAGTATTGTTGGTTGTTTTGAATTCCAATTTGTAGACGAGATAAGTAATTTCATCTCCTGCTGAAATGAGTACAACAACTGCTCCTACTCCTTCCTTACTTGATGAACCATCAAAATACATTTGCCATAAACCATCTGGTTTTTCTTTCTTTTTCTGGACTGGAATATCTTTGTGCACTTGTAAAACTCCTTCAAAATCATCACTTAATTGCAGCATACAAGAACCAAAGTCCTCCTCTATTGAATAAATTGGATGATTATTGGGATGTTTACAGTCACTTACCAAATATTCCAATTGTACTTCTCTGTAGAGTCTCCTATACTCTCCTCCAACAATGGAATTGTGGTATAAGAAAGGTCCATTTGAAGAGTTCCTCCCACTCTTTTTTCCCAAGATCTTGACAGCAGCATGCCTAATTTAGGAGAAATGTCTGCTACAACCACATCCATCAATACACTCTTCATAGATATCTGTGTCAAATTCACCACATGATCTTTGATAACCCCAATACACTTCACTGCCCTAGAATCAAACGCATATAAATCATGATATGCTTTGGTAACAGTCAACCCTAACACTTCCAGAACCACTTTTGGAATGAGGTTGTGCGAATCTCCTGAATCAAGAAGGCAATTATGTAATAACTGCTCATGAACCATGAGAGTCACATAAAAAGGAGGAGGATATTTTGAATTGTCATTAGGCTTATCAAAGGTTTTAGAACCAACAACGATGGTAGGATTTTCATCTTGCAAATTAATTTCATCAAAAGGAATAGAATTCACTGCAGATTTAAAAGTTTTAAAAGTTGCTTCCCTATAAGATTTGTTTTCTATCAACTCTATCAAAGGAACAAGGATCTTTATGTTATTAATTTCATGCTCCAAATTAAAACCACTTATACATGTTGGAGACATTTACCACCTTACACACTCATTTTGGTCAATTTGGCCTAGTTAAACCACTATCCTAAGTATTATTGACTTAATTGACATCAGCTAGATCACACCCATGCCTACCTTCAATCAATGACGATAACTTAGCCTTCTCCTACATTCGGGGAGGCTAACTGGAGCACTTCGGGGGTGATCTGAGTGTCATTAATGCCCTATATTGCTAACTAATGGTTACAATCAATTAAACAGAACAGTGAAGGCGACCTCCATCATTAAATTGATTATTTATTGATTATTTAAAGAACTGGAGTCAACAGGGGCGCCTCCAACCACTTTTGATGTTCAGTTACACTTCAGTTAACCTCATCGGGGTTCATTGGAGTCATTGATGTGCTACCACTTGATGGTTGGCTTTCTGTGACACATGTCTGACCTACTTTTGGTCAGACTCAGTCATTTATTGCACTCCAACTTCAGTTAGGGCTCAGTTGAGTCAATTAGGGTTTTGATCAGTGGTTAACTTGAGTGTTGACTGTGGCTTACATTTAGTTAAGCTAGACTCACTCATTCAATTCGAATGACCTCCTTGGGAATTCGAATTGCTTTTTCATTCATGCTTGCAGCATGATCTTGTATTATAACAGTCAACCCTAACACTTCGAGAATTGCTTTTGGAATGAGGTTGTGTGAAGCTCCTGAATCAAGAAGGCAATTATGTAATAACTGCTCATGAACTGTGAGAGTCACATAAAAAGGAGGAGGATATTTTAAATTGTCATTAGGCTGATCAAAGGTTTTAGAACCAACAATGATGGTAGGATTTTCATCCTGCAAATTAATTTCATCAAAAGGAATAGAATTCATTGTAGATTTAAAAGTTTTAAAAGTTGCTTCCCTGTAAGATTTGTTTTTATCAACTCTATCAAAGGAACAAGGATATTTATCTTATTAATTTCATGCTCCAAATTAAAACCACTTATACCTGTTGGAGACATTTACCACCTAACACACTCATTTTGGTCAATTTGGCCTAGTTAAACAACTATCCTAAGTATTATTGACTTAATTAACATCAGAGGAGCACTAGATGACATCAACTAGATCACACCCATGCCTACCTTCAGTCAAGGAGGCTAACTTAGCCTTCTCCTACATTCGGGGAGGCTAACTGGAGCACTCCGGGGGTGATCTGAGTGTCATTAATTCCCCATATTTCTAAATGATGGTTACAATCAGTTAAATAGAGCAGTGAAGGTGCCCTCCATCATTAAATTGATTATTTATTGATTATTTAATGAACTGGAGTCAACAGGGGCACCTCCAACCACTTCTGATGTTCAGTTACACTTCAGTTAACCTCATCGGGGTTCATTAGAGTAATTGATGAGCTACCACTTGATGGTTGGATTGCTGTGACATGTGTTTGACCTACTTTCAGTTAGAATCAGTCATTTATTGCACTTCGACTTCAGTTAGGGATTAGTTGAGTCAATTAGGGTTTTGATCAGTGGTTAACTTGAGTGTTGACTGTGGCTTACATTCAGTTAAGCTAGACTCACTCATTCAATTCGAATGACCTCCTTGGGAATTCATATTGATTTTTCATTCATGCTTGCAGCATGATCTTGTATTGTATTACTCATTATTTGTGTGAATATACAGAGTGACTACTCATTTTGTAGCACAATTACACCATTTTCATGCCTTATTGTTATTAATATTTGATGGGACTTGTGTTTAGTCCCTAGATTACTATGACAGATTAATATGGTATCAGAGCTCACGGTGGGACGAAGCTCAAATCTCTCAAAAACAAGGTTTTTGACAAATCTTGCATGAAAATTGAGTAATAGCTCAAAAATCTAGCACTGCACCAAAAGCCAAGGCTTAACACTTAATACCCCAAGTAAAGAACTTGTTGATTAAGCTTGCTTGATTGACTATGCTGGGTGTGATGAAATCCTAAAATGTGTAGGTTGTCTAACCTTACATTTCCCTTTTTGTTGTGATTTTCAGGTTTTTTACCGGTGAAAGCATTTGCTCCAGCAGATTCATATGGCTTCTTCCATAGATCTTTTCACTCCATTCAATTTCCACTCATGGAAAGGAGACATGGAGATATAGCTATGCTCCAGAGGACTCTATAGGGTCACCATGGACACTGAAGAAGAGCCTGGTTCTGCAATAGACAAATCTAGATTCTTGAGCAAGAAGGATGAAGCATTCATATTCTTGTGCCTCTCTGTTTCCTGGGATCTTCTTTTCCATGTTTCAGGATTGAAGACTCCAAAGGAAATTTGGGACAAATTGGAAGACTTGTATGGAAAGCAGGATTATTAGAGGATTACCAGCTCGAAAATGGATTGATGTCTCTCCAGCCTTCCAATTTCGAGACCTTGAATGACTTTTTCACAAATTTCAAGCACATTGTCTTACTGTTGAAGCAATGCAAAGTGGAGAAAGAAAATGATTAGATCATCCTCGCCATACTCTCCAAACTTGGAGATGCTTATTCAGTTTTGTTCTCTACATTTCGTGTGGGGAAGCTCACAACCCCTGGATGGAAGATGCCTACACTCAATGCCTTCATTAAGTCCCTAACAAGTGAACATGATAAGCTTGTCTAGATGGGGATCATCAAATCCTCCCGTGATCAAGCCCTCCATGTCTCAGGGCCCAAAGATTTGAAGGGTAAAGGAAAGAAGTAGAAGAACCCAAAAACTAAATTCGAAGCTCCTAATCCTAATGTTGAAAACCAGCAGCATGATGAGTCTTCTGGCTCAAATAAGAACAAAGGGAAAGGGCACCATGGAAAGGAAAAAGTCAAGTGTTCATACTGTGGGAAGGGTTTCCACCCTGAACATGCCTGCATGAAGAAGAATCTTGATGAAGCTACCTCTCTCCTTGAGAGAAATCACATCAATATTCCGGAAAGATTTCGGAGGAGAGATCAACAAGGTCAAGAACCACAGCATGAAAAAGGTCATGCCCTCATGGCAAGCACTTCGAATTCCAAAGCACTCTTGAATGATTTTGGAGATTTGAACCACATGATGGCTGAAAGAGACTCCTTTTCATCCTTGGAGACTGGTAAATCCATCCCCATCCACATGGGAGATGACTCCACCATCATTTCAGAAGGACAAGGTACGGTTGATCTTGAGAATGGCTATTTTTCAAATGTTTTGTATGTACCATCTCTGGCATCAAATCTCCTTAGTGTCTATCAGATGACACATACAAGAGTTTCTAAGAAAGTATCTTTCATCCTGAATGATGTTGAGATAATGGAACTTGCATCCAGGAAACTAATTTCTAAAGGCCTTGCAAACCATCATGCAAAAGCCTATGAGTTCTCCCACTTTGTGGCGGATGCAAAGCCCACCGCTCTACTAACTCATGGAAATGAAGTTAGTAGGCTGTGGCATGAAAGGTTTGGCCATATAAATTTCAAATATTTGCAGAAATTACAGAAAAACTCCATGGTTGAAGGCCTCCCGGTCATCAAAGCAACCAGTGGAATTTGCAAGGGCTGTGTGGTTGGAAAACACCCTGAGCACAAGTACGATCGGGGGAAGGCAAACTGAGCTACACGCATCTTGGGGCTGATAAATTATGATATCAGTGATCCAATGTCTGTCACATCCATGAATGGATCAAGGTATCGTCTGACTTTTATTGATGATTTTTCAATTTAAACATGGGTCTTCTTTCTCAAAAATAAGTCTGAAGTATGTGAAAAATTCACTGAACTGAAGGCCTTGATCGAGAATGCCTCTAGGATTAAGATCAAGATATTGAGATATGATAATGGTGGGGAGTATGTCAGTAATGAGTTTTTGCATATATTCTCCCAAAGTGGTATTCAGGTCCAACATTCAATTCCCTACACTCCCCAACAAAACGATGTAGCGGAAAGGAAGAATCTATCTCTCAAGGAGATGACCACCTGCATGTTGGAATCAAAGAAGTTGGCTGAAAATTTGTGGGATGAAGCCATGCATGCTGCATCATACATTTATAACAGAGTTCCACACTCATCCATGAAAGGGAATACCCCTTTTGAAGCATACTTTGGACACAAGTCGGATGTGTCGAACCTGTGGGTGTTTGGGTCCACTGCATGGGCCCGAATTCCACTTGATAAAAGAAGGGCTTTGCAACCGAAAAGCATAGAATGTTTATTTATTAGGTATCCTAATGAATCAGAAGGTTTCAATCTGTTGGATATCAAAACAAAACATATCATCATCGAGAGAAGTGTCAAGTTTGATGAGCCTCTTCAAGAGGTGGAACTAGTGAAGGAGAAAACTGTTGAATTTCCTTCCTATTCTACTGAATATTTGGATGATGAAATTGGGGGTGATGACACTGATTTGGATACTCTGATTTATGATATCAATTTGCAACAAACATCATATGTTGAATCAGAACCTGAACTACAAAATTATCTTCCCACATGGGCCCGACAGACACCGTCCTCCGCAGGAGATAACATTGGAAATCCGGATGATCCAAGGAGAACCCGGTCTGATTTCCAAAAAGCAGGTATTGCGCTCTCTTGTCCTAATAATTTGCTGTCCAAAACTTGTTATATTATTATTATTTCAGACCCAAAATCCTACTACCATGCTCATAAGGATCCGATATGGCAAGTTGCCATGGATGAAGAGATGAATTCTCTTCAGAAAAACACTACATGGGAGCTAGTTTCTCTTCATCTGGGAAGGAAATTGGTTCAATGAAAGTGGTTGTTTCAGACCAAGGTTTATGCTGATGCAAACACCTACAAATATAAGTCAAGGCTTGTGGAAAAATGTTTCTCTCAGTTCCAAGGTGTGGACTACCATGAGACTTTTGCACTGGTTGCAAAAATGGACTCCATCTGCCTAGCTTTGGCAATTTTGGCATCTAAGCACTAGGAAGTGAATCATATGGATGTTAATTCAGCCTTTATACATGGATATATTCATGAGGATATATGCATGAAGCAGCCTGAGGGCTACATCTCTGAGCCATATTTTGTTTGCAAGCTAAAGAAGTCACTATATGGGTTAAAACAGGCCCCAAGAGAGTGGTATTCCAAGATGGATGCCTTCCTTCTCTTGCAAAAATTCCAAAGGTGTAGATCAGATCCAAATGTGTATATATAGTAGTTTGATGGTAATTTGATTATTATTTTTTTATACATTGATGACTTACTGATCACAGGTAGCACAGTTGCTTCCATTTCAACCATCAAAACTGCTCTCCACAATGCCTTTGAAATGAGCGATTTGGGGCTCCTAAAACAATTTTTGGGGCTCGAAATTGAGCAAAATTCTGATGGGATAATGGTAACTCGGTCGAAATACATATCAGACCTATTAGTCAATTTTAACATGGATGAATGTAGGCCTACACAATTCCCTTTTCTTTTAGGGATCAGCCTTGAAGAAGGAAAACGCACACCTCCCATGGACTACACTACCTATCGACAGCTGATTAGTAGCTTGTTGTACTTGAAACATACTCGGCCTGATATCTGTTATGCTATGAATGCTATATCAAGATACATGCAGTAGTCTCATGATATTCATTGGAAGGAAGCCAAGAGGATCCTCCAGTATATTCAGGGAACCAGGACCTACGGCATTCACTATGCTGCAGACTCCGAGCTAGAGCTGGTTGGATACACATATTCTGATTGGGCAGGTGATTCTATTGATTCAAAGTCTACTTTCAGATGTGTATTCATTTTTGGTGATGGCCCCATTTTCTGGTATAGAAAAAAGCAGGCTGCCATAGCATTATCTTCAGTAGAGGCCGAGTATCAAGGAGCGGTGAATGATTGCATCCAAGCAGTTTGGTTGCAAGGAATTCTTTTAGAGTTTCATCTTGGTAGTACTTTGTCCACTGTCCTCTTTTGTGATAATAAAAGTGCTATTAATATATCCACAAATCCAGTTACCAGGCAGAGGACCAAGCATGTAGAGATCCACATGCACCATATCAGGGAGCTAGTGCATGACAGGACCATCATTCTGCAATACTGCCCGACTGATGAGCATATTGCAGACATCTTCACCAAGAGATTTTAAGAAAAGAAGTTCACTTACCTTCGTTCACTCTTAGGGGTGAGTCCATCAGGGTGATCAGATTACTTTCAATGTTTAGCTTGAGGGGGGGTTTTCCCACTGGGTTTTCCCTCTTTTCCTCACTTAGTTTTTTTTTTAGCATTGTTTCAGTTTCAGTATTGTACAAGGTGACCTATGGCCTTAGTTTCTGGGGCCCTAGAATTTTTATGCATTTTATGTTTTCTAACTCCTCCTGAGTATAGCTTAAGGGGGGGGTGTTGGAGACATTTACCACCTAACACACTCATTTTGGTCAATTTGGCCTAGTTAAACAACTATCCTAAGTATTATTGACTTAATTAACATTAGAGGAGTACTATATGGCATCAACTAGATCACACCCATGCCTACCTTCAGTCAAGGAGGCTAACTTAGCCTTCTCCTACATTCGAGGAGGCTAACTGGAGTACTCCAGGGGGGATATGAGCGTCATTAATTCCCCATATTTCTAACTGATGGTTACAATCAGTTAAATAGAGCAGTGAAGGTGTCCTCCATCATTAAATTGATTATTTATTGATTATTTAATTAATTGGAGTCAACAGGGGCTCCTCCAACCACTTCTGATGTTCAGTTACACTTCAGTTAACCTCATCGGGGTTCATTGGAGTCATTGATGCACTACCACTTGATGGTTGGCTTGATGTGACATGTGTCTGACCTACTTTCAGTTAGACTCAGTCATTTATTGCACTCCGACTTTAGTTAGGGCTCAGTTGAGTCAATTAGGATTTTGATCAGTGGTTAACTTGAGTGTTGATTATGGCTTACATTCAGTTAAGCTAGACTCACTCATTCAATTCTAATGACCTCCTTAGGAATTCAAATTTCTTTGTCATTCATGCTTGTAGCATGATATTGTATTGTATTACTCATTCTTTGTGTGAATATACAGAGTGGCTACTCATTTTGTAGCACAATTACACCATTTTCATGCCTTATTTGATGAGACTTGTGTTTATTCCCTAGATTACTGTGACAGATTAATAATACCTTTATTAACTTCTTTAGGAACTACCACTTTATCTATTTTCTCCCGTACAACTTGTTTCTGTTCTAGAGGAAACCTTTGTTTAGCAGGGACATTTTTTACAACTTTCTTTACTTGTGCTACATGTTTTACCCCTGATCTGAGACCATATGATTTTTTTGGAACCTCCTGACAAATTTCAGGCATAGACATCTCTTGGTCAAAATTATTTTCTTCATAATGATCATGCATTGTAGCATAATGATAATCAACTTTAGTCAAAAAATGAAAATAAGTATCATCATCAAACTGACTAATGTTATGTTCTTGTTCTTCCAAATCCTCTAACTCTCCCTCTTCTATCTCGTATGACTCATCATCTCTCACATGATTATTTTGAAATGGAGGTTGAATTCTTTGATCTTCTTTTTCACTTCTTTCCCTCTGAATAACATTATTTCTTCTCTCTCTTGGTAAAAATCTAGGAACAAAAGGTCTTCTGAATTGATTTTGATTTCTCTCTCCTTTGGGTATAGGATTATTCTGATTTTTATTTCCCAATTCTAACCTATCAATCTTAGCAAATTATTTTTTAATGATTTTATTTATTTCATCCATTTTTCTATCTAAATATCTTCCTTTAGAATTGGATGGAATAATTTCCTTTTTTCCCTTTTTATTAGCCATTTGATAGACTGTTTATTCTTTGAGTCTATTTAAATCCAATATGTTAGGTTCAACCTCCAATGCAACATCTTGCATATTCAAAAGAGATATAGATTTTCTTTCTCTTAACAATAAGGAGAATCCATGATCAAAAGAATTTGCATAATTTAACTTTGTTGATGTTTCAGAAGGTTTGATTTCAGCTCATATCATGCTGTACATTTTATTGAACCTCTTAGAAAAGTATCCCATAGCCTCAACTTTCTTTCTTTTCAATGATCCAAACTCTGTAATGTAATATAGATAATCTTTAGTATCTCCCCATTGTCTCATGAACACTTCTTCTAAAGCATCTATACCATCTATAGAGTTTTGTGGTAATTCCCTACACCATTTTCTTACTTCACCATCTAAGCTTTGAACAAAAACTCTCATCCAAACATCTTGATTTTCAAATTTCTGATTATCTGCATAACTCAGATATGTATTCCAGTTCTCTTTTGCTGTAACATCTCCTTAACCATTGAATCTCAGAATATATTTATGATAATCTCCACCTGGGAGAGCATGTAAAGGATAAGGCAATAATAGAGGGGCATATCTTGTTGCTACAATAAAAGCCATCCTATCTGAGGGTTGAGCAGCCAAATTGGTGGATTTAATGCTAAAGTTTGTGGGGTAGATGATTTATTTTGTGGAGATGGTGGCTTGGTTTGTGAAGGAGATGGCACTTCAACTTTGAATTAACCAATTAAAACTTTACTTGTGAGAGGTATATAAGGTGATGATAAAAATTCAGAAGTAAAGGGTTCCTATGGTTGTTGTATATGCTCAAGTATAAAAGGATTTGAATAAATATTAAAATCATCAAACTGGGTAGGATTAAAATCTGCAAAATCAAGAATGACTACAGATAAATCTGATTTTCTTTGTTCCTGAGTATCAAATGATGTTGCAAGAAAATTTTATCTGAAGAATGCTGAGGACTACTGGATGATGGAAAATCAAGTTTCCTTTTAGCTTCTCTCAAAATCCTTTCTAGATCAAAAACTCCTGAATGCAAAGGAGATGAAGGATTTCCTCGAGTTCCTATCTGTCTTGAAGCCACTGTAACTTTCTGTAGGTAATTGATGTAGTATACAAACAAATTCTTCACCTTCCAAAATCAGATATAAGAATATGAAATACCCAGGGAATATGTACTTTCATTTCTCCGTCCCTGGCAATGACGCCAGAAGATGTTATCACTAGAGTAATGAAGGTAGATATGCAAACATAACAGAGATCTATCGTAGGATAGAAGACTAAACTACAGGAAATGTATCACTGTAAAATATAGTAATAGAAAAGGCTACGAGCATGAATTTATAACAGAAACGAATTAGGTTCTGCATCAGATATTTAAAGATAATTTCATGTGAATCATAAGAATTATGGGATAGATGAATAAGACCATACACGGAACAAAATCATGAATAACATGTAATTCAATTATTAAAGAAAAACATTGCTCATTTGATCATAATCATTTCAAAGCAGTCATTTCATATTAAGAGATACAAAATGCATACATGCCTGCAATTCGTTACAAGAATCTGATCTCCATATGTTGTTCCCTGAAGTTCTATAAACTTCTCACCCTATGAAATATGTTCTTCATTTATTAAGTGAATTTTTCTTTGCTAACAAATTCTGCTATGACCACCAATTCAATATCTTCTAAAGGATCAAGTACATGGTTTGGGATTATTTCAGCTTCTAATTTACTTCTCAATCGCGTTCTAGGTTTTGAACTCAAATCCACGCCCTTTACTCTTAGGTTTTCAACTAATTTATCCTTTGCAATTTCTTCTGAGCATAGTTCTTTGTCAACATTCTTTGTAACACACACTTCTGATAACTCATCATTCACCACAATCAATTTCTCTGCTAATTATTTTCCTGTTTCATTTGCTGGTTCCAAATCTTGCTCTGTTTTCTTACCTGATGTTTCACATTTGTTTTCTTTCACCTCTTCCTTCTGTTTTTTTGCATCGAATCCTGATACAAAAAGGAAATTTTCCCAGGTCTGCCCTTTTTTCCTCAAATAAAACACTATTAATAGCTTAATTAACCCCTGATGAAAGAGAGAACGAACTGTATTTCTTAGTGATTATGAATCCTAGCAATCATTTTCTACAGACACTTCAACAAATAATAACAAAAATTTAACTTTTGGTCTCCACTAAGATGCATTAGAAAATGCAGATGACATCTTAACACCCTGTCATAACAACTTTCACAAGTTATATAGTTATGTATCATTTCTAAGGGCATTTTCCACATGGGATTAAGCTTACTAATATGTATCCCATTTTTCCAATCTAACTTCTCAAACCCTAACAAAAGGAATTTACTATAGTTAGTTTCAAACGATTGCTGCTTAAACAGTTTTTCATCATCAGATGGTACACCAATATCCTCTGCTATAACATATTCATCCACCATTATCTGCAAATATTCAAACCAGGCAACTGAATCCTTATAATTTTTAACAAATTCCCTAGTTAGCTGTACATTATGACCTTGCAATCTTTCGCAGAAGGGAAACCATCCAGCATCATGCATCATCTTTGCAGACCTAGGAAATTCATGAACCCATTGCAAGTTATCAGGGTCTAGCCTGCATAAAAATCCACCGAGCTTCTTGTTCTTGGTCATACTTCATGAATCTAGAATACTCTGGGCACCTATGTAACAAAACCCTTATCCCAATTCACAATTTTACAATATTGACAGTAAAAACCCAATGTGTGATGACAATGTACTGTAGCATAAACTATAATTATGATACAACATAAGGTTTGATGTCAGTGTTTAATGAAACCATACATTGACCTTGACACCTTTGTACCATCCCTGTCAAGTGCCTCCATTTCATCATTGCAAATGTCAAATTCGCAGCAAAACCATATTTCACATTTTCCTATGTGCTGCCAGTTTATAATCAAAGTCATATATAACATTTGATTTACCATGTCACTTTCTCTAATATGAATTAAAAGACTTTGAAAGATTAATAATATGAGCCTTATTTTGATTTAACAAATGAAAAATAACAAAACATAAAAAACTAGGGTAAAAATAATATATATTTCCATAGTAAAGACTAGGGTAAAACTAGGATAATGACTAAATGGAAATACTAAAAAAAAAATACTAAAGTAAATACAAAAACAACCCTAGAGATAACATCTTGGCTCCAACTGGGAATAAAGCTCTCCTTCTAAGGCTTTAAGAGCATTTTGACCTGTGCCTTCTGAAACCTGCTAGAACTATATTTTCTGTCGTATTAGGCTGGAGTCTTATTCATGAAAAAAAGATGATATATACAATGAATATGTACACTAACCCTATGCAACTGAATATGTCTGGAAACATTTTAAAAAACGTCCATTTACAGGACCTACAACTTCTTCACCATTGAAGTTCTGTAAGACAAAAGTATTATTTCCCAAGATCTTAACCACTGTAAAAGGTCCTAGCTATATATTGTCAAATTTTCCATGCTTATCTTTATCTTCATTTCGTGCATCCCACCTGAGAACATATCCCAGAATTTTGGAATGTAAAACATAAATTCTAAAGAACTTAAGATCTTTAACCAGTGCATATGCTTGCTTTTCCATTGTATTATATTTAATCTCTAAATCTCTTAATGTTTTACTAAAGAAAGAAATCGGTTTTTATAAGCCAACTAAATTCTTTTGCAATAAAACAACAGCTATGGTATCTTCAGATGCAAATGAAAAAGCTGCAAAATCTTTAGTATAATATAGAGCTATCAAAACTGGTGCTTCTATCAATGCATGATTTATCCTTTCAAATGACTGTCTAGCCTGATATGACCATTTAACTTCCTTGTCCTTCTTAAGCATCTCAGTGATATGTTTAATAATCTCTGCAAAATTAGAAATGAACCATCTTAAAAAATTGATTTTCCCAATGAAAGATTGAATTTCCTTTTTATTTCTAGGGATTGTGATTTTTAAAATATCTATTACTCGTTCTGGATCTATTTTGATTCCTTCAGCAGAAACAATGTGACCCAACAACTTACACTCTGTCATAGCAAAATGAGATTTCTTTGGGTTTAATGACAAACCAAATTTTCTGCACTTAACAAAAACTTGTCTTAGATGATTCAGATGTTCATCATCAGACTTGGAGAACACTATGATAGCATCTTGGTATATTACTACAAATTTTCCATTTCACCCCACGAAGGCTATGTTGATAGCCCTCTAGAATGTAGCACCTACGTTCATAATCCCAAAAGGCATTTTATCATACAAAAATTTTCCCCAGGGGGTTGTGAATGTTGTTTTTCTCTATCCTCAGGTTGTACTGCAATCTGATTATAACCAGAGAAACCATCAATCAATGAAATTCTCTGAGAACCTACAACTCTCTGCAAAATCTGATCAATTTTAGGCAATCAATAATTGTCTTTTAGGAAGGATTTGTTCAAGTTGTGGAAATCCACACAAAGCCTTATTTATCCATTTTTCTTACGTACTGGCACAAGGTTGGCAATCCAGGATGAATATCTAAGAGGTACAATAATTTTTGAATCCAACGATTTTTTACCTCTTTTTCAATTACTGGCAGCAATGCTGGATTAAGCCTTCTAAGTTTCTGTTTAAAAGGCTTACTATTTGGTTTCAAGGGAATTTTATGATGAATTATAATAGTGTCATAAGTTCTTAAATATTCATATGACCAAGCAAAAATGTCCACAAATTCTTTCAAAAAACTGATATATTTTTTTCTTTTCCCCCTCTAATAGTACCTTTAACATTCTGATCATTTTGGGTTCAACTTTAGAACCAATATTATAATCTACAACATTTTCTTTAGTGTTTTGCAACGTGGGTTTCAACAAAGTATCATCTTTTGAGAACAACCTCTCAAGTGGAACAAGTCCCTTCGGAATGAAATTTCTCTTTAACTCAACAATCTTATGGTCAGCAATTGAATCTTTTGTATAAGATACATTTTCAACCAACTCAACATCTTTATCCCGATCAACTAAATCATCAGCAAATTCACCTGTTAATTCCAAAAAATCTTTTGTCTCCTGATCATCATGAAGGACCTTCTAGTGTTTGATGTCATCTAGGACACATGGCCTGTATCTTACATCAATTGGATATTTAAAATGTGTTAATTTTGGAACCTTGAAGTAGGCTGCTGCTAAAGCTAAAGAATCTTTTGTTTCATTATACTCTCTTGGGAAAAAATTTATGCTGAAAGCTAAGAATAAATTATGTATTAAATCCCACACCTCATTTCTATATACTTTCAACAAATGTTGCTTTACCTGGTAAATCTTCTTGACATGCTAAACTACTAATTCAGAGTCTCCAAATACAACAAGATCTTGAATATCCAAATCTTTTGTTGCTCTCAATCCCAGCATCAATGCTTCATACTCAGTAGTATTTTTGGTTGTTTTGAATTCCAATTTGTACATGAGAGAAATAATTTCACCTCCATTCAAAATGCGTACAACAACTACTCCTTCTCCTTCCTTACTTGATGAACCATCAAAATACATTTGCCATAAACCATCTGGTTTTTCTTTCTTTTCCTGGACTAGAATATCTTTGTGCACCTGTAAATCTCCTTCAAAATCATCACTTAATTGTAGCATACAAGAACCAAAGTTCTCCTCTATTGAATAAATTGGATGATTATTGGGATGTTTACTATCACTTACCAAATATGCCAACTGTACTTCTCTGTAGAGTCTCCTGTACTCTCCTCCAAACACTAGAATTGTGGCATAAGAAAGGTCTATTTGAAGAGTTCCTCCCACTATTTTTTCCCAAGATCTGGACAAAAACATTCCAAATTTAGGATAAATTTCTGCTACAACCACATCCATCAGTATACTCTTCACAAGTATTTGTGTCAAATTCACCACAAGATCTTTGATAACCCCAATACACGTCACTGCCCTAGAATCAAACACATATAAATCATGATATGGTTTGGTAACAGTCAACCCTAAAGCTTCCATGACTGGTTTTGGCATGAGGTTGTGTGAAGCTCCTGAATCAATAAGACAATTATGTAATAACTACTCATGAACCGTGAGAGTCACATAAAAAAGAGGAGGATATTCTAAACTGTCATCAAGCTGATCAAAGGTTTTAGAACCCACAATGATGGTAGGATTTTCATCCTACAAATTAATTTCATCAAAAGGGATAGAATTCATTGCAAATTTAAAAGTTTTAAAAGTTGCTTCCTATTGCCTCCTTTCACACACCTAGCTTATGTGGCAGAAATATTCAAGCCACTCGATGTGTCCTTGGGGAAAAGTCTCAAGTCAAGGCTATCACCTTGTTCTTGACTCCTATGTTCAGGATAACTCCTAATGAACCCAAAGGGGGTAGACCCTATTGAATTACTAAGGCTAATTACTTAGTATGATGGTGTTATAATGATTAAGTTGTTTAGGAGTTTTGAAGTTAACCAATGAAAGCAAAAGATAACAAGATGCAAGATTTAAAGCATATAAGCACAGTAATGACACTCAATATAGATATATAATCGAAAGAAATGATCAAATAAATCACCAGTGCCTTAAATGGAGTCAATAGAGAAAACAATGTGCTTGCATGCACTTGAATGAATGTTTTGCAAATGTTTCTTGGTAGATTTTAAATTAGTGTGGAATGTGAATGAATTAAATTAGGTGAAAAGGGGACTCCAGATATACCTAAGGGGTACTTGGAGTATGTCCAAAAATGAACTTTCACGGCTACCCGCAAGGTGTTTGTGAGTTGGAACAGAGTCTCGGATACTATTGTTCATAACGCACCCATCAGGGTGTGACAAAGATCGGCGCCTCGAGGTCACTTTCCAATTGTTCCCACTCCTTTGGGTATTTTTCCACCGCTTACAATTCGTTCGAGGTGTTGGATTTTCGCCTGATGGTTTGTCAATTTGAGAGGTGAGGACTAATTAATCTAGTCACTCAAGTGATTTTTATGCAGCTTGACTAATCGAATGAACTGTATCCAAGTACATAGCATACACACTGGAGTCTTCGTTATTTTTAGTAAATTTTAGAAGAGGTGTTCTTATTAAAAAAGAAAACCCTCTAGGAACCTCTTTCGGTCCAAGTGGACCTCAATCGGGGAATCAAGGAAGGGCTGATTTTATTATGATTATCAAAAAAAAAAAAAAAAGAGGAATCAGAGATACACAACACCAGTTTTCTAATTAGTCCTACCACGCATCTCTTTCCCCTTGTAGGTCAATCGGGAAGTCATGGGGTAATTAGTATGATTACTTTTGAATTGAATATATGGAATAATGCAAAATATTATCAAAGTATACAATCTTGCATGTCAATACTAAATTAAAACAGAAAAAGGGAAAAATGCAAAAAAAGTTAAACGGACGTGGACCCCCCCTGGGGGGATGGGGAGCGGGATAGAAAGAGCCTACTCAAGTAATATTTCCTTTATTATTATTGGTTACAATATCAGAAACCTCTTGGTCCTTATACGGGATGAAACCAATATTTTACAACTTTCCAAAATTTTAAAATTTCAGTCAAAGGGGAGACCCCTCGGGGGATTTGAAATCTCCCAAGGCCACTTTCGAACAACATCTTCTCTTCTTTTCTATTACACCTGCTAAAAAAAATCAAGCATGTTAGAATAAAATATGCCCAAAATCACTTTAAGAGTACCTTTGGGTCAGCCTACCTTAACTAAAAAAAAAACTAAGTTAAAACTAGCTAAACCGGTGAAACAGGAACCAAGGAAAGAAAGCTTTCCTTGGAATCTTGGCTTGCTGTTTGTCCAGCCAATGAAATATGCATTGATTGCTGGATTTAATCTTTTTAAAACAGAAAAGGAAATCTAGAGCATGCAACCTACGGATTCTCTTTAACTTGCCATGCAAAACGAACGATTTCCCTAAGCTAGATCTAGAATGCTTAATGATACTTTTCAGAAATGAGATCTAGACTATGAGATTTGAAATAGAATATCTATGTAAGTTTTACTTTAATATAACAGATCCAAATGATAAAAAATCTTTCAAACACAGTAACCAGGTAAGAAAATTGATTTTTTGAAGGAGAAAGAGAGAGAGAAAGTGTTGGAAGCCTGGGAATGTTGGGCTTTGGAGTCTACTTCGGTGGAAGACCAAGGGACTATGTCCTCCAGAAGATCTTGAAGATGAGGAAGATGCAAACCAACTCAACCTCTTCTACAAGTGATATCACCTGCAACTTAGAAATCCTTGCACAAACAAATGGTTAAAACATAGGTGCTGCCGGAAAAGATAATTGGAAAGCATGCAATTAAACTTAAAATGCATGCAACTCCAATAGATATGAAACAATCAAACAGTAAGAGCATAAATCAAACTAGAATAAAATATTACCCTAACAGGAGGGAGCTCTCTCCTTCAAGGCCAACAATTAACCAACAATAGAAAAGATAAATAACACAGAATATACCTCATAAGCATTTGACAATCACCATCCACACATGAAGAGCATTACACCATAGATCTTGCCTCCAAAGCTTCTTTATTCCAGAAAAATAAACAATAACAATAGTACAATAGCAACAACACCTCAATCCCAGTTCTAACTAGCTTGGAAGAGGTGATCTGAGCTTTATTTGTACATAAAAAAGGAGATCCAACCGAGGGGGGGCACAAATCCCAAGGAGACATACCACTGTAGCTGAAGGAGAGTCCATCAATGCCTGATTTGAAGCTAAACTGAGCTTCCACTGAGCCTACTTGTCAATTGGGAGGATGATTGAGCTAACACATCAACCTGCTGACTGACACATCAACTACAGGGCTTCCAGAAGAGCCCACACATGTGGAGGAGAGAGAGAGGGCACAATTCCCCATAAAGGAGACTGAAGTTCAACTCTGGATCTGTCTAGATCACCTCCTTCAGTTAAGGATCTGTCAGATCCAGTCAATCTGGTGCAGATCTGAATGATTTCAATCAGATCGATTGACAATCCACTGATTTAAGATTTTGGATTTGCTCCATTATTCATCAATTTATAAATTAAAATAATCAATAATTGATTTTTTGGGGATTTCTGACATGAGTGATGGAAAATCACTCAAAACTAGGAAATAGTGGGTCTATAGGTTTACTGGGTGCTCTTAGCTTGAAAATGAGCACCTACGTGACTGAATCTGACTTCCTAGCCCACTTTTATTACAAAACCAAGTTTTCCAATTAAACTATTAAAAAAATTAAAAAACCTAGGAGGACTTAGACATGTTCATATGACTTGACCATGATGCCTAGCATGTTTATACATTGACACATAGAGTCCAATAACCTCAATAGGCCTAAATTTCAAGCCGACCACCCTGACTTTGGAGGTATTGAGTGAAAAACTCAGAAATTATCAATTGTTTATTTAACAACCAATAATAACCAAGGGGAAAAACACCCTAGGCTAATCGGATTGACAAATAAAGTCTAAGAGACCGAGTCTTTTATAGACACTATCATGCTATAACATTTATTACAACTCCCCCAAGGGGGTATGAACATGTGATATAGTACAACAAAGTTTCCGAGAAACAAGACCGAAGGTCTTCTGAAGTCTGAACAAGTTATCCTTGTCCGGTTCACCAGGCTCACTTGATAAAAAACCACTAAGTACAACTTAGGTGGTAACAATTTCCTATAATATTTGTTTTTTATCAATTCTTTCAAAGGAACGGGGATCTTGATATTATTAATTTCATTCTCCAAATTAAAACCACTTATACCTTTATTAACTTCTTTAGGAACTACCAATTTATCTTTGTTCTCCTGTACAACTTGTTTTTGTTCTAGAGGAAACCTTTGTTTAGCAGGGACATTTTTTACAACTTTCTTTGCTTGTGCTACATGTTTTACCCCCGATATGAGACCATATGATTTTTGTGGAACCTCTTGACAAATTTTAGGGATAGACATCTCTTTTTCAAAATTATTTTATTCATAATGATCAAGAATTGTAGCATAATGATAATCAACTTTAGTCAAAAATGAAAAGAAGTATCATCATCAAATTGACTAATCTTATGTTCTTGTTCTTCCAAATCCTCTAACTCTCTCTCATCTATCTCATATGACTCATCATCTCTCACATGGTTATTATGAAATGGAGGTTGAATTCTTTGATCTTCATTTTCTTTTCTTTCCCTCTGAATATCATTATTTCTTCTCTCTCTTGCTAAAAATATAGGAACAAATGGTCTTATGAATTGATTTTGATTTTTCTCTCCTTCAGATATAGGCTTATTCTAATTTTTATTTCCCAATTCTAACCTATCAATCTTAGCAGATAAATTTTTAATGATTTTATTCATTTCATTGATCTTACTATTTGAAGCTCTTCCTGTAGAATTGGAGGGGATAGTTTTCTTTTTTCCTTTTTTATCAGCCATTTGATAGTCTGTTTATTCTTTGAGTTTATTTGAAGCCAATATGTTAGATTCAACCTCCAATGCAACATCTTGCGTATTCAAAAGAGATATAGATTTTCTTTCTCTTAACAATAAGGAGAATCCATGATCAAAATAATTTGCATAAGTTAACTTCACTGATGTTTCAGAAGGTTTGATTTCAGCTAGTATCCTATTGTACATTTTAATGAACCTTTTAGAAAAGTCTCCCATAGTCTCATCTTTCTTTCTTTTCAATGATCCAAACCCTGTAATGTAATATTGAGAATCTTTAGTATCTCCCCATTGTCTCATGAACACTTCTTCTAAAGCATCTATACAATCTATAGAGTTTGGTGGTAATTCCCAAAACCATTTTCTTACTTCACCATCTAAGATTTGAACAAAAACTCTCATCCAAACATCTTGATTTTCAAAGTTCTCATTATCTGCATAACTCAAATATGTATTCCAGTGCTCTTCTGATGTAACATCTCCTTGACCATTGAATCTTGGAAGATATTTCTAATAATCCCCACCCAAGAGAGCATTTAAATGATGAGGCAATACTAGAGGGGCATATCTTGCTGCTACCATGGAATCCATCCTATCCGCGGGTTGAGCAGCCATATTTGGTGGATTTAATGGTAAATTTTGTGGGGTAGATGGTTTATTGTGTGGAGATGGTGACTTAGTTTGTGAAGGAGATGGCACTTCAACTTTGAATTGACCAATTAAAATTTTACTAGTGAGAGGTATATAAGGTGATGACAAAAATTTAGAAGTAAGGGGTTCCTTTGGTTGTTGCATATTCTCAGGTATCAAAGGTTTTGAATAAATCTTAAAATCATCAACTTGGGTAGGATTAAAATTTGCAAAATCAAGAATGACTACAGATAAATCTGATTTTCTTTGTTCATGAGTATCAAATGATGTTGCAGGAAATACTATTGTATCTGAAGAATGTTGAGGACTACTGGATGATGGAAAATCAAGTTTCCTTTTAGCTTCTCTCAAAAACCTTTTTGGATAAGAAACTCTTGAATCCAGAGGAGATGAAGGATTTCCTCGAGGTCCTATCCGTCTTAAAGCCACTGTAACCTTCTGTAGGTAACTGATGTAGTCTACAAACAAATTTTACTGATCTTGTTCACCTTCCAAAATTATATATAAGGATATGAAATACCCAGGGAAGATGTACTTTCATTTCTCCATCCCCTGCAATGGCACCAGAAGATGGTATCACTAGAGTTGGACCTAGACTACTAAGGTTCAAGCCTAGAGGAATCTTAATGATAGTAGTTTAAGGATAACTAAGAATATTATTTTATAGTAATGAAGGTAGATATGCAAACATAAAAAATATCTAGCTAGGATAGAATACTAAACTGCTGGAAATGTATCACTATAAAATATAGTAATATAAAAGGCTACGAGCATGAATTTATAAAAGAAATGAATCAGGTTCTGCATCATATATTTAAAGATAATTTCATGTGAATCATAAGAATTATGGAATATATGAATAAGACCATACATAGAACAAAATCATGAATAACATGCAATTCAATTATTAAAGCAAAACATGGCTCATTTGATCATAATCATTTCAAATCAGTCATTTCATATTAAGAGATACAAAATGCATACATGCCTGCAATTCGTTACAAGAATCTGATCTCCATATGTTGTTCCCTGAAGTTCTATAAACTTCTCACCCTCTGAAATATGTTCTTCATTTATTAACTGAATTTTTTCTCTGCTAACAGATTCTGCTATGAGCACCAATTCATTGTTTTCTAAAGGATCAAGTACAAGGTTTGGGATTATTTCAGCTTCTAATTTACTTCTCAATTGCGTTTTGGGTTTTGAACTCAAATCCATGCCCTTTGCTCTTAGGTTTTCAACTGATTTCTCCTTTGCAATTTCTTCTGAGCATAGTTCTTTGTCAACATTCTTTGTAACACACACTTCTGATAACTCATCATTCACCACAATCAATTTCTCTGCTAAATCTTTGCTTGTTTTATTTGCTGGTTCCAAATCTTGATATGTTTGCTTACCTGATGTTTCACATTTGTTTTCTTTCACCTCTTCCTTCTGTTTTTCTGTATCGAATCTTGATACAAGAAGGAAATTTTCCCAGGTCTGCCCTTTTTTCCTCAAATAAAACACTATTAACAACTTAATTAACCCCTAATGAAAGAGAGAACGAACTGTATGTTCTTGGTGATTATGAATCCTAGCAATCATTTTCTGCAGGCTCTTCAACAAATAATAAGGCAAATTTAACTTTTGGTCTCCACTAAGATGCATTAGAAAATGTAGATGACATCTTAAAACCCTATCATAACAACCTTCACAAGCTATATAGTTCTGTATTATTTCTAATGTCATTTTCCACATGGGATTAATCTTACTAATATGTATGCCATTTTTCGAATCCAACTTCTCGAACCCTGGCAAACGTAATTTACTATAATCGGTTTCAAACGATTGCTTCTTAAACCATTTTTCACCACCAAATGGTACATCAATAGCCTCTGCTATAACATCTTCATCGACCCTTATCTGCAAATATTCAAACAAGATAACTGGATCCTTATAATTTTTAACAAATTCCCTATTTACTTGTACATTATGACCTTACAATCTTTCGTAGAAGGGAAACCATCCAGCATCACGCATCATCTTTGCAGACCTAGGAAATTCATAAACTTATTGCAAGTTATCGGGCTCTAGCCTGCATAAAAATCCACTGGGATTCTTGTTCCTAGTCATACTTCATGAATCTGGAATATTCTGGGCACCTGTGTAACAGAACCCTTATCCCAAAATGCAATTTTACAATATTGATAGTAAAAACACAATGAGTGATGACAATGTACTGTAGCATAAAATATCATTATTATACAAAATAAGGTTTGTTGTTAGTGTTTAATGAAACCATACGCTGACCTTGACACCTATGTACCATCCCTGCCAAGTGTCTCCATTTCATCATTGCAAATGTCAAACTGGCAGCAAAACCATATTTCACATTTTCCTATGTGTTGCCAGTTTATAATCAAAGTCATTTATAACATTTGATTTACCATGTCACTTGCTCTAATATTAATTAAAAGACTTTGAAAGATTAATAATATGAGCCTTATTTTGATTTAACAAATGAAAAATAACAAAACATAAAAAACTAGGGTAAAAATAATATAAATTTCCATAGTAAAGACTAGGGTAAAACTAGGATAATGACTAAATGGAAATACTAAAACAAAATCCTAAAGTAAATACAAAAACAACCCTAGGGATAAAAAGATGCATAAATCATCAAAGAAGAGATTCATACTTTTTAATAGATTTATTGGCACACACAGAGCCTCTGAAGGGCATTTCAAAATGGCTTCTCAAAATTTCTTTTTTCAGTTTGGAAAATTTATATTTCGCACATGTGATCTTTATTACGGATACTGAATCCAGGGATAGATAGACAAGTTACCAGATAACATTCCCACACCTTTCAATTAAATTATCTACAAAACCACATCGTATGGCATGCATTTCCAAACCACCTCTTCAATTCCTGTTTTTAACACTAAGACACATTTTCATAGTTCCTATTTGGCTGCCATTATGATTTTTCCCATTTTGAGAGATGTATTTCTTGCACATGTGATCACTAGAAATAAAAATAAAAGAATGGATAGGTATAAAGATATCCAAGGAACATATTCATGTCATTTGAGGATGTTTTTGGGCATTTCTAACTGAACTTTTATTACTGGTGTTAACACTTGGACAACTGTGCCATTTTCAAGGTGAATTTTTTTATTTCACCAAAACCCTAAACCAATATCACCAGATGATGTAGAATATCTCACTAAGCACAACACAACTCATTTCACCTTCATAATATTCTTCCTTTGACCTAGGCATGCATTTTAGTGAACTTGGTGCAGAAAACTGCCTGAACCCCTGATTTGGCGGATCCATAACTTTCTTGGAAAACACTCTTAAGACAAACTGAGACCATGGTTAGATATCCAGTTAAACAAGCTACAACCTTACAGGATGGGGCGTGCATATTTCTTAATCTATGAATTATGGTGGTCATTTTCCCAAGGAAATTTTGACTAATTGTCCGAAAAAGACTTGTTTTGGCACACCCATGTCTTTTTCTTGAGACACTTTTTATGAGAAATAGAACCATGGTTAGATAGGTACTTCAATAAGCTACGTCATGGAAGGTCAGGGAGGGCATTTAATTTAACCTATGAATTATGGTGGACATTTCCATAAGGCAGCTTCCCGAAAGTCAATTTTTCATCACTTAGTCATATTTTTTACACAGTCATATTTTATTTTTCTTTAAATTTGCAGCCCTGTCCTTTGCACTTGTGAACACCATAATAAATTAGGTGTGAGACTATGGGTGGATAGCCAGATCACCAAATAACATCCTCATGCCTTTGTATTAATTTGTTGGCTCAAGGACAATAGTTGGTGGGCATTTTAAAATAGCCTTCTGTAACTGGTTTTAACACTTCGGCAGATTTCATTTATTTTTAATAGGAAAACAATATTTTTCTCCAACTTGGAAAATCCATATCTCACATGTGTGTTCACCATATTAGGATATGATAATATGGATAGATGCATAGATCATCAAAGAAAAGACTCATACTTTTTAATAGATTTATTGGTACACACAGAGCGTCTGGAGGGCATTTCAAAATGGCTTCTCAGACAATTTTTTTTCAATTTGGAAAATTTATATTTCACACATGTGACCTTTATTACGGATGCTGAACCCAAGGATAGAGAGACAAGTTACGAGATAACATACCCACACCTTTGGATGAAATTATTTACACAACCACATCTTATGGCATGCATTTCCAAACCACCTCTTCAATATCTGTTTTTAACACTTGGACACATTTTCATAGTTCATATTTGGTGACCATTATGATTTTTCTCATTTTGACTGATGTATTACTTGCACATACGATCACCAAAAGGAAAAATAAAAGCATGGATAGGTATACATATATCCATGGAACATACCCATGTCATCTGATGAATTTTTGGGCACGGGAACAACATGTAGCGGCCATTTCTAAATGACCTTTTATTACTAGTCTTAACACTTTGACGACTGTGCCATTTTCAAGGTGAATTTTTTATTTCACCAAAACCCTGAACCAATGTCACTAGATGATGTAGAATATTTCACTAATCACAACACAACTCATTTCACCGTTAGAATATTCTTCCTTTGACCTAGGGTTGCATTTTAGTGAACTTGGTGCAGAAAACGGCCTGAACCCCTGTTTTTGAAGATCCATAACTTTCTCACAAACACTCTTAAGACAAACTGATACCATGGTTAGATATCCAGGTAAACAAGCTACAACCTTACAGGATGGGGTGTGCATTTTTCTTAAGCTATGAGTATGGTGGTCCTTTTCCCAATGATATTTTGACTAATTGTCCAAAAAAGACTTGTTTTGGCAGGCCCATATCTTTTCCTTCAGACATTTTTTATGAGAAATGAAACCATGTTTAGATAGGTACTTCAACAAGCTACGACATGGCAGTTTTTGGGGAGCATTCAATTTTACCTATGAATTATGGTGGACATTTTCATAAGACAGCTGCTTTAGGGCAATTTTTCATCACTTGGTCATATTTTTTACACAGACATACTTTATTTTTCTTTAAATTTTCAGCTTTGTCCTTTGCACTTGTGAACACCAGAATAAAGGTGTGAGACCATGGATGGATAGCCAGATCACCAAACAAAATCCCAATGCATTTGTATTAATTTGTTGGCTCAAGGACAACACTTTGTGGGCATTTTAAAATAGCCCTCTATAACTGGTTTTAACACTTGGGCAGATTACATTTATTTTTAACAAGAAAACTTTTTTTTCTCCAACTTGGAAAATCCATATCTCACATGTGTGTTCAACATATTAGGATATGATACTATGGATAGATTCATAGATCATCAGAGAAGAGACTCGTACTTTTTAATAGATTTATTGGCACACATAGAGCCTCTAGAGGGCATTTCAAAATGGCTTCTCAGACAATTTTTTTTTCAATTTGGAAAATTTATATTTCACACATGTGATCTTTATTATGGATACTGAACCCAGGGATAGATATACAAGCTACCAGATAACATACCCACACCTTTGGTTGAAATTATCTACACAACCACATCCTATGGCATGCATTTCCAAAACACCTCTTTAATTCCTGTTTTTAACACTTGGACACATTTTCATAGTTTATCTTTGGTGGCCATTATGATTTTTCTCATTTTGACAGATGTATTCCTTGCACATGTGATCACCAAAAATAAAACTAAAAGTATGGATAGGTAGAAAGATATCTGTTACGGAGAGAAATTTCTTGTGGCTTGGGGTGTACCACAACAGACAACTAGACATGAGAAATCAATCCTTTCCCAATATGCAAGAGAAACCAAACATCTAAGACTAAGGGAACTTGAATCATACCTTATTTTGGACGGTTGAAGTATTTCCCCATTGATATTTTTCCAATCCCGCTTGCGCTAATAATTTTATCTCAACAACAGCAAACAAGACAAGCATGCTATATAATATGGTGCTAGATCTACTCTAGCATATATAATCAACAATGTATAAGCAATTAAATATATCCATGGATTCAATATTTACATTCAAATGCACATTATTGGACAGGAAAAGATATTTCTATTAATAAAATTAGAGATTACACAAGTGACAACCTCTATCGTCACATCTACAAACTGGAGAACCTGAGTCCTCCACCTGAGCCTCCACCACCTCAATCCTCCATCTCTCAATAGAAATATCACAAGCAAAGGAAATCTTGGGAAGAACACAAAGTGCTCCAAAGGGAAAAAGGGATGCAGACTCAAGTATATGTAAACTACGGCAACAATGGACTATAGTTTAGTTGCTCTTCAATTCCTCCCTTTCAATGTATCCAAGGGGTTCCTTATATAGCACTCGAAGAGGGGTAATGGAGGGTCGAATTCGAGAAATCTCAAGTCATATGGAAGGCCAAGAGTCAGAATCTTCGGACTCATCCAAGGAAAAATCCAAAATTGTTTGGATTTATGAACACATCCCGATGTACACGGGTTTGAGGTAAAAAGTCGCAAGTACACGTGAGTATGGGTTTAAAAGTCACGTACAACAATAAAAAGGTATTTTTAGGGATGAACTTGGAAACATCAAAGTATAATATCATTCCATGGGGTCTAAAGAGTCTGCTAAGGGACAGGGAAGGCCATAAATATGTGATCAACCATGTGTGGTAAAATCAGCTATAACAAATGCCCCCTAACGTGTGAGGTCAAAGGGGTAACATGATGGCCGAAATACATTATAAAATCCATCCTAGAAGTGGAGTGATGAAGAAACAGGTGGAATAACCAGCCATCCATTAGTATAGTACAATAATCAATCTCTGTATGTGACTGCAAATACATATAGCAGTCCCAGATACATAAGAGTACAATTGTCATGAATAGGCATAATATACAAAATGTGACATGTTGGTTCATCACCACGTACAACATATAATAGATCAAAATCTCCATGATGAAGATATACAATGGATCGGGATCTTCATAGAAGCTAAATATATACAATGGATTAAGATCTCCATAATGGCTGAAGATATATGACATACACTTGAATCAAATCATGAGAGATGAAATCTCATGAACACTAGCACGATCAAAGAGGCAACATATGTCGAATTCCACTAAGTTGGAAGGTCTTCTACAAAAAACCTCTATGATTACATGTCCTACTATGCGAATAGAGGTGTCGATGCCAAACATAGTAGTCCATCATATGAGGGTATAGAGTGCAATCCAACAAGTATGAATAGATGTGTAGAGGTCAAACACTTGGAAGAATCCATCAATCAAGGGACGTTGATGTATTTTGAAAACTGTTGATGGCGAGAGAACCTATCACTGATGACTATAAGTCTCAAGGAACTCAAATGACTCTAGACTTATATGCCAAAATAAATGATCTAAAGTCGATGGAATGGAATTTGCTAGAAGGAGGGAATTAAGGCATCCCCCATCAACCAACACAAGGTACTCAACAACGTTGTATAATTTGGAAGAACTTGAACAAGATGTGCATGAACTAGTAATAGTATTGGGAATGGCCGACATGCAAATTAAGATAATTAAGGAATGGTCAACTCAGGCTTCAACTTCCTTCGAACAAGAGCATAAAGGTGAATGATGACTAAAGGTAGGCAGCATGGACTCGATATGCAAACTGGGAAATATCTGTGACACATGAGGCATCAACAAAGACTCCATAGGGACTAGAAGCTAACCGGTCGGTGGAGATAAACTCAGAGTAACGAGTACACCTCCTATATTCAAGATAATAACCCAACCAACAAATGTGATATACAGTGCTATGTTCAAAGGTGACACGACTCGACTGCTTCCAAAGATAACATCTTTTCCTATCCATATTTTTGGTTTTTTTGGTGTTTTTGGACTTTTTCAGATATTTTGGAAAGCTTGAAAAAGAATAAAAGTGCTTTATAGTTACAAATCTACGATGATACAAGTGTCAGGGGACAAGCAAACTAGTTCCAAGCAGTGGAACATACCTATGCTCAATGCAAGGAAATATGTGCATGATAACGACACTCGGGGGAAGGTCTCATCCCGGTAAAAAATGGGGAATCCAGATGCAAAAGATATGTAAAAAGGATCTGCTTGTCTAGACATGACATAAGCTTGGGCTATATGGATGATAATAAAATTCAGGAAGCAAGCATAAGGCTCAATAAGGAAAGCAAAACTCATGATAGTGCAATTACAACTTGACTTATACAAGGGAGTCCCAGGGGAATGGCCAGCATAAAGTTCAAGAGGAGTATGAGGCTCTTGCTTAAAGACATGGTGGTACTATACAAAGGACTCCCACACCCTAAAGGAGAAATGTCAGCATGGGCACCAAATGCAACACAGGATCTAACTAGGGTACCCATGTATTGGAAATTTCTACCATTCACACAATGCCACTTTTAACAGTAGCAAGAAGTTTTTGTGACATCATGGATTGGGTTCATACCTAAGGTTAATATGAAAAGGTCATAAGGTCATTAAAAATGAAAGCAAATGTGAAATCCTAACCTATATGCAATTTTAGACATGATATCTGTAATAGAAACAAATGGCTCGAAGACACAGTCAAACCACACTCAAAACGGGCTCCTAGAACATCAAATTAGTTCAAACGGTCCAAAATGGTCAGAAACAGTAAAAAACTATAGGAAGTGGGTAAAAATTAAAAAGAAAATCTTTAAAATAGTGAAAAATTAAAAAACTTCATACCATTTTGAATTTTTACCCACCATAGTGCATTTGATTCCAAAACTTCAGAAGCGAATTCCTGGAGCCTCGCCCAACGAAATCACTCTGCATTTGATCCAGGTAAATTCCCTTGCCCCACCCCTTCATTTTCATGCAAATTTTTTAAATTTTCACGATCAATTTATTTTTTAAGGCCATCCTAACTTGGGCATTTCATCCCACATGGATATCGAGCCTTTTTCCGCCTATAGGGCTAACTATATGCGAAAAATGACACGAAATCTACGTACGTATGTGATTGTTTTGCAAGCAGTGGCATATAGGGCAACAAACATGGTTTAAATGGGAAAATATTGATCAAATTTTGTAATTTATGTGCAAGATGGTGCTAGAATGGAGAGAGAGAACATGGTGATGTTGAGGAAGCTATTCAGGCTGACCTCATTGCTCAACAAACATTATGGGCATGCGAGATATACAATTTTTGGTGCCTTGGCAGCTTGAGGGAAAATCCAAGACTACTCCAGCTGCTAGTAGATTAATGGGATCCAGAGTCTGAGACATTTCATATATATGGCATGTCACTCAGCATTGAGGTTGAGTACATATACTTTATCATGGGTTTGTCTTGATGAGGGGAGGTGGTGAACCTTCGATCCCATGGGGAAGGAGAAGGGATGACTATAGATGAATACATAGATGTGTATTACCTTCCCAATATAGAGAAGGTTGGGAGCAAAATCATAACAAACTCAGTTCAGAACCTGGGTCTGAAATCCATACTATTGGAATTAGGCAGGATCACAGGTTTGGCATCACTCCACCAGGCCTCAAGGCCACTGATGTTCTATGTAGTAAAGTGCATGCAACCCACAATATATGATTGGAGTACTACGTTGTTGAGAAACATGAAACAACAGCTCAGTGACTGCAAGATGGGTAAGGTGCAGAACTTCGGGTTTGGCAGCATACCGAGCACATTTTTTTTTGAGTGGGTGTCAGGGCTAAGCCCTAGAGTAGACATTGATTCACATGGAGTCCTAGATCCGGCTCAGCAATGCTGGGCCAATGTCTTTCATAGACTAGGAGGTGGAAGGGTGGATAACCCCTACCCAATAGAGTTCTTTCCATGGTGGCAGAGACAAATCGTCGCCATAGAGGACTATCCCTATGCAGGGATAGACTTCCGTGGAGACCCAGACATACCCCTACCACCAGGAGCGACATATGGAGACATAGGTAACGAATCCTAAACCCACTTTTAATTTTTCAATTATTTAATTTTTTGTGGCTTTTGATGTATGAAATCAAAAGACATGTTTTTGGTGTGACAACACATAGTGATATTCTGTCATGTATATGCAGATGTGGGACCGCGATGGCCTGATGGATTTCCTTTCCATCGATGGAGGGGAAGAGGTGATGAGATCATGGGTGCAGATGCGGAGTAGACGCTCCAGAGCATCCACATGAACTTCGTTTGATTGACACAGAGAGTTCCCATGGCACAAGTCGAGGACTTGCCTTAAGCCATGCAGCACCAGGTGGTTGGAGTACCACAGGCATGGGTTTGATTGTTTTTCTAGATAGCTGGAGACGTGGTGTGCTACCATGATCAACACCCTCCTCCACCTCAAGCTTAGAGACATGGGTGTATATTTTTTGTATGACCGTGTAGTATATTTTGGTGGCTCGGAAGCCCCAATTTTGTATAAGACACTTATGTATTATGACGTCACCTTTTTGAACTTAATGAAAAATATTTATGATGATCGATTATTATTCTATTTACATGTGTAAAATGTGTTTGTGAATGATTTTATCTTCTGTGATACAAATGCCAATCGAGTACATAGTTAGCATATGAATCAGCAACTTGACTAAAATTTCTTCCAACATGAATGTATGATATGTTCTCAAATTGTCGTTCTAGAAATCTAACAAAAAGAATATTTGTAATAATGTTGGATCCCTAATACGATACAAGCCATTAAGTTTTGAGACCACTAACTATGAATCAAGAAGTACCTCAAGAGAATGAACACCATGTGAAATGGCATCATGCAATAAATCAATGACGACACTATATTTAACAACATTGTTTGACAAAGGCCGTAAAAATATGCCTCTTGAAGACAACACTTGACCCATAGGAGAATAAATCACCAAAGTAGCCGAAGCTGAGTTTTGAGTGTGGTGGCTAGCACCATCAGCGAATCCTATGTAAACGGAAGACTCCATCGACATCTTCCATAACAAATGAAATCTAATCAACAAACCTGATCACCATAAGGAGACCTAACTATGCAATGTGTTATCATCAGATATGCTCCAACAAAATTTCAGTTTCTGGCAGCATCCCAAATTTCTGAAGATAAGAGCCTATTAATAAATCATGTGGAGTCTAGTTTTGGAGGAAGGATGTTTGAGCATGATTACTTGGCTGATGAAGCTGAGAATCTAATGATTAAGTTGAAATTTTTGACATACAAGCTTAGGAAAAGCAATATCCATGAAATCCATCCAAAAACCCACTCATGATTATGTTTAGAATAATGCAACTCATCCTTTCACAAATTCTAGATTTTGACCAACTCTAGTGGCTTTCTATAGTAGCTGCTGTCATGTCATTTAGCTATTCATCAATAGGCCTTGGCCTTTGTATTGGTAAAGTTGCAGAAGGAAACTTTCATGGAACCCTTACCGTGATGTTTAGAGTCTTCCTCCCCCCTGGTTTATCTACACATGTCTTGGAATAGGCATTATTGTGTGTGTAATTACCTGTATTGGTCATGTTGCTGCGGAGATTACCAATGGTTTCTGTATTTGCTGCTATTCCACCCTTGTAATTATTCTCATTTTAGTGGAAGCGGCTTTGGTAGGAGATATATTCTTTAATCACAAGTGGGAAAAGGACATTCCAGATGATCCAACTGGAGAGTTTGAAAATATTAAAAAGTTTATAGAACATAACATTGACATATGCAAATGGGTTGGTCTTACAGTAGTAATTATTCAAGTATTTTCTTTACTACTTGCTACAATTCTTCGAGCTAGGGTGTCAACTAGGAGACCTGATTATGATAGTGATGACGGCAATTACATTTCCTCAAGAGGCACCAGTCACCAACCTTTATTAAGCTAGGGGTCCGAAAATCCCTCTGCTCCTATTATAGGCAAGAACAGATCTAAGAGCAGAGACGCTTGGAGAAAACGAATGCGGGAGAAGTATGGGTTGAATCCAAATGAGTTCACATTCAGTTCAACTGAGACAAAAATTACCGATCAAAATACAGGAAGTCGATGTGCAATTATGTGAAACTCATGTTGTTCCTGTGGGGTAATTTATTCCTTCAGTTGTTTGGCCTGTCTATTAAGGGTAGAGAGCACTTTATTGAACTGAGTTTTTTGTTTCACCCTATGTTCTGGTAACTGCTTTGTTTCGCCCAGTGATGTGGTAACTGCTTCTTTGTTTCACCCTATGATGTGGAAATTGTTTTGATTCACCCTTTGGGAATGCAACTAGATGTATGGCTATGAAGCTGACCCAATAAAATCATCATTTGTAAATGCAGTTAGGCATGGAAGTTATGTAACATAGTTTTGAGTTACAGTAGGTACAATCACTACAACACAAAAAGTTTAGCAGACCTTTCAAGCCCTAGGAGACATTGTTGCCTATTTGTATTCCATGACTCTCATCGAGATCCAAGACACACTGAAAGCACCTCCTGCAGAGAACAAAACAATGAATAAGGAAACTATGCTGGGCATCAGTGTTACAACTGTGTTCTACATGCTATCCGGTGTCTTAGGATATGGGGCCTTCGGTAACAGCGCACCTGGGAATATTTTGACTGGTTTTGGATTCTACAATCCCTTTTGGGTTGTAGACTTTGCCAATGCATGTGTTGTGGTTCACCTGGTCAGCACGTATCAAGTATTTGTTCAACCACTTTTTGTCTTCATCGAGGAATGGTGTCCCACAAGTGGCCAAGAAATCAATTCATCCACAAGAATTACCATCTGAATATCCCTGGATATGGACTGTACAAGGCCAACCTTTTCAGATTAGTGTGGAGGATGGGCTTTCTGATTTCAACAACCCTCATTTCCATGCTTCTACCGTTTTTCAAGGATGTTGTGGGGATTCTGGGCGCAGTGGGATTTTGGCCTTTGACAGTGTATTTCCCTGTCAATATGTAAATTGTCTAGAAGAAAATCAGGCCTTTTTTGAGCAAGTGGATGCTTCTGCAAACCTTGAGTGTAGTCTACTTCTTTGTTTCATTGGCAGCTGCATGTGGATCCATTGAAGGCATTATCCAAGACTTGAAGTCGTACAAACCTTTCCATACCACAGATTGATGGCAGAGTATATTATATGTGTCAACACAAATACCAAATGGCAGAGTATATTAATTCTAGATCCAATTATTCAGGCAGAAAATCAGAACGAGCTCCAAATAATTAAGGCAAACAGTTTTAGAAGATTGACTTTTCTATTTTTGAAAGACCTCGATCCATAGAAGAAGGATTTGATAGCTATCTTAGAAACTCAGATATTTTGTATATAAGGATAGTCACTAGATTGAAAAGGGCAGGTGGTAATTGGAGTTATGGAAATCCAGTTTTGATGATATTCTGTATGACATGAAATGCTCTGCATCTTCAATACAGGTTATGCTTTGATATGATTATGATTATGAGTTGGCTTTGTATCTTATGAATTGTATTTCTTGTGATTTATCCTGTATATGGTCAATTGAATCCCATTACATGATTATTACGGTGAAGTACATTTATCTTTTAAACTTTTAATAACAGAGTTAGTCTCATTTCATAAATTAGTGCTCGTAGTTCCTTTGATATTGAATTTTGTATTATGTTTTATGTTGTACAGATCTTTAATGATTATGTGATTTTCCTATATCTTTAATTACATACCAGCCCAGTTTTTATCTTGATTTCATTGAATTATATTTTTGAAAAATATTTCTTTAAGCTTGAACCCTTGCAGTCTAGGTTCAACTTTAGGGATAACATCTTCTAGCACCGTTGTCAAGGAACAGAGAAACGAAAGGATATCTTCCCCAAGAAAGAATAAAAATGATTAGATCCAGCTCTTGATGGTGGACAGGAGCAAGACACTAGTTTGAATACAAATTTATTTACCGGGCGACTCCATGTTTGAAGAATCCAAAGGTGATTTTACAAGATGTCAGAGCGTTTTGAAACTATGTTGAAACAGAGATTTGCTCTGCTCAATTTCTCAAATGTTCCTGGCTTTCCAAATATAGTACCTATCATTGGTGAATGGGGATATTTTCTTCCGCGATTCCAAGAAAAGGAAGAAGACAATCCGGCACACCATGTAATTAAATTTCATTAATACATGGATCAGTTGAGCATACATCATGAAGATGTATTGATGAAAATGTTTATGTATTCATTAGATGGTTGTGTGAGACAATGGGACTCCTGGCCATCCCGGATCATGAGACACAGGATCATTCATCAATCTCTACAAACTATTAAATTGAGCACATAGATCTGTGGACAAACACATAACTCATAGGATATATCACACAATTTACTCAGTTATTAGAGAATGAAACAGTGAAAAAATGGCTTGCAGTTGTGAATGCTTTTCATTAATCAAAGAGTAGTTAGATAATAATTAAAATGAAGTACAATGGCTAAATCACCACAAGCAATTCGAATCCACATGAGGAAATTCGAATTGATTAGACTCTACTTGATTGTAGGTAACTAAGACCTTGTCTAAATCATTATCGAAGGAGTCAATAGTTAACTGACCTTGTCTAAATCATTATCGGAGTTCATCGGAGTTCTAAAACATAAATCAATTGTTTAATTCAATGTTGACTATGGCTAACTAACAATGGTAGGTAAGGAATGTGCCCCTCCTACATGCAACCATGCAAACCTAGCGCTAATTGAATGTAAAGGACTAGAACTGAATGTAACTGACTCCTAACTAAGCTTGACTAGTCACCAACTCAAATCAACTGACCTTGGTTGGTATCGGCACTCCCAGTGGCTCCTAAATTGTAGGAATTGATCTAGGAGGCTCCTAAACTAATGCATGCAAGTGTAATCAGTGGAAGTAGGCCTCAATTAGTGTTCCCCACACTTTAGTAACTGAAACATGGGCCCCAATTAGGCCAAGTGGACCCAATGGTGCCAATGAATAAAAATAGACTAGATGGACTCCCGATTTAAACATGACTCCTAATTTATACATATGACCAAATTCGACTAGGGAGGATTAGTAATCCTAACATCCCCCCTGAATGCTAACTTGGACAATCTGTGGGCCCTAGTAACTAAGACCATAGGTCACCCATTATATAAAGTAAAGTAAATTAACGGCTCAATACAAGGAGCTGAGGAAAAAACCACATGGGAAAAAAAGTCCCCCCTCTAACTAAGAAAATAGAATAAGGATTCAAGTTTGAAAAACTTGAAAATGTGTTGCTGCAATCTCTGTGATGTAGCGGAGCAACATGCATGATGCTCTGTGCACATGTATCCTGGGGCCTTGCATGTATCTCCTTATTTTCCCAAAATGATGATGGAAGGAAGGAGGAATGTAACCCTTGTCTCTTGCTGGATGAAGAGGTGTATGATTAGCTCTATTATTCTGAATGTAGTGAGACTAAGCCCTTACCATGTAGCATATTACAAGGAGTCTATTGCATCTCTCCGAAGGAGGTAAGATTGCATGACATAGAGCAAGGTCTTTCCCTTCTGAGTGTTAGATGGGTTTCTAGTCATCTTGCTAGCTTCCAGTTTGGAAGTAGGGACTAGATTTGGATTGGAATCATCCTGAATCTTAATCTCATAAACTGATACAACTGGATCTACAATACTAGTGGAAGCAACAAAAGAAGTAGATGAATGATTTTACCTTCCCTTGCAAGTTGCTGCTGAGAGTGCACTAGTTCTAAAAATGGCATGAAGTGTGAGAACTTATATGCCTTGGAGGAATGATTTACAACACCCTTTGCTATGATGTTTCCAGTAGATATATATGTGATCTCCACTGAGTCAAGACCAAATATCACTCGCTTTGGAGAGCCAGTATGAGTCATCTGGTATACAGATAACAGGTTTGAAGCTAGGGAGGGAACATAGAGCACATATTTGAACATTCTATGTTCAAGCTTGATAGAGCCCTTCCCTTTGGTTTGAACTCTACTATTATTACCCAGCTGAATACTAGGACCATCAACAAACTGTAAAGAGGAGAATGTTTCTCTGGATGCAACCATATGATTGGAAGCTCCAAAATCAATGAGGAAGGAATGTGTTGTTGAGCAGCTGGCCTTTAATGCATGACCTCTTTCGAAGCAATATTCTATGCCTTCCGTGTCTTCTGTGTGTTCATCCTTCCTTGCGCTAGCAGGTGTAGCAATGTTATGTTTCTTCAAAATAAGAGTCATTTCATCAATTTGTCTTCTCATGCAAGATCTATCTGGATGAAATCCCCTTCCATAGTAGCAACAAAGGGTCTTCCATTTGGCATTCTTATTACTTCTCTTTGAACTTGAAGGCTCTTTTGACTGCTCTTTCTTCATAGGGGACTCATCTCTTTGCTTTCCTTTATCATTCACTACCTCACTTCCTCTTGCAACCAGTGCTTGATCTTTGGAAGATCAAATGATCCCCATTTGGATCAACTTGTCATGCTCATGAGTGAGAGATTCAATGAAGTTGTTAAAGGTGGGCATATTCCAGTTTGGAGTAGTGAGCTTCAGTGAATGAAAGGTTGACACAAATACTGAATAGTCTGCACCAATTTTTGAGAGGATGGCAAGAATAAGTTGATCATCCTCCTTTTCAACCTTGCACAACTTCAATTCCAACACCAAGGCATATGAATTCTTGTCTAAATCAATCAACACTAAATTCGAGGAATGATCAACACTAAATTTGAGGAATGGGCAACTCATATTCCTTGTAAAGAAATCATTTAGTGTTTCAAAATTGTATGGATGAAGGGATATCAACTCATTCTCGAGCTGATAGACCCCCAAATCATTCTGCTTATCAAACAATGAATCTAGCTTATCCCATACCTCCTTGGGAGTCTTCAATCCTTTGATGTGGAAAAGAAGATCTCGAGAGATTGAGAGGCACAAGCATCCATATGCTGCATCAAGCCTATTGAAATATTTTTCTTTGTCATGATTATGAACCGAATCTGCCTCTATAACCATTGTGAGCCTGAAAAGTTGTTTGGAGAGAAGCTGCATCTCCATGTCCTCCTTCCACTAGTGGTAACTGAAAGGAGTGAGAGGTTCTATGGGAGAGGCCATTTTTAAGAAGATTTAGCTGCCGTAGCGAATGCAGTGAGGAGAAAGAGCTGCTTGTTGCGAATGCAGTGAGAAGAACTGATAACCTGTAAATCACACAATCAAACAGACAAAATAAGGCCAACTACCTGCACATTTTAGGTTTTCATCACACCCAGCATAATTGACCAAGCAAGCTTGATCAACAATTCCTTAACTTGGGGTATTAAGTGGTAAACCTTTTTCTTCTAGTCCAGAGTAGTGTTGACCGAATATACTGACCTAGGCCAACAACGGAAAGACAGCCCACACACTCAACTTACTGCAATCTTGTGCATGTTTGGGGTAACTGTCTCTCACAAAATCAAGGCCTTGCTACCTATAAAATGTGCTCTCAAACTAGAGACTCTCTTTAGGTGTAGGTGGTAAGTTGGAATTAATTGAATGTTCTAATAAATCAAAGAGATTCAACCTAATAACTAACCGATACTGAAGAAAAAGTATCTTAAACTAATTACAGAGAATAGTAGCTCCTAATTCTATCCTATAATGACCTAAGTGCAAATTATCTATCTCAGCTGAGAGCATGTTTAGTTTGGCTTGACAACAGGTATCAGTTTATAAAATGATCTGTAATTCTGCCTTTGTTAGAGAAGTCTATCATCAACATAAACAAATATAGATTAACCCATAACAAGGTGATATCTCATTACAATATAATTTAAATAGAAAATGAAGCCTGTAATCAAGTAAATCTAACATAGTCTTGAAATATGACAGATACAATCAAATATTAACCTGAAGACGAGTCAACGTCAGCTTACACAGTCAATATTCATGTAGCACTATTTCATAATCAATTGAAAAGTCATGAAGAAGCTCACTTACATTCAAGATAACAAATAATCATTTATATTTCAATACCATGTACTCATTCGAAATCCAACAAAAAATGATTTCACATATACTATAACAATATATATATATATATATATATATATATATATATATATATATGAAAACGAAATTCAATAAAAGAGAAACTTCATATATTATAGTATGAAATGATTGAAAGACTTAGCTACAGTCCTCAGTATTATGTAGAACCTAGTAATCTTCAGAAATAGTTCTAAAAGAAACACAAGAATAACAAAATATATTATAGCACTATAGAATATCAGTTCTCCACAAGTCTTTGGAATCAAACCCTTTACTTCTATTTAGAATTTGTTTATAAAGGGAACTACAAACTACAAATAATTAACTAAAATTCCTATTTCTAAGGAAATATATGGATTTTATCCAAATATGGTCCTAGAACAATCAGAATCATAGGCATGATGTTATGTAACCATCTGGAGAGAAAAATACACCAAGAAGATTAACTTACTGGAGAAATCCAACACTATATTGTCCAGAACATGTTAACACCATATTGTATAATCCATGCTAATAAATGATTAGAAACAGAAGTGTAGAAATGGTAGAACAACAACCAGTTGCAATCCCGAAATAGCCTACAATGAGTAACTACACATAGTAAAAAAGCACAAATGTAGGATGGCATCTAGCTTCAACTCAACAGTTTCATTAACACCTGTAAATGTCAAACAGAAATCTGTTTAGCAAAATACAATGATGATCATATAAAAATGAAGGAGATGTTTGCAGAATTTTAATTCTGTAGATATCTCTATTTAATAATCAAACCATGCACTAAGAGCCAAAGACTGACAAAGTCAAAATATCACTCACCTATTGAAGGCCTATTCAAAATTATCTATGTGCATAACTAAGGATTCAAAAGACAAAATTTAGAATTCATTGCAGAAACAAAATGTCAAGTTTTAAAAGCCCATTCGACTGACAATCAAATTGGTACACTTCTCCTTGCTTCATCCAGCTTGGCTCTGAACCTGACAGCTCCGATCCTGTTAATCTTGTTCTTCTTCTTCAACTTTTGATTCTTCAACAGAAGCCTTTTAATTTGTTCTTTATATCTCAACTTATTTCTTCTCAACACATCCCACTTCTCAATACAGGAGATCAATTCAGTTTTTAAACCTATGATTTCCTCCATGGCAATTGTTTGGATAACTTGAGCTTCCTTTAAGTCGGTTTGTAGAGAGGAAATGACTCGAGCATGAGGATTTTGATCAATTTTCTCTTTCGACTCTCTGTTCGTCACCTTTTGGGATTCCTCAGCTAGGTAAGGATTTTGATCAATTTCTTGATCACATTCATGGTTCACTTGCTTACTGTCAACGACCTCATTTGCAGAGGCAGACACGTACTTAAGATTCAGAACAGATGGACATACTTAAGATCCAGAACAGATGGGCCTATGATTACTGGATTTGCATGAATTTTTGAGGAGTCACTTACCTCAATGACCGAGATATCCCCAATGTCCAAATTTCTCCTAGCAAGCAAGGCAGCTATGATGCTGCATGTGGTCCTACGTATAGCTCGATTACTCATCACCCGACTAGTCTAATCTTCAGCCTTTGTCTGCCCCATGTCAACCTATGAGTGAGGAGGGTTCTTGTTTTGACAGGGTATGGGGGTTGGCGGTTTCCTCATTTGAACTTGAGAATTATCAGTAGGGACTTCAGAATTTGTCTCAACCTTGACCTTTACATCACCGATATTCAGGGCTTGGCTAGGTTCGGCTATTTCATTACCCAAATTATCCTCAGAACCAGATTCCTTAAGTTCAGGCTCGGCTTCTTCATTATTTATATGCCTATGCCTAACCCTAGGCCTCTATTTGGCCCATTCCTCATTAACATCAAACCTAGTACGCATGAGGAAGGAATCCTAGGTTTCACCTAGTTCTTCTAGTTGATAGGACACAAGGATTTTAATTAACCCGTGATGGAATAAACTCCTGTCCTTATCCCCAATATTAGTTTGATATGTGCATGCCATTTTGTGTAAGCTATTTAAGAAAAAATAGGGCATATTCATAGGGTATCCTTTGAATATCATCAACAGCCAGAGGTGATAGAATTGTGTTTGAGACAGCCTACCTTCGCAAGTAACATACCTCATGATTAGCTCCAACAAAGCCTGCCATTTCTTAATTAACAGTCTAGATGGGAAGCCGGATTTAAACTTGGTTTGCTGATGAGCTGGGGTAAGAAATCCCTTCCAATCGTCATTTTTTATATGCTTTCCTTTGTACCACTACTCACCTATTTGTGGCAACCCAACAAATAATTTCCTCAGTCAGCCTTAGTTCAACATCCCCAACATGTGCATTAACCCCATCAAATGACTCTGCAAATGCCTTGGATACTGCTACATTGAAACCAGAAAACTTTTGTAAGAACCCCAGCCATCCAAACCTTAACATTACCTCTCGACACTCAGGAGAAGCATGCAAATACTCATCACCTATGAGCTCGAACATGGACACCGGAGCCATGGCAGCGAATACACAATCCTTTAGGGTTTTCGAAAACCAGACTAAAAGATACAGCCGATTTATTGACAGTCTGGGAATTACCATCAATATTCCAAGATGCCCTATTTTATCAAAACCTTGCAAATCTCCTTGTAAGTTCATCATAATGCAAGTTGACAGATAAATGAGATTTTGAAAACAACTTACTAGATGATGATGAGCTGCAGGGGAGTCAAGTGATCGAGTTATTAAGAGTGATGTTTTTATGATGAAAGATTGACAGATGGCAACCTTCAAGTGACATGAATACCAAAATCCTAGTTTCACCATGACTTCAGCGTTGATCGTTATTTTTTATAATGTCGTGATGATGTAGAATAACTCATCATTTCAACACATGATTGAATGGTTTTCAAAACCCCAATCCTTCATTCATCAAATAAAACCATAATAATGTGACCATCTAAGGATATAATTGATAACTTGGGATCAAGGTTATTATGAAAATGATCAGGAAATAATGTAACCAAACCTATGTCAAAACCTAAAAAGTCACTTTAGACCCTCATGGTAGACTTTAACACTAACTCATTTCATAATTATAAATTTGAAATAAGAATAAGCGTAAAGTAATGTATGGCTCATGAAAATGATATTAAATACACTTTAAAACCTTATGACAAACAAGATGAGATGAATAATTCAAAAGTGATGAAGCTTTATTAGGTTTCCTATATGAACTAAATAGTAACAGTTATCACACCATGTAGTAGTCTGTTTGAATAAATAATAATAATTCATTTGATTTTAAACATGAATGAATGATAAGTGGAATGAAATTAGGAGCTACTAACTTCTGTAATTATAGTTTTCCAGATGATTAAAAGAAATGAGGAATTAAGATCATGAGAATCAAATTTGGCATAAGCTGATGTTAATCCTTGTGAATCGATGAATCAATTAAACTTCTATTGGGAGTGCCTTAAGAATCAAATATTCTTAGGGCACTCCTAGAATATCCATGATGAGTGTTGATCCAGGTGAAAATATCAAATGTTGATCGAAACATTACCGATTTTCAAATTATTTGTGTTAAAAATGCTCCGAAGGGTGTTGCTTGCCAACAATTGGCGACATGCTCGGACCAAACCAGTTATCTCTATGGAAACATCATTCATACTTCAGATAATAAAAAATAATGCCTGAAAAGTATCAAATATCTACCTAACTGATCCCAAATTCCAACCAGTTTGAACATATAACTAGACCTCAACAGATTTCTGAAAAAGTCCTATGGTTGTTAGCTGAGTGTTCTTGATCCTAATCAAACTCAGGCAAGAGTAAGATGAATTAACTCCAATGTAGACCTATAAGGCCAAAAATAGGTTAGCCAATACTCATATAGATGTGGCTTCTTTAGAACATTAGTTGGTTTTCCCCTCATTCAAGCAAAATAGCAGACAATACTCCCCCTTTTTTTTTCCCTTTTTTTTAAATTTTTTATTTTTTATTTTTTAAAAGAAACACAATTTGAAACCTTGTTAGTATATATACCAATCATATACACAGAGATAAACACAAAAAGAATTAATCAGAAATACTATCTTAGTTTGGTGACCAAATAATGATAGCCTTATTCACCAATCCTACCAGAAACTGATCAAGCCAGCTCGTTATGAGACTTCCTGTCTCTCAGTTATTCGACTGAGAGTCGCTATCATTGGCTTGGTAACCAAATTTTGACAACGTCATTCCAATAGAATTTATGATCATAAATAAATCGGCTCATGATGAGACCTCTTGTTTTCTGATTAACCTTTTCACATTCACCTTAGTTCAGGAGTATTTCCCTGGTCGAGTGACCAGATGTATTCACGAAAATGAGGGGAGGGAAACCACAGATTTCTCAAGATAGCTTAAAGATGACCAGATATCTTCAATGAATCTTTGAGCTTATTACACATCCATTGGAATCAGTAAATAAATTCCTTGAAGTATTTGATATGTAGGACGACACCCGAAGACAACAATCAAGGACTGCTAAGAGAAAAATTGTGGAGGCTAAAACTAATACAAGTCTGAAAATAGATCACTTATGAGACATTGGATACTTCCAGCCATCATCAGTGGTTATGATCTGATATGTATTTCAGTCATTTCTATTCGACACATTTCATCATCAGGTTCTTTTTTAAGTCCATGCAGAATGCTTCATGCTGAATCTTGTAGTTGAAGATAGGAGATGTGTTGGAGAAAGAAACTATTTACAAAGACAAAACACAATCTTATTTACAACAAATGATCTAAAGAGTTGAATTATTTTCATGACCTATCATCTGAAATTTTGAATAAGTCATTATGATGATGATAGTAAAGAAAATAATTGGTGAGTGTAAGATCGAAAATTCTAACTAGAAATCAGAATAAAACCAAATTTATGTACATAAATCTACACAGATGAGAATATACAATGGAAACGAGTTGATGATGTGAGATTATTGAAAGTACCTTTTAAGGGAATGCCCATTCACCGGGAGGGTATCGAGCTGTCCTTGTAGAGTCTTTAAATGGAAGGTATTAGGACCAAGTTTTTCTGCTATCACATATGGACCTAACCAAAGACGTTGGAATTTGGTATGTTCCCCTTTATCTTCGTGTGCTTTGTCCCATCTCAAAACCAGATCATCTACTTGTAATTCTCTATTCGAGGATGAGCCATGATCAAACCATGACTTAACGATTTGTTGGTGTTTCGCAAAATGTTTCTTAGCATTTTATTTTTCCTCTTCCAACTTCAACAGCAGATTGATTCTTTCTTCAATGGCTGAACACTCAGTCTCTTGTATAGCTCGTGCAAGTTGTAATGAAGGTAAAAATAGATCTGGGGGAAGAATAGCATCCACTCCATATACCAAAAATAAGGTATAGTTACCAACATATGATTTTGGAGTAACCCTATCAGCCCACAGAGCTTGATACAGAACAGTATGCCAATTCTTGTGATGTTCAGGTATGAATCTTTTCAGAATTTCCAGCAAATTCTTGTTTGTTGATTCAGCAAGGCCATTGCCTTGTGGGTAGTAGTTTACTGAATACCTGATTCTGATTCCCTTTTCTAGTGCAAATTCAGTCAATTCTCCGGAATAAAAATAATATACATTATCAAACACGAGAGATTCAGGCACTCCAAATCTGGTGATTATGTTAGTTTCAAGAAAATGCAATACCTGATTTGTATTGACCACCCGCAAGGGTTCAACTTCAAACCATCGAGTAAAATAGTCAGTGGTATTTATGATGCACTTATGGTGAAGGGAGGAGGATGGATTTATTGGCCCAATGATGTCAATTCCCCACTGTTGGAAAGGTCTGTCCACCACCATAGATTGTAAAGGAAAAGCTTGTTTCTTAACTCTTCCAGCTGCGGTCTGGCAATACTGGCACTTTCTAACAAAAGCATGGGCATCTTTAAAAAGAGTTGGCCAAAAATAACCTGCTCTTAAAATTTTATGAGCAGTAGTATCACCACCGAAGTGGCCACCAACGGGACTGTCATGCAGTTGTGTTAAAACTAAATCAGATTCCTCCTTTTCGAGACAATGAAGTAAAACTCCGTCTACATTTTTCCTGAAAAGCACATTATTTACCAATTGATAGGGCACTGATTTTAATCTTACCACTCTTTTCTTATTTGGGTCTAAATGATCTGGAGAGCTGCCAGTTTCAAGATAAGTGTGAATGTCAGTATACCATGAGCTAGTAGGGTCTGGGATAAAACAAATTCCCTTTTGGATCAGGACATCATCTAAAGGTATGTCATTCTGATTAGCAGGTAGATGTGCAGATTCGGCAACCAGTTTACACAAACCCAAACCACGTATGACCTGAGAGGGTTTAATCTCTAAATCACACTCCTAAAGAGTAGCCATTCAATGTGCTCTTTTTTCTCCAAGTTCCTTTTGTACCAGCAAATTTCTCATAGCAGAAAATGGAACAATTACCTTGGTTTTTGAATTAAGGAGACAAGGGCAAAAATGTTTTACTTCTTTGAACACGAAAAAAGCCTGTTTATCCACTTCATGATAGTTCAATTCATCTCCTTTTAAATTTGAGCTCATGAAGGAGATGGGTACTCCATCCTCCTGTTGGTTCTTCTGAGTAAGAACAGCTGCATAAGATATGTCAGATGCAAAAGTATAGAGAATAAAGTCTTTCTTGAAATCAGGACTCACAAGTGCAGGTGCCTCAGCTATGGCCTCTCTAATCCTGATAAATGACTCCTTTTCTTTACCCCCCCATGAAAAACTACTATCTTTCTTAATCATATTCTACATTGGGCGCACGATTTCAGAAAAACTTGGAACAAATATCCTTACGAAATTTATCTTTTCCATGAAGGATTGCATGGATTTCTTAGTAGCAAGAAAAGGAATCCTAGAGATAGCTTCTGTTCTTTCTGGATCAATCATGATCCCCTCTTTTGACACTACAAACCCTATAAAAATTCCCTTAGTTACTGCAAATATTGTCTTTTTAGGGTTAAGGGAAATACTGAACTTTCTACAACGTTCAAGCACTTTACGTAAGTGTGAGATGTGATCATATCTATTTTTAGAAAGCATAGTGACGTCATCCAAATAGCCAACGACAGAGTGATTTATCAGTCCTCTGAAAGCAGCGTCCATTGCCCTTTGGAATGTGGCCCTAGCCTTTATCCATTCGAAGGGCATCTTCCTGTAGGCATAGGTTCCCCAAGGTGTCCTAAAAGTGGTTTTCAGCTGATCTGAAGGAGAAACTAAGACCTAGTTGTACCCAGAGAAACCATCTAATAAAGACAGCATCTAAGCACCTGACACCTTTTGGAGGATTTTCTCCATGGGTGGGATAGGATAGTTGTCCTTTTCTGATGATCTATTTAAGTTTCAGAAGTCTACACATAGATGAATATCTCCATTCTTCTTCCTAACGGGAACAAGGTTTGCCACCCATTGTGCAAGGTGTATAGGAAATATGATCCGGGAAGTAAGCAGTTTATTCAATTCTTTCTTTACTACTAGTTCTAAGGCAGGGTTTATTTTCCTTAGTTTATGCTAAAATGGTTTTGACTGAGATTTCATGTGAATTATGTGTTGTATGATCTAGGTATCAAATGTCTTCAGATCATCATAGGACCATGCAAACACATCCTTGAATTCACTAAACAGTTTCAGGAAGGCATATTTATCGTTTGGAGTGCAGTCTGATCCTAAGTTGATATTTTGAGGATTCACTTCTGTGCCTAAGTTTATGGTTTCATAACGCATGTTGGAACTGTTTGTCTTGCAATTAGGCACTCCCTTGAACTTATCATGTAGGTCATAAAACTTTTCAAGATTGAGAACTGATGTAGGAATCGAATTTACCTGTTCAAAAGATTGATCGACGGGACGAGGTGGGTGGATTACTGAGAAATTGTGTAGATCCTCATCATGTGTGATATCATTAATCACTGATTCCTTAAAAATATCTTCCCCTGATAAGAAGGCAATAATCTGCGACTCATCATTAAACACATGCCAGTTAGTAATGTTATCTAGAATTGACGGTCTAAATAATAACTCAATAGAAAAAACATTAGGGGAAAAATTTTCTGTGGGAATGAGTCGTGAAGCTACATTTTCCAACAAGTCAACTTCTTGATTCTGAAAACAAGGAATGGATTCGATATTAAAGGCATCAAGTTCTGAAATTAAATTCAATACCTCATTTTGATAACTTTGCAAATGATTAGACAAGCAATGAATGGAATTGCGGACTTGTCGAACAATAATTTCAGAATCGCCAAATGCGATCAGAACTTTAACCTTTAAGTGCAATGGCTTATTGAGCCCCTGGATGAGGGCCTCATACTCAGTTGTTTTATTTGTGCAAAGAAATTCCAGCCTACAAGATAGCATGAATTTGTTTCCTGCAGTGTCTAGGAGCATGCAACCTACTCCTGCACCTTCCTTTGATCTAGATCTGTCAAAATACAGATGCCAAGGCTTATCAACAAGACTAATTACATCATTTACATTATTCACAGTGTTAACCAAACTGGGGGCAGCTTCCTGAAAATCACAATGCAGAATTTCTGATTTATTTATAGAATTGGTAAATGCAGATTTAAGTGCAGGAAAACTCCCCAAATCATAATCGTATCCATAGTTTCCTAAAATGGAATCACTAAACAAAACTGGTTCATTGGGAGAGTTAATCTCGGTCACAGTGTGTTTCATCATGTACTTCTCCCTGTCAATTCTGATCTGATTTGGTCGCCCATATTTAGGTAACCACAAATGTGACCAATCGGTCAAAAAGTACCCTTTTAAAGACTGAGACCAATCACGACTTAAAAACAACCCATAGACATACGGTATGTCTTCTACCACTACATCAATAACCTGGAAGAGCTGTGGATTAGTGGTGATTCTGATCATTACTCCTTTTAATTCTCCTACAATTTTCACCTTAAACCGATCTAGCTGGATAATTTGAATTTCACAAGGAGAGGGCTTGGCATTCAACTTCTTACAAACCAAATAAGGCATAATGTTTGATGAAGCTCTGGAATCAATCATACAGTTATGAACATTCCGATTAAAGATTTCAAACGTTAGTAGAAATGGTGGAGTTGTAGATTTGGAGTTCTTACCTATCAGTGCATCTTTATCAGTGGTTGTTTTGATATTACTATTAAAACCTATTGTTGTTTTACTGGTTGAAGGATCAATATTATTGACTGAAGGTATAGAGGGATGATTCTTTGTTTTGGTGGTTGATGGATTTGACAAGTTTGATAGTATTGAACCTCTAGGCATGGGATAAATTTTCAATAAATCAAACATGCTGATATTTTCCCTCTGTTGCTTGAGATCTTCTATGATGTCATATTGGAGATCGATACCTCGAGTGGCAAACTATTGATTTGAAGATTGGGGACTATTATTAGGTGCTGGTGATGGTTGTGAATCCACATGCCCTTTACTTCTTATGTTATGGGTATGCTGGTTGACAAAGAGAGAATGATCACTAGACTCCCCTTCTTAGGCTGAACTATCCCAGAAATGGCAATTAAGCAGGAGAGGATCTTCAGAAGTTTCCTCCTCGGTTCCAGGTTGCTTAGGTTCACGATCTTCATCCGACTCCTGATCGGTTGAAGAATCGGGTAAGGAATAAACAGCTCTTATAGTATTGAAAATTTCTTCATTGGTTGATATGTCAGGCAGAGTATTCTGCCTGGAATTTGGAGATGTAAATGGTTGGTATGGGGTTTTGAAATTCCCTCTGTTTGAAGTGCCTTCCCCACTATTTTGTTTCAATATCACCACTTCATTTGTAAGATATCTAATTGCTTGTTGTAATTTTTCTACATCGAAAGCAGTAGCATCTCTTTTATCAGTGTTGGTTCTGGCAGGGGTTCCATTACGTTTATAAAGGGAACCATCAGTGTTGCCATTATTTTCTGGTTCGAATGTTAATGAATTCTTTTCAACCTTTATTGCCTCTTCGAAGGTTTCAACAAATGTTATTTTACCAATTTGTTTCACAAACATACCCAAGTAGTTAGGTAAAGCTAAAGCATAATTCTCAATTATGATATCTTCTGGAGGTTGGGAGGCTGCTGGTATCTTATTTAAGAGAGTAAGGAAATGTTGATTGAAATCCTTTATCCTTTCTTTGCTCTCCATCTTGATTCTAGCCAGTTCTAGTGCTAACATAGCAGGAGTTTTATCTCCACCAAACTTTTTCAGGAATGCCTGACTAAAATCAGTCCAGCTAATTATGGATCGTTGAGTTAGGGAGAAATACCAAACTACAGCTTTTCCTTCGAAAGTTAAAGGGAATAACCGACATACCACATCCTCATGCTGTACATTCATAGTCTGAACAGCCAGGATTAATTTGTCAATGTGATTTTCAGCTAGATCCTTATTATCTGGGTCAAACTTAGGTAGCAGTTTATCAGGGTGTTTGGGTAAGTTATGATGTAGTCCATGCACAACAACGGCACCACGTCGTAACCATGGTCTATTACCATTAGGATTACCTTGATCTCAATCACCCATGTCTGGATCAGATTCTGGGTCTGATGAAGATGCGTTGTTATTGTCATGGGGACTATCAGGTGGTGATTCAGGAGGTGAAGGGGGTAGATCAGATCCACCCACAGACAACAATCGTCGGGAGGTGTTATGACTAGCCACTCCTCTCAAAAGATTACTAAGGTGATAATCATGAGACCTTGTCAATGGTTCAAGAGGCTCTTCTCCAATCAGATCAGTAGCTGACTCAGTCACTGCCAAGGTCTGAAAAATGATTTCTACTTGGCAATCCGAAATTGATTGGAGGGATCCCTTTTTGGTGAGAGTAGGCTCTAGTTAAAATTCTACGTGATTCCTCTAAAGTTTGACTTATCTAGTCTGGGTAAACTGGTGAGACGTTTGGGTCTCTCTTAATAATGGTCCTAACTGCATCTAAGAAAGGGGTATTTACAGTTTCGGGTTGTGATGTAGAGACCGGGGTAGACAATGTTCCAAAATTTGTGAGGGAGGAAGTAAGTTGATTACTGGTAGGAGCGTTATGTGATCGATCAGCCATTCAGCTTTAAGCTCAGGACCTCCTTCTAGCGCCATTTGTTGACCGAATATACTGACCTAGGCCAACAACAGAAAGACATCCCACACACTCAACTTACTACAATCTTATGCATGTTTGGAGTAACTGTCTCTCACAGGATCAAGGCCTTACTGCCTGTAAAATGTGCTCTCAAACTAGAGAGTCTCTTTAGGTGTAGGTGGTAACTTGGACTTAACTGAATCTTCTAATAAATCAAAGAGATTCAACCTAATAACTAACTGATATTGGAAAAAACTATCTTAAACTAAATACGAAGAATAGTAGCTCTTAATTCTATCCTATAATGACCTAAGTGCAAATTATCTATCTCAGCTGAGAGCATGTTTAGTTTGGCTTGACAACAGGTATCAGTTTATAAAATGATCTATAATTCTGCATTTGTTAGAGAAGTCTATCATCAACAGAAACAAATCTAGATTAACTCATAACAAGGTGATATCTCATTACATTATAATTTAAACAGAAAATGAAGCATGTAATCAAGTAAATCTAACATAGTCTTGAAATATGACAGATACAATCAAATATTAACCTGAAGATGAGTCAAGGCCAGCTTACATAGTTGATATTCATGTAGCACTATTTCATAATCAATTGAAAAGTCATGAAGAAGCTCACTTACTTTCAAGATAACAAATAATCATTTATATTTCAATACCATGTACTCATTCGAAATCCAACAAAAAATGATTTCACATATACTATAACAATATATATATATATGAAAACGAAATTCAACAAAACAGAAACTTCATATAGGACAATATGAAATAAGTGAAAGACTTAGCTACGGTCCTCAGTATTCTGTAGCAACCATTAATCTTCAGAAATAGTTCTAAAAGAAACACAAGCATAACAGAATATATTATAGCACTGTAGAATATCAGTTCTCCACAAGTCTTTGGAATCAAACCCTTTACTTAGGTTTAGAATTTGTTTATAAAGGGAACTACAAACTACAACTAATTAACTAAAATTCCTATTTCTAAGGAAATATATGGATTTTATCCAAATATGGTCCCAGAACGACCGGAATCATAGGCATGCTGTTATGTAACCATCTGGAGAGAAAAATACTCCAAGAAGATTAACTTACCGGAGAAATACAGCACTATATTCTCCAGAATGTGTTAACTCCATATTGGATAATCCATGCTAATAAATGCTTAGAAACAGAAGTGTAGAAATCACAGAACAACAATTAGTTGCAATCCCAAAACAACCTCCAATGAGTAACTACGCATAGTAAAAAAGCACAAAGGTAGGATGGCATCTAGCTTCAACTCAAAAGTTTCATTAACACCTATAAATGTCAAATAGAAATCTGTTTAGCAAAATACAATGATGATCATATAAAAATGAACGAGATGTCTGCAAAATTTTAATTCTACAGATATCTCTATTTAATAATCAAACCATAAACTAAGAGCCAAATACTGACAAAGTCAAAATATCACTCACCTGTTGAAGGCCTATTCAAATTCATCTGTGTGCATAACTAAAGATTCAAAAGAAAAAATTTAGAATTCATTGCAGAAACAAAATGTCAAGTTTTAAAAGCCGATTCAACTGACAATCAAATTGGTACACTTCTCCTTGCTTCATCCAACTTGGCTCTAAACCTGACAGCTCTGATCCTATTAATCATGTTCTGCTTCTTCAACTTTTGAATCTTCAATAGAAGCCTTTTAATTTGTTCTTTATATCTCAACTTCTTTCTTCTCAACACATCCCACTTCTCAATCCAGGAGATCAATTCAGTTTTTAAACCTATGATTTCCTCCATGGCAATTGTTTGGATAACTTGAGCTTCCTTTAAGTCGATTTGTAGAGAGGAAATGACTCGTGCATGAGGATTTTGAGCAATTTGCTCTTTCAACTCTCTACTTGTGGCCTTTCGGGCTTCCTCAGCTAGGTAAGGATTTTGATCAATTTCTTGACTATATTCATGGTTCACTTGTTGATTGTCAACGACCTCATTTGCAAAGGCAGACACGTACTTAAGATCCAGAACAGATGGGCCTATGATTACTGGATTTGGGCGAATTTCTGAGGAGTCACTTACATCAACGACTAAGATATCCGTAATGTCCAAATTTCTCCTAGCAAGCAAGGCGGTTGTCATGCTGCGTGTGGTCCTAAATATAGCTCGATTTCTCATCACCTGGCTAGTCTGATATTCAGCCTTTATATGCCCCATGTCAACCTGTGAGTGGGGAGGGTTCTTGTTTTGACAGGGTACGGGGGTTGGTGGTTTCCTCATTCAAACTTGAGAATTATCAGTAGGGACTTCAAAATTTGTCTCAACCTTGACCTTTACATCACCGATATTCAAGGTTTGGCTAGGTTCGGCTATTTCATTACCCAAATTATCCTCAGAACCAGATTCCTTAAGTTTAGTCTCAGCTTCTTCATTATTTATACGCCTACGCCTAACCCTAGGCCTCTGTTTGGGCCATTCCTCATTAACACCGAACCTATTATGCATGAGGAAGGAATCCTAGGTTTCACCTAGTTCTTCTAGTCGATAGGACACAAGGATTTTAATTAACCCGTGATGGAATAAACTCATGTCCTTATCCCTAATATTAGTTTTATATGTGCATGACATTTTGTGTAATCTATTCGAGAAAAAATAGGGCATATTCATAGGGTATCCTTTGAATATCATCAACATCCAGAGGTGATAGAATTGCATTTGAGACAGCCTAGCTTCGCAAGTAACATACCTTATGATTAGCTCCAACAAAGCCCGCCATTTCTTCATTAACAGTCTAGAGGGGTAGCCGGATTTAAACTTGTTTTGTCGATGAGCTGGGGTAAGAAATCCCTTCCAATCATCATTTTTTATATGCTTACCTTTGTACCACCGCTCACCTATTTGTGGCAACCCAACGGTTTGAGAAATAAATTCCTCAGTCAACCTTAGTTCAACATCCCCAACATGTGCATTAACCCCATCAAATGACTCTGCAAATGCCTTGGATACTGCTACATTGAAACCAAAAAACTTTTGTAAGAACCCCAGCCATCCAAACCTTAAAATTACCTCTCAACACTCAGGAGCAGCATGCAGATGCTCATCACCTATGAGCTTGAACCTAGACACCGAAGCCATGGAAGTGAATACACAAACCTTTAGGGTTTTCGAAAACCTGACTAAAATATACAGTCAATTTATCGACAGTCTGGGCATTACCATCAATATTCCAAGATGCCCTATTTTATCAAAACCCTGCAAATATCCCTGTAAGTTCATCATAATGCGAGTTGACAGATAAATGAGATTTTGAAAACAACTTACCAGATCATGATGAGCTGCAAGGGAGTCAAGTGAGCGAGTTATTAAGAGTGATGTTTGTATGACGAAATATTGACAAATGGCAACCTTCAAGTGACATGAATACCAAAATCCTAGTTTCACCATGACTTTAGCGTTGAACGTTATTTTTTATAATGTCGTGATTATGTAGAATAACTCATTCTTTCAACACATGACTAAATGGTTTTCAAAACCCCATTCCTTCATTCATCAAATAAAACCATCATAATGTGACCATATAAGGATATAATTGATAACTTGGGATCAAGGTTATTATGAAAATGATCGGGAAATAATGTAACTGAACCTATGTCAAAACCTAAAAAGTCACTTTAGACCCTCATGGTAGACTTTAACACTAACTCATTTCAGAAATACAAATTTGAAATAAGAATAAGCGTATCGTAATGTATGGCTCATGAAAATTATATTAAATACACTTTAAAACCTTATGACAAACAAGATGAGATGAATAATTTAGAAGTGATGAAGCTTTATTAGGTCTCCTATATGAACTAAACAGTAACAGTTATCACACCATCAAGTAGATTGTTTGAATTAATAATAATAATTCATTTGATTTTAAACATGCATGAATGATAAGTGAAATGAAAATAGGAGCTACTAAATTCTATAATTATAGTTTTCCAGATGATTAAAAGAAATGAGGGATTGAGATCATGAGAATCAAATTTGGCATAAGATGATGTTAATCCTTGTGAATCGATGAATCAATTAAACTTCTGTCGAGAGTGCCTTAAGAATCAAAGATTCTTAGGGCACTCCTATAATATCCATGATGAGTGTTGATCCATGTGAAAATATCAAATGTTGATCGAAACATTACCGATTTTCAAATTATTTGTGTTAAAAATGCTCTGAAGGGTGTTGCTTGCCAACAAGTAGGAATGGAGCAAATTGCTCAAAAACAATGATCCAGTTAGAGATATGACGAGGAGAGGTGCCTTGTCTCCCAAGGCTCTAATACCATATTAAATTGAGCACATATATCTATGGAAAAACACACAAGTCATGGGATAGATCACACAATTTACTCAGTTATTGAAGAATGAAACAATGCAAAAATGGCTTGCAGTTGTGAATGCTTTTCATTAATCAAAGAGTAATTAGATAATAATTACAATGAAGTACAATTGATAAATAACCACAAGCAATTCAAATCCACATGAGGAAATTCAAATTGATTAGACTCTACTTGACTATAAGTAACTAAGACCTTGTCTAAATCATTATCGGATGACTCAGTAGTTAACTGACCTTGTCTCAATCATTTTTGGAATTCATCAGAGTTCTAGAAAACAACTAAAGTGTCTAATTCTATGTTGAATAAGGATAACTGACTGTGGTAGTTGAGGAATGCACCCCTCCTGCATGCAAGCATGCTAACTAAATGTAGAGGACTAGAACTGAATGTAACTGACTCCTAACTGAGCTTGACTAGTCATCAACTCAACTCAACTGACCTTGGTTGGTATCAGCACTCCCATTGGCTCCTAAATTGTAGGAATTGATCTAGGAGGCTCCTAAATTGATTCATGCAAGTGCAATCAGTGGCAGTAGGCCTCAATTAGTGTTCCCCACACTTTAGTAACTGAAACATGTGCCCCAATTAGGCCAAGTGGATCCAACGGTGATAGTGACTAAAAATAGACTGGATGGACTCCCGATTTAGACATGAATTCTGTTGCTAAATTTCTGTGGTTGTTAGTTATTGATTTTGTTGTCAGAGAAACCACAGTATCGAAATGACCAAGTCGATGTTTCGGATCCATATCAGGATCCATCATTAGGACCAGCCCTTGCGGAACATGTAGCCAAAACCAAACATCACATTTGCCTAGAAGACACCATTATCCTCGTGAAAGAAGACCATTATTTTAAAAGAAAATTTAGAGAGGCCTTAGAGATTACCAAACTCCCACACAACCTAAACAGAGATGGTGGTCTCAAGGTGAGCACTAGTTGGCTTCCCTCTATTCTCAATCGGAAAGGCCACTCTGTCCCTTAACCTTTTTTCTTCTGCCTTTTTCCTCTTTCAAGCCCCTCCCCCTTTTTTCCTCTATCATCCTTCCTTGGCCTTATTACCTTTACCCTAAAAAATACCCTGAAATTTAGATTCAAATTGAAAGAATTTTTATAAATCATTTTAAAACTTTAGGTTTTTAAAAATAGATTATAATCAACTTTTAGACCCCTTCCTACATTTAGACATAGGCAATTAAATAAAATGTGTTATTAATAATAATAAATATTTCTTAAATTATCACTTTCTTAAAAAAATTATTATAAGTTAAAATTAAAATAAATAAGGTAAAATTATAATTAATACTTAAAATTAAATTAAATTAAATAAAAATTTCCCTAATAATAGGCAATTAAAATGAATTTAAAAATTTGTTCCTTAGGTCACACATTAATAGGCATTAAAATAAAATTTTTATTAATAATAAGATAAATTATAAGAATCTAATTCCTAGGGTTTGTTTTATTATAAGTTAAAATAAAAATAAAAAAGGTAAGATTATAATTAATTATTAAAATAAACTAAAATTAAATAAAAATTTCCCTAATAACAGGCATTTAAAATGAATTAAATTTTTTTTCCTTAAGTCTAGACACATTAATAGGCATTAAAATAAAATTTGACAATTTGATATATAAAAATTGTATTAAATTTTTGAAATAATTAATTATTAAATTAATGTAGCCATTGTAGAAAAAAATTTAAACTTTTTCTTTCCCCAAAAAAATAGGTTTAACGGATAAATTTTCCGCACACCTTGATATTAAAATAAAATTAAATATTTTTAACCTAACAAACCCTAGTCTCCGAGGCTAACCTTAGACTTTCTCTACCCGGTTTCAGTATTTATTGATGATTCTCACTCTCTCCACCTTCGACATTGTCCTGATGATGGATCCTGATATGGATCCCAAACGTTGACTTGGTTATTTCGATACTGTGGTTTCTCCGACAACAACATCAATTAGACATGACTCATGATTTAGACATATGACCAAATTGGGCAAGGGAGGATTAATAATCCTAACACCCCCCATGAATGCTAACTTGGAGAATCTATGGGCCCTGGTAACTAAGACCATATTTCACCCATTACATCAAGTAAAGTAAATTAACTGCTCAATACAAGGAGCTGAGGAAAAAACCCACATGGGAAAAAATCCCCCCCTCTAACTAAGCAGATAGAATCGGGATTAAAGTTTGAAAAACTTGAAAATGTGTTGCTGCAATCTCTATGATGTAGCGAAGCAGCATGCATGATGTTCTATGCACAAGTATCCTGGGGCCTAGCATATAGACTTCTCCTTTTTTTCCCAAAATGATGATGGAAGGAAGGAGGAATGTAACCCTTGTCTCTTACTAGATGAAGAGGTGTATGATCAGCTCTATTATTCTGAATGTAGTGAGACTAAGACCTTGCCATGTAGCATCTTACAGGGATTATATTGCATCTCTCTGAAGGAGTTAATATTGCATGGCATAACACAAGGGTCTTTCACTTTCGAGTGTTAGATGGGTTTGGAAGTAGGGACTGGATCTAGATCTGAATCACCCTGAATCTCAATATCATAAACTAATACAACTGGATCTGCAATAATAGTGGAAGCATCAAAAGAAGTAGATGAAATGATTTTACCTTCCCTTGCAACTGGTTGCTAAGAGTGCATTGGTTCTGAAAATGGAATGAAGTGTGAGAACACATATTCCTTGGAGGCATGATTTGGAACACCCTTCTCTATGATGTTTCCAGTAGAGATATATGTGATCTCCACTATGTCAGGACCAAATATCACTCGCTTTGGAGTGCCAGTATGAGTCATCTGGTATACAGATAATAGGTTTGAAGCTAGGAAAGGAACATAGAGCACATATTTGAACCTTCCATGTTCAAGCTTGATAGATCCCTTCCCTTTGGTTTGAACTCTACTGTTATTTCCTAGCTGAATACTAAGACCATCAAAAGACTGTAAATAGGAGAATGATTCTCTAGATGCAACCATATGATTGGAAGCTCCAGAATCAATGATAAAGGCATGTGCTATTGAGCATCTGGCCTTTAATGCATGACCTCTTTCGAAGCAATCTTTTGTGTCTTTTATTTGTTCATCCTTCCTTGCGCTATTAGGTGCAACAATGTTATGTTTCTTCAGAAGAATATTCATTTCATCAATTTGTCTTCTCATGCAAGAGCTATCTGGATGAAATCCCCTTCCACATTAGGAACAAAGGGTCTTCCCTCTGCCATTATTCTTGCTTCTCTTCGAACCTGGATGCTCTTTTGATTGCTCTTTCTTCATAGGAGACTCATCTCTTTTCTTTCCTTTATCATTTTCTACCTTACTTCCTCTTGCAATCAGTGCTTGATCTTTGGAAGATCGAATGATGCCCATTTGGATCAACTTGTCATGCTCATGAGTGAGAGATTCCATGAAGCTGTTAAGAGTGGCCATATTCTATTTTGGAGTAGTGTGCTTCACTGAATGAAAGGTTGACACAAAGACTGAATAGTCTGCACCAAGTTTTGAGAGGATGGCAAGAATATGTTGATCATCCTCCTTTTCAACCTTGCACAGCTTCAATTCGAACACCAAGCTCTTGAATCTTGTAAAGAAATCATTTAGTGTTTCAAAATTGGATGGATTAAGGGAGATTAACTCATTCTTGAGATGATAGACCTTCATATCATCCTTCTTATCAAACAATGAAGCAAGCTTATCCCATACCTCCTTGGGAGTCTTTAATCCTTTGATGTGGAAAAGAAGATCTCGAGATATTGAGAGGCACAAGTATCCATATGCTGCATCAAGCCTATTGAAATATTTTTCTTTGTCATGATTAAAAATTGGCTTTACCTCTGTATCCATAGTGAGCCTGAAAATCTGTTTGGAGTGAAGCTACATCTCCATGTCCTCCTTCCATTGGTGGTAATTGAAAGGAGTGAGAGGCTCTATCAGAGAGGCCATTTTGAATACGTTTTAGCTATTGTAGCGAATGCAATGAGGAGAAAGAGCTACTTGTAGTGAATGTAATGAGAAGAACTGATAACCTATAAATCACACAATCAAACAGAGAAAATAAGGTCAACTACCTGCACATTTCATGTTTTCATCACACCCAGCATAATTGATCAAGCAAGCTTGATCAACAATTCCTTAACTTGGGGTATTAAGTGGTAAACCTTGTGCTTCTGGTGCAGAGTAGAAGTGGAGAAAATTGCTCAAAAAAATGATCCAGTAGGAGATCTAAGAAGGAGAGGTGCCTTGTCCACCGAGGCTTTGATACCATATTAAATTGAGCACATATATCTATGGACAAACACACAACTCACAGGATAGATCACACAATTTACTCAGTTATTGAAGAATGAAACAGTGCAAAAATAGCTTGCAGTTGTGAATGCTTTTCATTAATCAAAGAGTAATTAGATAATAATTACAATGAAGTACAATGGCTAAATAGCCACAAGCAATTCGAATCCACATGATAAAATTAAAATTTATTAGACTCTACTTGAATGTAGGTAACTAAGACCTTGTCTAAATCATTATTGGAGGACTTAGTAGTTAACTGACCTTGTCTAAATCATTACCAGAGTTCATCGGAGTTCTAAAACACAACTCAAGTGTCTAATTCAGTGTTGACTAAGGCTAACTGACTGTGGTAGGTGAGGAATGCTCCCCTCCTGCATGGAGCCATGCAAACCTAGTGCTAACTAAATGTAGAGGAATATAATTGAGTTTAACTGACTCCTAACTGAGCTTGACTAGTCACCAACTCAACTCAACTAACCTTGGTTGGTATCGGCACTCCTAGTGGCTCCTAAATTGTAGGAATTTATCTAGGAGGCTCCTAAACTAATGCATGCAAGTGAAATCAGCGGAATTAGGCCTCAATTAGTGTTCCCCACACTTTAGTAACTGAAACATGTGCCCCAATTAGGCAAGTGGACCCAATGGTGCTAGTGACTAAAAATAGACTAGATGGACTCTCGATTTAGACATGACTCCTGATTTAGACATATGACCAAATTGGACAAGGGAGGACTAATATTCCTAACACAAATTAGATAGGTTCAAGGTCGTTGGGAAAGATATCCTAGGTTGATTTAGTCGATTCCATGCTCCCTGATAGGACTTGTTCAGATAAGGTTGATTGCTATACACACCATGGTCTTGTCCATTGGGATAATAACCTCCTCCCATTTGACCTATGAATCGCTGCATGGAAGCATTGTAATGCAGAGTACCTTGAGTTTGAGGTGCTACAAAGCCATAGTTAGGAGAGTAAGTGGGTTGTTGAAACCCATACCCATACAGTTGGTAGTTTTGTTTGTAATATGGTCCATAAGAACTTCCATGGGAAGCTATATAGGCTGGACCGTAAGATGGTCCATGAGATGTTCCATGAGATGGTTCATAGGTAGGTACATAGGAAGCTCCATGAGTTGGATCATGACATGGTCCACAAGATACTCCATGAGACGATCCATAACTAGTTACATGACTTGCTGACACATAAGAAGGAACGTGGCTTTGTGACACTACGATGTTAGCAGACGCAGGATGGACATGGATTATAGTAGAACTCAGGCCCAAATGACCACCGGAGTTAGGAAGAGGATGCGCCAAAAAGGCATTTGAAGGAACATGTTGAGAAGAAAATGGAATATGTGAAGGAATATAGCTTGTACCCCCAATATTCACATGTCTTGGCTAAGGTCCCCGAGTAGGAACACTAGTGCTAGGTCTGGGTTGTGTGTGTGAAGGAATTTCCACCCCTGGAGTGGATGGTGCAATGTGACTATTATTACCAAACCTCTTCTCATGGAGAGGAATGGAATTGCCCCTAGGTGCAGTACCAGGGTAACAACCTGATTCGACATTAGGTATTGGACCGGTCTCGAGAATATTAGGCATGCCATACCTAATGTGGCTAGTACTGGTGGGTGCATGGTGAGTCTCTTCAGCCGGATAGTATAACCAATACCTAGGGTCGAAGCTAATGTAATCATGAAACTGTGATGGATCTTCTTGTGATGGTCTAGCCCCATAAGGCCAGACTCAAGCAGAGTCCCATATATGCTTGAAGGTTCAATTTCTGACGCTAGAGGTGGGGAAGGGGGAAGCTCCAAGACCTTAGACCCATGATGACTCATGGTCATGGATGATTTTAAGGAACCATACTTATTTAAAAGTGTATAAATGTTTGCAAATATTACCAATTCTTAAAACTCCAACTATAAAATGATTGGTGATATTTTTCAAAAAATATTTTAATTTCCAAGTATTTTATATCATTTATATAATAATTTGGCGGTTTTTTGGGTGAAAAATTTTTACCCCATCAAAATTGGGTGAAACAAGGCTTCAAAAAATGCAAAATGGTGAATCTTTTTAGGGATAAAAACATGGAAAAATAGCCCATTGGGCTAAAATTCGCCCCTAAAATTATCCTTGTCATGGTGAGATCTCTATGTGAATCAAAGTGATGACTAGTCCTCTTGGATTGTCTGGCTCTCTCTCCCAAGGGAGGAGGAGAAGTAGAAGGTGAAATACTTGCTAAACAATGAGAGCAATGGGGATCCGCACCCAGATCGACAATGACTCAACAAATAAAAATACTCGATCTAACTACACAACCCAAAGAAATCTAGTGTGCACAGAGAATACACCTAAGAAAAAATATATCCAACAAGCAATCAAACCAAGGGTGGGATATATGAGCTCCCAAATGAAGTAGGTATGTCTCACCTAAGAGAGGCTTGAGACTTCCATACACAACAAGCAAAGGTTTGTAACCAATTATAATGGCCCTTAGCTTCAATGCATATAGAGACTGTGCTGTTCGACCCCTACCTGGCTAGGACCCTTGTAGAATAACCTCTACAAATACCCCCTCGATACCTACGTAAGGAAACTAAGGTCACCTCAATATAACCAATTCTTAGGTGGACATTCATAGGCAAGATTGACCGTATGGTTAGGGTATAAAATTCTGAAGCCTAAAAGCACAAACGGGTACCCCAGGGGCGCACCAATCGTACCTCAAAGGCCCCTAGATACGAATACAATCCTGGAAATATCTCTGGTGCTCACAAAAAGTGACGAGGGGTCATCCCAATCACAATCGTGTGCACTGCCTCATGCTTAACTCTCGTGTAAAAGGATCATCATGAGAAACACTAATTATACCAAGGGTTTCACACTCTCGCCTCGACAAACACCTAATTGTTTTGTTTAGTGGTCTTGGAGAATTAACTCACAATGAAATATTCCAAGACCCTAAAACCTAATCTTGTTGATGCACCTTAAAAAGAAAAGAGTGCAATACATTTTATTAAGCATTAATTTTATTTAGCTGTGATTACTCAAAGGGAAATGGTTGTGCAACTTATGAAGTTATGACTCAGCAATAAAGTAAATATTCACACCTAACAAGCAATGCCAAGTGCAATCTTGTAGAATGAAAAACAGGGCATGCCATTAAATGAAATGCAATATTTTTCCTTCAAATGTAAGTGAAATCATTCCTATATGAAAATATGACTATAATTCACCAAGCAAACCTAATGCAAGTACTGTGCCAATGAAAAATGCAAGTAATGCATAACTATGCAAAAAGAAAAATATTTTTGCATTTTTGAATTAAATGAGATATGAAAGCGAAAAGATGAGTATACAACCCTCAGACTCTCCAACCACTCACAAACAACATCCAAGAAAAGCACCAAGTTAAAAGAGACCTAATGTACTAATCCCCCCAAAAAAGTAGAAAATGAATGACAAGAACATTTCTAAAAAATCAAACCAAAAGCGGTCTCTGGTCAAAAATAGAGGATGTACACAGACTCCCGAAGCATTCAAGAACACTCAGCAATCATCCAAACTCACCCAACAACACTTAATCCTCCCACTAAGGCTCAAAATCAAAGCAGATGCAACTATTCTCAGCAAACCAACGTACATACCCGACTGTTCAAGGAAAACCTACATGTATTTGCAACTGTGAAAGATAAACCCACATACATGAAGAAAAAGGAAGAAAATAGGGAAAACAGACAAGCTAAGAAGAATTTTACTCATTCAATACCCTACTGGGAAAACATACCCCCAGAACCGACAAAGAAACAGAGAAATCAGACCAATTCAAGTACATTGAATACCAAAAACCCCAAAGAGAAACAACTAGGAACCTCCCCATTATGGTTGTCAATTATGTTATGGAGAGAAACTTCCTATGGAGTGGGGTCTACCACAATAGACAAATATACACAACAAATCAATCCTTTCCCAATATTCAAGAGAAAGAAAACATCTAAAACTAAGGGACCTCGAATCATACCTTATTGCAGACGGGTGAAGTAGATCCACGTTGAGATTTTTCCAATCCCGCTTGCGCTAACAATTTTCTCTCAACAACAGCAAGCAAGACAAGCATGATGTATAATATGGTGTTATATCTTCTCTAGCAGATATAATCAACAATGTATAATCAATTAAACTTATTATTATTTTAAGTTTAAATCCTTTACTTTTGTCTTTTGACACCTTTGCCTAAAGATTTTTAAACCTTTTCCTTTTTAGAAATTTTGTTAGCTCTTGAACAAAAATTTCAATTTTTCTACTTTAATACTTTAATATAATTATTAGAAAACAAAGGTTTTATAATATTTTTTTGGTTAAAAATTCAGTTGTCTTATTATTTAGTCTTAATTTAATTTAATAAAATGATTTTTGAATTGAATACTTAATAAACCACCTCCGTCGAAAACCTAGGACCGACTTCTTTATCTGGTTTTTTCATAGAAATGGGTATGTATACCTTTTGGGCCACCTTATCCCACCATAAGCTTCAAGTGTCTCCTGATGATGATCCTAGAGTAGGGTTCGAAACGTCGAGATCTTCAACTCTCCAACGCAGCTCCTTCTTACACTTCAATCTTCTACTGCATAATGACTACATTTAAACATATCCATGGATTCAATATTTACATTCAAATGCACATTATTGGACAGGAAAATATATTTTGATTAATCAAATAAGAGATTACACAAGTGACAACCTCTGTCGGCACATCTGCAAACTGGAGAAACTGAGTCCTCCACCTGGGCCTCCACCACCTCAATCCTCCATCTCTTGATAGCAAGGTCACAAGCAAAGGAAATCTTGGGAAGAACACAAAGTGCTCCAAAGGGACAAAGGGATGTAGAATCAAGTATATGCAAACTACAGCAACAAAGCACTATAGTTTAGTTGCTCTTCAATTCCTCCCCTTCAATGTATCCAAGGGGTTCCTTATATAGCACTCCAAGATGGTTAATGGAAGGTCGAATCTGAGCGATCTCAAGGCATATGGAAGGCCAAGAGTCAGGATCTTCAGACTCATTGAAGGAAAAATCCAAAATTGTTTGGCTTTATGCACACATCCCAATGTACGTGGGTTTGAGGTCAAAATTCACGTGTACACACGAGTATGGGTTTAAAAGTCACGTACAAAAATAAACAGGGGTTTTTAGGGATGAACTTGGAAAAATCAAAGTATAATATCAGCCCATGGGGTCTAAAGAGTCTGTAGAGGGACAGAGAAGGCCATAATATGTGACCAACCATGTGTGGTAAAATAAGCTATAACAATATCCAAGGAACATACCCATGTCATCTAATGAATTTTTGGGCACAGGAACAACATGTAGCGGGAATTTCTAAATGACCTTTTATTACTGGTCTTAATACTTGGACAACTGTGCCATTTTCAAAGTGAATTTTTTATTTCACCAAAACCCTAAACCAATGTCACCAGATGATGTAGAATATCTCACTAAGCACAGCACAACTCATTTCACCTTCATAATATTCTTCCTATGACCTAGGCGTTCATTTTAGTGAACTTCGTGTAGAAAACTACCTGAACCCCTGCTTTGGAAGATCAATAACTTTCTCCACACACTCTTAAGACAAACTGAGACCATGGTTAGATATCCAGTTAAACAAGCTATAGCCTTACAGGATGGGGCGTGCTTTTTTCTTAAGCTATGAATTATGGTGGTCATTTTCCCAAGGAAATTTTGATTGATTGTTCGAAAAAGACTTGTTTTGGCATACCCATATCTTTTTCTTCAGCACGGGGACTTCACTTAGTGAACATCTCACATATCACATGCGATCGTGGGATATTAAAGAATACCCTTAATTTCCAGAGATATTGACCCAAACTCTTTTTGTTGAAACCCCCTCCCAATACTTAAAACCTCCTCCCCGCCGCTTTTTATACCTCAATCCTTATAAACTACCCTACCCACCCCCACCTTAAACCCCTTAACCCCCCAATACCTGCAATATATTGGTTCAATCTTTAATAATTTTAAAACCCACAATATGAACTAACATGATAGGATATTGGTTAACAAGTGAAGCCCCTGTGTTCTTCAGACACTTCTCATGATAAATGAAACCATGGTTAAATAGGTACTTTAACAAACTATGACATGGAAGGCCAGGGTAGGCATTTACTTTTACCTATGAATTATGGTGGAAATTTCCATAAGGAAATTGCTTTAGGGAAATTTTTCATCACTTAGTCAATTTTTCATCACTTAGTCATATTTTTTACACAGTCATACTTTATTTTTCTTTACATTTGCAGCCCTGTATTTTGCACTTGTGAACACCGGAATAAAGGTGTGATACCATGGATGGATATCCAGATCACCAAAGAACATCCCCATTACTTTGTATTAATTTGTTGGCTCAAGGACAACAATTGGTGGGCATTTGAAAATAGCCTTCTGTAATTGATTTTAACACTTAGGCAGATTACATTTATTTTTAACAAGCAAACATTTGTTTTACCAACTTGGCAAATCCATATCTCACACATGTGTTCACCAAATTAGGATCTGATAATATGGATAGATGGATAGATCATCAAAGAAGAGATTCATACTTTTTAATAGATTTATTGGCACACACAGAGCCTCTAGCATGCATTTCAAAATGGATTTTCAGAAAGAAAGAAAATTTCAATTTGAAAAATTTATATTTCACACATGTGATCTTTCTTACAGATACTGAACCCAAGGATATATAGAGAAGTTACCAGATAACATACCCACACCTTTGTATGAAATTATTTACACAACCACATCTTATGGCGTGCATTTCCAAACCACCTCTTCGATTCTTGTTTTTAAAACTTGGACACATTTTCATAGTTTCTTTGGTGGCCATTATGATTTTTCTCATTTTGACAGATGTATTCCTTACACATGTGATCACCAAAAATAAAAATAAAAACATGGATAGGTAGACAGATATCCAAGGAATAGACCCATGTCATCTGCTGAATTTTTGGGAACAGAAACAACATGTGGCAGGCATTTCTAAATGACCTTTTATTACTGGTTTTAACACTTGGACAACTGTGCCATTTTCAAGGTGAATTTTTTATTTCACCAAAACCCTAAACCAATGTCACTAGATGATTTATAATATCTCTCTAAGAACAACAAAACTCATTTCACCTTCAGAATATTCTTTCTCTGACCTAGGTGTGCATTTTAGTGAACTTGGTGTAACAAATTGTTGATGTAATTGTAACTTCGGAATGTATTCACTTGTATTTCTTATGTATTGTACCTCGATGTTTATTCTGGGAAGTGTTTGTAATGTAATTGAGTCATGTCATGCTCCGATGTTCCGATCGGGAGTTTCTATAATATAAACAAGTCATGTCAAGTCAATGTGGCTAACCCTCCTATTGTTCAAGGGTTAAAGTCCCCACAGTTCCGGGGCCCTAGGGTTGTTAGACTCACCTAGTGAAGTCGGCCCTAGTGAGTTATTGTCAAGTCAAGAATTAGTATAAATAGAGAGTGAGCCTCTCTATTTAACACACACTCACTCACACTCAGTTGTAGCGCATAGCTGAGGGAGAAGAAGTTGCTAGGGCTAGAAACAAAGAGGCTACTGCTCTCGGGAGATCATCTTACTATTTTGGGTTTTAATTTTGGTGATGATACTATCTCTGAGGAAGTTGCGGCGTTTTCTCCATTTATGGTTTCCCCAAGGAAAAACACTGTGTTCATTGTCTCTTGTGTTTGATTGTTGTGCTTGTTATTCTCTTAGTTAAAAGATCCTGATATAATGCTAGCTTAATGTTAAAAATCTAACATGGTATCAGACCTAACCTGAGAAGAAGACACTGGGCAGCTGGGGGAACTAGGGATTCCTACTTTTTGGATCTATTTCCACATATTTTCAGCAAAAGAAGGTTTGGCTGACTCTCCTCCCTAGGGTGGATCTTTCTGTCGAAACAGAATATGATTCTGAGACTTTTCAGTTTTGGACCCGACACTACTGCCGAAAATTAGGGCTTTCCATAGAAGTGCAATTTTTGAGTGAGCCCGGGCCTAGATTGATCTCCTCCCCAAAATCGAAGTTTAGAGATCAAGGTTAAAGCATTTGGTCGGACAAAACTCTCGGAAATTCAAACCCTAATCTGCTCTTCAACCAGCACTACAGAAATTCAGCTCCAAATCCAGATCTAACATCTTGACCTAGTAAGATCTAAATATTTTGTATTTCCATTTGAGGTTCTCAATTAATATGTCTCATCATACCAAGATTGATAAAAAACTTGAGGGAGCTAATAACTTTCGAGCCTAGAAGTATAGGATCTCCCTGGTCCTAGAAGAAAATGAGTTGGAATCCTACATCAACGATGAGGTTCCAGTTCCAAAGGAAGATGAGGCTAATTCCTTACATAAGAAGAAGTTGGTTATGGAAAGGATGATTATTGCTGATTCAATCAAGGATCACCTCATACCACAGGTGTCCTCCCTCAAGACACCTAAAGCTATGTTTGATGCCTTAACCAAACTGTTTGAAGGGAAGAACATAAATCGGAAGATGACTCTAAGGAACCAGTTGAAGAATGTAAAGATCCAAAATGAGGAGACCATCCAGTCATACTTCACAAAGGTCTCCCATATCAAAGCACAACTTGAAGCAGTAGATGAAGAAGTGGAGAATGCAGAAATTGTGATGATAACCTTGAATGGTCTCCCTAGGTCATGGGATTCTTTCATCCAAGGAATCTATGCTAGGAAGAAGTTAATCAAGTTCAGTAGACTGTGGGAAGAATGTTCACAAGAAGAAGCTTGAATAGCAGCTCGAGAAGAAAAGATGGGACATGAAGATCAAGCTCTTATAGTACACTCCAATAAAGGAAGAAGGGAAAATCATCATCACCAAGGTAAGCATTCTCAACAGAAAAATAATTTTGTAAGAAGGGATCCATCCAAACTCATATGTTATACATGTGATGAAAGAGGACACTTTTCTAGAAGTTGTCCCATGAATAAGAGTGGATCCAAGAAGAAGAAGAACTCCAAAAGAAGACATCATGCTCACACTGCTGAGGATGATGATCTTCCCAAGAAGAAAGTAAAACAAGAAAGTGAAGACTCTTAAAGTTATGAAGAATATGTTCTGATCTCTACTCTCACGGGAACTATCACTCATGGAAGCAAAGATTGGCTTATTGACAATGGGGCTTCCAAACACATGATAGGATTCAAGGAATAATTTGAGAAACTATCCGAACATAATTCACCCCATAAGGTGAAACTTGGGGATGACTACCAATATCCCATAAAAGGTAGTGGTGAATCCTCCTACAAGCTAGACTATGGAAAGTCTATGAAAATGAAGGATGTCTTGTTTGTACCAGGACTAAAGAATAATATTCTCTCCATATCGGCACTAGATGAAAAAGCCATGAGGGTTGCATTTATAGATGGCTAAGTCCTCATGTGGCCAAGAGGAAAGACTATTGACGATGTAATAGTAATTGGAGAACAAGAAGGAGGATTATACAAATTGAAGGGCCATCCAGAACAAGCTTTGGTCCATGACACAGTAGAGCCAAATGAACTTTCGAATAGAAGGTTTGCACATGTGCACTACAGAGCACTACCACTTGCAAGCAAAGCTATTGAAGGTCTTCCAGAAATCCAAGAAAAACATGAAGGAGTCTGCAAAGGATGTGTGAAAGGAAAGAACAAAAAGAAGACATTTCCAAGTAGTGAAAGCAAAGCAAAAGGAATCTTGGAAATCATTCACTCTGATGTATGCGGTCCAATGTCATCCAGTTCTTTAAGGGGATATGTATACTATGTTTCTTTTATTGATGATTATTCTATGAAGACATGAATATACTTTATGAAGAACAAAGATGAAGTTTTCAGCAAGTTCAAGGAATTCAAAGCCTTGATCGAGAACCACACAGAAAAGAAGATGAAGACCTTTTGATCAGATAATGGCGGAGAATTCACATAAAATGAATTCAAAGAGTTATGCAAAGATTCAAGGATTAAGAGGGACTTATCCACTCCATATAATCCACCACAAAATGAGGTTGCAGAAAGGAAGAATAGAACTATAATGGAAGTTGCAAGAGCAATGCTTCATGATCAAGATCTTCCCATGCATCTATGGGTAGAAGCTACCAGAACAGCGGTGTACATACAGAAACGTACCCCACATAGAGTATTGGAGAACAAGACACTTGAAGAAGTATTTTTCGAAAAGAAGCCAAAATTCAACCATCTCAGAATATTCGGTTGTCCAATGTACATACACATTCTGAAAGAAAAGAGGACAAAGTTAGATCCTACAGGAAAGAAGGGTATATTTGTGGGATACTCTGAAAGCTCGAAGGCTTACAGAATATATTTCCCATGATTCAAGAATATTGACATCAGCAGGGATGTAACATTTGATGAAGACTCAGCTTACAACAAATCCAGAAAGAGACCTATTGAAGATCCTAAAGATTCAGAAGCACCCAGAATTCATGACACAACCATGAATGAAAAAACTCAAGAATAAGATCAAGAATTTGAAGAACCTCAAGAACCTGTAGATCCATCTCAGGAGAAGAATCCTCACAAGAGGAAACCTTCTTGGGTACGAGAAGCTATCCAAGGTGTGAAAAGATATGGGGCTCTAGAAGAAAGTCATAGAGAAAGAAAGAGGACCAGGTCCTGCTCCGGGTATGTAGCTTTATTGTGTGACTTTGTTAATAAAGAAACTTCCAACTATGAAGAAGCGGCAGAAAGGAAAGAATGGAAGGATGCTATGATCGAAGAGTATCAATCGATCATGAAGAATGATGTTTGGGATGTTGTCCCAAGACTAGAACAGAAGTCGGTTGTAACTTCCAAATGGATCTACAAGATCAAGCATGCTGCAGATGGTAGCATAGAGAAATATAAAGCAAGATTCATGGCTCATGGCTTCTCACAGAAAGAAGGAATAGATTATGAAGAAACCTTTGCACCTGTAACTAGATACACTTCCATCAGATCAGTACTTTCTCTAGCTGTAGTGATGAAATGGAAGATACACCAAATGGATGTCAAGACTTCTTTCTTGAATGGTGTAGTGGAAGAGGAAGTATATGTAGAATAGCCACTCAGTTTTGAGACACATGACAGCGAGTCTCATGTGTTTAGATTGAATAAAGCCCTGTACAGTTTGAAACAGGCACCCAGGACATGGTACAATAGAATTGATGGCTTTCTATCCAGTTTGGGCTTTACCAAAAGTAAAGCAGATTCCAACCTTTACTACAAGGTTGATGATGGAAACCCAGTGATGCTCCTACTATATGTAGATGATCTGTTTGTAATAGGTATGGATGGGTTGATTGCTAATACAAAGAGGAAGCTTGCTGCCAAGTTCGAAATTAAGGACTTGGGTATGATGCACTATTTTCTAGGCATGGAGGTGTGGTAGAATGCGGATGGAATCTCCCTCGAACAAGGGAAGTATACAGTAGAGATCCTGAAGAGGTTTGGGATGATGAACTGCAAGGCCATGACCACACCTATGGCATTGAACCTGAAGCTATTGAGTGATGCTTCATCAAAAGCGGTTGATGCTACGATGTATCATCATATTATTGGGTCCCTTATGTACCTGATGAACACGAGACCAGATATTTTCTTTGCTGTGAACACCTTGAGCTAGTTCTCGACATATCCGAGACATGTTCACTTGATTGCTACAAAGCATATTCTAAGGTACCTAAGGGGTACAGTTGATTATGGGCTCAAGTATGAGGTGAATCAGAAGATTATCCTGGAGGGTTATGTTGATTCAGATTGGGCAGGTAGTGCCATCGATATGAAGAGCACTTCAGGGTGTTGCTTCAATATGGGATTAGGTGTGATCTCTTGGTTTAGCAGGAAGCAATCCTATGTGGCACTGAGTACAGCTGAAGTAGAGTATGTCGCAGCTTGTTCAGCTAGTTGTGAGGTAGTATGGTGCTTGAGGAAGCTACTATCTGACTTATTTGATCTCTAGTTGGATGCTACTTGTATATATTGTGACAACCATAGTTGTGTGAAGTTATCGGAGAACCCGGTATTCCATGACAAGTCGAAGCATATCAAGATCAAGCATCACTATATCAGGGATATGGTGCAGAGAGGAGCAGTGAAGCTCTAGTATGTTTCTATGGATGAACAGATAGTTGATGTGTTGACGAATCCATTAGCTAGAGTGAATTTTGAGTACTTTAGGGAGAAGCTTGGTGTTCCCCAGATTGAGGTTCCCTCCAAAGGGAAGTGATGAATTCGTGAGCCATTCTTACATGGTGAGAGGATTGGTTCCTTCCATGGTCAGATGTAAGGGCTGATCCATTCTGTCATGATGAGAGGATTGGCTCCTTGCATGTCAGATATGAGTGTTGAGCCATTCTGTTGTGACTGTAGGATTGGTTCCTATATGATCAGATATAAGCGTTGAATGCCATTCTTGGAATGGAGGTACCTGGTTAGTTACCGAGAAAGCTCAGTATAGGACTGAGGGCCATTCTGATGTGACTGTAGGATTGGTTCCTACATGATCAGATATGAGTGTAGAGCCATTTTGAGGTGATTATAGGATTGGTTCCTACAATGACCAGATGTAAGTGCAGAGCCCTTTCGGCATGAAGGATTGGTTCCTCACATGGTCGAATGTAAGTGCTGAGCCTTTCTGACATTGGTTGTAAGATCTGAGTGCTGGGCCTTTCTGACAGGGTTGTGGGATGTGTTCCCACATGGTCAGATGTGAGTGTTGGGCATGCCTTTCTGATATGATTATGGGATTGGTTCCTACATTATCATATGTAAGTGCTAGGCGGGCCATTCTGACTTAGGGTTAGAAATAAGTGTTGGAAAATACCTACATGGAGGCCAGGCCTACAACTAGAATGAAAAAGGGATGGCTCTGTAGAACTTCCTATGACGAGAAGAATCAAGAGATAGAACCTGTGATGATGATCCAACAGAGATGTTCCAGAACCAGAGATGATCCAGATCGAGTGATGATCCAGATCCAGTGATGATGATCTAGATCGAGTGATGATCCACATCTCGTGATGATGATCCAAATTGAGTGATGATCCAGATCTAGATGAAGATGACGAGGACTCGATGATGATCCAGATGATACACAGAAGAAGACTTGTGCTGATAAATTGTGTTGAGAGAATACCTTCCTAGTTAAGAGGGAGTGTTGATGTAATTTAACTTTGGAATGTATTCACTTGTATTTCTTATGTATTGTACCCTGATGTTTATTCTGGGAACTGTTTGCAATGTAATTGAATCATGTCATGCCCCGATGTTCCAATATGGAGTTTATATAATATAAACAATTCATGTCAAGTCAATGTGGTTAACCTTCCTATTGTTCAAGGGTTAAAGTCCCTGCAGTTTCGGGGCCCTAGGGTTGTTAGACTCACCTAGTGAAGTTGGCCCTAGTGAGTTATTGTCAAGTCGGGAATTAGTATAAATAGAGAGTGAGCCTCTCTATTTAACACACACACACTCACACGCAGTTGTAGCACATAGCTGAGGGAGAAGAAGTTGTTGGGGCTAGAAAGAAAGAGGCTACTGCTGTCGAGAGATCATCTTACTGTTTTGGGTTCTACTTTTGGTGCTGATTCTATCTCTAAGGAAGTTGCGGGGTTTTCTCCATTTATGGTTTCCTTGAGGAAAAACACTGTGTTCATTGTCTCTTGTGTTTTATTGTTGTGCTTGTTATTCTCTCAGTTAAAATATCCTAATATAATGCTAACTTAATGTTAAAAATCTAACAAAAACTGCCTGAAGCCCTGCTTTAGCAGATCCATAACTTTCTCTACAAACACTCTTAGGACAAAATGAGACCATGGTTAGATATCCAGGTACAAGATACAACTTTACAGGATGGGGCATGCATTTTTATTAATCTATGAATTATGGTGGCCATTTTCCCAAGGAAATTTTCACTAACTTTCCAAAAAAGACTTGTTTTGGCATACCCATATCTTTTTTTTCAAGCACTTTTTATGAGAAATGGAACCATGGTTAGATAGGTACTTTGACAAGCTATGGGATGGCAGTTTAGGGTGGGAATTTACTTTTACCTCTGAATTATGGTGGACATTTTCATAAGGCAACTATTTTATCGAAATTTTTCATCACTTAGTCATATTTTTTACACAGTCATACTTTATTTTTCTTTAAATTTGCAGCCCTGTCTTTTGCACTTGTGTACACCAGAATAAAGGTGTGAGACCATGGATGGATAGCCATATCACCAAAGAACATCTTCGTGCATTTGGATTAATTTGTTGGCTCAAGGACAACAGTTGGTGGAAATTTGAAAATAGCAGCCTTTTGTAACTGGTTTTAACACTTGGGCAGATTTCATTTATGTTTAACAGGTAAACATTTCTTTCTCCAACTTGGCAAATCCATATCTCACATGTGTGTTCACCATATTACTTGATGATACTATGGATATATGGATATATCATCAGAGAAGAGATTCATAATTTTTAATAGATTTATTGGCACACACAGAGCCTCCGTCGGGCATTTCAAAATGGCTTTTCAGACATTTTTTTTTCAATTTGAAAATTTTATATTTCACACATGTGATCTTTATTACAAATACTGAAAACAAGCATAGATAGAAAAGTTAACAAATAAAATACCCATGCCTTTTGATGAAATTATCTACAAAAGCACATCCTATGGCGTGCATTTCCAAACCACCTCCCCAATTCCTGTTTTTAACACTCCAACACATTTTCATAATTTGTTTGGTGGCCATTATGATTTTTCTCATTTTGACAGATGTATTCCTTGCACATGTGATCACCAAAAAGAAAAATAAAACCATGGATAGGTAGACATATATCGAAGGAACAGACCCATGTCATCTGTTGAAGTTTTGGGCATGGGAACAACATGTGGTGGGAATTTCTAAATGACCTTTTATTTCTGGTTTTAACACTTGGACAACTGTTCCATTTTCAAGGTGAATTTTTTATTTCACCAAAACCCTAAACCAATGTCAATTGATGATTTATAATATCTCACTAATCACAACTCAACTCATTTCACCTTCAGAATATTCTTCCTCTAACCTAGGCGTGCATTTTAGTGAACTTAGTACAAAAAATTGCCTGAACCCTGTTTTGGAAGATCCATAACTTTCTCCACAAACACTCTTAAGAAAAAATGAGACCATGGTTATATATCTAGGTAAACAAGATACAACTTTAAGGAATGAGGCGTGCATTTTTATTAAGGTATGAATTATGGTGTTCATTTTCCCAAGGAAATTTTCACTAATTTTCTGAAAAAAAAGACTTGTTTTGGTAGACCCATATCTTTTTCTTCGGGCACTTTTTATGAGTAATGAAACCATGGTTAGATAGGTACTTCAACAAAATACCGCATGGAAGGTCAGGGATGGAATTTACTTTTACTTGTGAATTATGGTGGACATTATAGGAAATGTCAACTCAAAATGGGCCTCCTAAAATGAACTAATAAAATAATAGTTAAAATAATAAAATAATATTTATTAATTTTGGAGGAAGAAAAGAAAAAAACTACTTTTTTGTTTGTATTTTTTACATATCTCCCCGTGTTTTTACTCAAATTTCGATCCGGAGAGCTCGTTGGATGTGGAATTAAATTATGCATCCAACAAGTACCCACTCGGCATACTTTTGACGGACCCCGCTACCCAAAAAACAAGAAATACCTGAAAAAATGGAATGATGACATCATCATTCTATTTTTTCAGGTATTTCTTGTTTTTGGGGAAGCGGGGTCCATCAGAAGTATGCCGAGTGGGTACTCATTGGATGCAGAATTTAATTCCACATCCAACGAGCTCTCCCGATCAAAATTTGAGTAAAAACACAGGGAGATATGTCAAAAATACGAACAAAAAAAGTAGTTTTTTTTATGATACCTATCCCCAAATTTATATTAAAAAAGTGTTTAAGACCTATACGGTATTTCAAATTTAAAGCAATTTCATTGGCTAACACATTATGACATGGAATTTGAATAAAAGTTAAAAGGCCCATTTTGAGTTGAAATTTCCTCTAATGCATTTTAATAAGGCAACAACTTTAGTGCAATTTTTCATCACTTAGTCAATTTTTCACCACGTAGCCATATTTTTTACATAGTCACACTTTATTTTTGTTTAAATTTGCAGCCCTGTATTTTGCACATGTGAACACTAGAATAAAGGTGTGAGACCATGGATGAATATCCATATCACCAAAGACAATCCCCATGCCTTTGGATTAATTTTTTGGCTCAAGGAAAACATTTGGTGGGCATTTGAAAATAGCCTTCTGTAACTAGTTTTAACACTTAGGAAGATTTCATTTATTTTTAACAGGCAGACATTTTTTTCCTCCAACTTGGCAAATCCATATCTCACATGTGTGTTCACCAAATTACAATCTAATACTGTGGATAGATGGATAGATCATCAAAGAAGAGATTCATACATTTTAATAGATTTATTGGCACACATAGAGCCTCTAGCGGGAATTTCAAAATGGATTTTTAGACAATTTTTTTTTTTCAGTTTGAAAATTTTATATTTCACGCATGTGATGCTTATTACGGATACTGAACCCAAGGATAGATAGACAAGTTACTAGATAACAAATCCAGACTTTTGGATGAAATTATCTACACAACCACATCCTATGGTGTGGATTTCCAAACCATCTCTTCAATTCTTGTTTTTAACACTTGGACACATTTTCGTAGTTTCTTTGGTGGCCATTATGATTTTTCTCATTTTGACAGATGTATTCCTTGAACATGTGATCAACAAAAAGAAAAATAAAATCATGGATGGGGAGACAAATATCAAAGGAACAGACCCATGTCATCTGCTGAATTTTTGGGCAGAAGAACAACATGTGGCGGGCATTTCTAAATGACCTTTTATTACTGGTTTTAACACTTGGACAATTGTTCCATTTTCAAGGTGAAATTTTTGTTTCACCAAAACCCTAAACCAATGTCACTAGATGATGTAGAATATCTCACTAAGCACAACACTACTCATTTGACCTTCAGAATATTCTTCCTCTTACCTAGGTGTGCATTTTAGTGAACTTGGTGCAAAAAACTACGTGAACCCCTGTTTTGGAAGATCCATAACTTTATCCACAAACCTTCTTAATACAAAATAAGACCATCGTTAGATATCCAAGTAAATAAGCTACAGTATTATAGGATGGGGCATGCATTTTTATTAAGCTATGAATTATGGTGGTCATTTTCCCAAGGCAATTTTGACTAACTTTCCCAAAAATACTTGTTTTGGTAGACCCATATCTTTTTCTTCAAGCACTTTTTATGAGAAATGAAACCATGGTTAGATAGGTAATCCAAGAGGCTATGGCATGGCAGGTCATGGCAGGAATTTCCTTTTACCTATGAATTATGGTGGACATTTTCATAACGCAACTGCTTTAGGGCAATTTTTCATCACTTAGTCAATCTTGGATTGATTGTCTGTGCAGTCATATTTTTTACACAGACATACTTTATTTTTCTTTAAATTTGCATCCATGTCTTTTCCACTTGTGAACACAAGAATAAAGATGTGAGACCATGGTTGGATAGTGATATCACCAAATAACATCCCCATGCCTTTGGATTAATTTGTTCGCTCAAGTACAACAATTGGTGGGCATTTGAAAATAGCCTTCTGTAACTGGTTCTAGCTCAATTATTAAAGGGTTCTAGCTCAATGGTAGAGGACCTTCCTTACAAGCAGGAGGTTGAAGGTTCGATTCCTTCGTTCCCTGATGATAATGCAATACTGATGTTTTAAATAAAATATATTTTATTATGATTTATTATGGGTACGAGGGGGGTTCAAAACTTCCCTTGTATGTTACAACGAGGGGGGTTCAAAACTTCCCTTGTATGTTACAACGAGGAGGGTTAAAACCCCCCCTGTAA
>LPNX010277971.1:849975-985138 GCA_001517045.1 Pseudotsuga menziesii | reverse complement strand
AAGTCCAAAATTGACTTTTTGAGGGGGGGAGAGGGGGGGGAGTTTAAAACCGCCCCTAAAATTCCAAAAATGATTTTTGTGGGGGGGGAGGGGGTGGCTGAACCACCCCCAAAAGTCACTTTTGGGGGCGGTTCTAAACCTCCCCCAAAAGTCACTTTTGGGGGCGGTTCTAAACCTCCCCCAAAAGTCACTTTTAGGGGCGGTTTTTTTGGGGGGGTTTAGAACCACCCCTAAAAGTCAAAAATTTTAGCCTTAGTGCTATTAGGGGCAGTTTTATAAAGATCGCCTACAAAGTCAATATCGCCCCCAAAAGTTACTTTTGGAGGCGGAAGACAACCGCCCCTAAAAGTCAAATTTGTTATAGTGTTTGTTTCATGTTTTCAACTTGTAATACATTCTCTCCTTTGGTATTCTTATCTCCAAGACTTACCATGCCCTTTCCAAGAATCTTAGCAGATCCATTGACTCCAAAATAAACATTGCAACCTTTTTATTCTCTAAACTTCAATAATTTTCCTTTATTTTCTATCATGTGTTTGGAGCATCCACTATCAATATACCATTGCCCCATTTTATTTTGGGCATGCAAAGTTGAGTTGCATCCTTCTTGATTTTCTTGATCAGGTTTTTTCTAGCATAACTTTGTAGAGTCTCTTTCACTTAGGATAGTTTCAACTGGTTTAGCTAGTGATAACTAATTTGTGTAGTCCTTAGTTTTATGAACATAATTACAAAAATTACTACATTCATTATCATAGTTTAAGGGGATGAAGGAATTGGAGTTTTCTTTTAGGGTTTTAGACAACCTTTTTATATCATTCTTCATGTGGTTATCCTTAGAGCAAGAGCTATCTTTCTGAACACTATCCTTCATTTGTTCTTTACAATTTAATGTTTTATGACCAAAAATGTTACAGAAATATTGTTATACATTGAAATGGAACTTCTCCGTCTAAGTAATGACATCCAATATGTCGTTGCACAAGAAACACTGTGGATTGAAGTAGCCATAACCTTATAGATTATTGGGATCCTTAATACACCTTGATCACTCCAACGTCAACCATTTTTTCTCTCTTAAGATCATCATGTATTCCTAACTTTCCTTTGAACAACTCGCGTGCAATTCACGGGTCTTCCATGTACAACCCGCGTATTATCAATATTCATGAATTTCCTTAAGGAAACCCATGAGTGACTCGCGAGATGCTCCATATGAACCCGTGAATGCCATTAAGAATAGTTTAAAAAAAATATTAAATAGGGCAAGTTGTGTTAAGATTTCATATGCTAGACTAGATAACATTGTGTTCAATCCAAATTCACAACAGTAGCATATGCAGAATCACTGAAAGAAACACAATCACAAGATAGATATAGTATTTATCCTGGGAAATCCTCAAAAGGAATAAAAGCTAGAAAAACTTCCTATGTATAAGATTTATAAGATATAACCCCAAAAATAGGTATTATCCTCCTTGTTGTTTTCTCTCTCTCTCTCTCTCTCTCTCTCTCTCTCTCTCTCTCCCCTATGTGCTACATAAGGGAGTGAGTCTGTGTTGTAATGAAGAACACAACTCCTCTATTTATACACATTATGTCAACTAACATTTACCCTAGACATGTTGGTCCTACTTAACTGACTCGGTTGAATTCACCTAGGAAGACTCAAACAATATTTTATATTATTCATTAGGGTACTAATGACCTGACTTGCAATGGAGGATTTACCTCATGAATCATTACCAATTAAAATAGTAACATCCCGACGGAGGAATAATAACATCTCCCTTGGTTTACATCAGTAAAATACATTTAGAATATCCTTTGAAATTACAATATTTCAACACTCCCCCTTAAAGAGAATGTTATTCTACTGACAACATCATCAGAGACTATACGAGAAATGAGAGAGAGTATCTTCAAAATTATCGAGGTAATACATCTATATGTCATAGGAAGTTTTCACAATCAATAACTGGAACAATTACTCTTCAATGTCTTCATCTTCTGCATCACATGATCACTTGATGCTTTTGTAGCAACACTTTGACCTTTCGATCCTTCATAGCAACACTTTGATATTCTTGATCCTTTGCAGCAATACTTTGATCTTATCAATCCTTTGCAGTAGCACTTCGATCTTCTCAATCCTTTGCAGCAACAATTTGATCTTCTCGATCCTTTGCAGTTGCACTTCGATCTTTTCAATCCTTTGTCACCACAATACCCGCAATACACGTGATCTCTTTGCAGGATGATCAATCCCTATCACTTTAGGACATAGGTCCAAGGATGATGCAATCCTCCATCATCCTACCCCACCTTAATGAGGAGGGTACATAGTATCAACCAGCTGAATCAAGTACAACTAAATGTAGATCTTGACCGCACCTAGATGCAGGCCCTATCATATGTAAGGACTCATCAAAGAGCATCCTTGCTACTAAGTCTAGGACCACTCTCAAGCGAGTGTTATTCGTCGGTATCCACAAATAAATGTGGGTACTCTTCATGTGAGATTAACATCTACAGGGACATCCTTAGTGAGAAACACTCTCAGGAATGGAGTGTTATTTCCTGTCAGACCATACTATCATCCACAAGTGAATTTCAGACCTTGTCAGCATCTTCAAGTGTACTTTGCCTCTTTAATATTGGAGCATCATTTTCATCCCATCATTGATGTCAGTCTTATCATCACTCCCCCTTTCCTGGGAGGATCCATATTATCAACTCGATCCCCCTTTGTTTGAGGAGGGTTCATATCTTCGACCTGCTCTTCCTTTCCGAGGGGAGTCCATATCTTTGACATTATCCTCCTTTTCGAAGAGAGTCCATATCTTCATCATTTGTGGTATCATCACTGTTCCTCCTTGCGAGGAAATTCTTTTCGAACTACATCAATCTTGTCATGGAAATATTCAAACTTTACTCAAGATAGAGGCTTGGTCATCACTTTAGCAACTTGCTCATTGATACTCATGTACTGGATTTTATAGCTCCCTTTTGTACGATATCCCTTATATAAAAATATCGGATTTATATGTGCTTTGATTTATCTTGGAACACAGGATTCCCTGTCATCTTTATGCAACTCTGGTTGTCACAAAGAATTATTGTGGTGTCCAAATCCATGTCAAATAGTCTCGACATCAGCTTCCGAAGCCATATCGCTTCAAAACTAGTGGAGCAAGCTGCTATGTACTCTACTTCAGCTGTGCCGAGAGAAACACTGGACTGTTTATTACTAAACCATGAGATCATGGATTCATGGTGGATCCCAGAAAATAACGTCCACCTGAGGTTCTCTTCTTGTCTGCGGCACTTTATACCCAATATAAATATGTATATCCATACAATATGTAGTCATGATCTCTACCATAGTAAATTCTAATATCTATCGTACCTTTTAGGTACCTCATCGCATGCTTTGTAGCTATTAAGTGAACTTGTCTAGGTTTAACTAGATACTGACTTAAGGTGTTCACAGCAAATCATATATATGGCCTTGTATTCATTAAATACATCAAACACCTAATGATCTATCTGTACTGAGTCATGTCCACTAACTCTGTTGACTCATCAAATAACAGCTTCAAGTTGGTGTCCATGGGTGTGTCCATGGCTTTACAATCCAACATATCAAGTATTTTCAAGATTTCTACTGCATACTTTCCCCGATTTAGAAACATTCCTTCTGGGATCTGCCACACTCCTAGCCTGAGGAAATGATGCATCAATCCAAGATCTTTCATCTCAAATTCTTTGGCTAGCTTCTTCTTGCAATCTGTAATCTGGTTCTCATTTCCAGTCAGAAATATATCATCCACATACATTCTAATAGTATGACAAGTTCATCATCTGTAATATAAAGGTTATGGTCATCTTTACTCTTGGTAAAGCCTAATATTTTCAAGAAGCTATCTATTCTACCATACCAACCTCTAAGATCTTGCTTCAGTCCATACAAATCCTTTTTTAACTTACATACATGAGTCACTCTATTTCTAAGTTCAAATCCTTATGGTTGTTCGATGTAAACCTCTTCCTCAATCACACCATTAAGGAAGGTTGTCTTTACATCCATCTGGTGTAGATCCCACTTCATCATGGAAGAAAGCACCATGATGATTCTGATGGAAGTGTACCTTTCTACTGGAGAAAATGTCTCTTCATAATCAATTCCCTCTTTCTGAGAGAATCCTCTAGCCACAAATATTTCCTTGTACTTTTCAATACTTCCATCAGTAGCATGTTTTATCTTATAGATGCATTTCAAAGATACCACACTCTTGTTTTTTGGTTTGGGTACTATGTCCCAAACATCATTCTTCATTATTGATTGGTATTCTTCTGTCATTGCTTCAACCCATTCTTTCTTCTATGCAGATTCCTCATAGCTGGTGGGTTCTTGATATACAAGGTCACACATCAAAGCTACATAACTAGAGTATGGATTTTATATTTTGCTTGTTCTTATGGAGCCTTCTAGAGCTCTATATCTCTCTGCTCCTTGTATGAATTCTCTTACCCGAGCAGGTTTTCTCTTTTCAGATGTATCCATAGTAGGGGGTTCATGAGGTTCTAGCATATCATGATCTTCAGATGCTACTATTTCGGGAGAGGGTTTAGTTTCTACCATTATGGGAGGTACATCATCTTCATGTACTTCTTCAAGATGACACCTTCTAGATTTATTAAGAGTAGTATCTTCATCAAATGTTACATACCTACTAATCTCTATATGATGGAATCCTAAAATGTATATCCTAAAGGATTTTGAGACTTCATAGTATCCAAAAAATATTCCCCTCTTCCCAGAAGGATCCAACTTGGTTCTCTTCTCTTTCGAAATATGTACATATACTGGACAACCAAATATCTTGAGATGGATCACTTCAGGTTTATTTCCTCTATACATCTCTTCAGGATACTTTAATCGAAGAGCACTGTGAGATAATCTATTATGTACATATACAGTTGTTCTTGTTGCTTCATCCCATAGGTGCATGGGGAGGTCATGGTCATGAATCATTGTTTTCATTTCTTCCATAATAATTCTATTGTTTCTTTCTACAACATAATTCTGTTGGGGATTATAGGGAGTGGTTAGTTCCCTCTTGATTCCTACCTCCTTGCAAAATGCTTCAAATTCCTTTGAAGTTTATTCTCAACCATTATCTAATCTCAGTATCTTTATTCTTCTTTCTGAATGGTTCTCTCTTAAAGCTTTGAATTCCTTGAATTTCGTAAACACTTCACTCTTGTTCTTCAAGAAGTATATCCATGTCTTTCTTGAATAGTCATCAATAAATGTGACATAATATTCATATCCACTTAATGACATGGAGGGAATATGACCACATGCATCAAAATGAACCAATTCCAATGTATCTCTAGTCTTTGTTTCATTTTTGGAAAGCCTGATTATTGATGTTTTTTCCTCTTTCACATCCTTTGCAAGTTATCTTGTGATCAATATTCATATATGGTAACCTATTACCACGTTTCTCACATAGGGTAGTGCTTTGTATTTTATGTGAGAAAGCATCCTATGACATAGTTCAATTGAGCTAGTAGTCTCATGGAAAAGGGTTGTATATGTATGTCCTTTGAGTTTGTACAGACCTCCTTCTTGTTGAAAAATTACCTTAACATCTTCAAGTCTCTTTCCTTTGGACCACATAAGTACTTGTCCATCTATAAAAGAAACTCTATACCCTTTCTTATCTAGAGTTGAGATGGAAAGTAAGTTCTTTTTCAAACCTAGTATATACAGTAATTCCTTCATCTTCATGGAAGTCCTAGAGTCAAGTTTATAGATTGATTAACCAATAATTTTGATGGGATATTGATAGTCATCTCCTAATGATACCTTCTGAGGAGAGTTCTTTTCTTCAAGTCTTGAAAGAGTTTTCTTCTTCCTTGTCATGTTCTTTGAAGCACCACTATAAATAACCCATGTATCTTGTCTAGGTGTTACAGACCTAGAGAGTGCAGAGAATAGTACATATTATTCTACATCTTCTTCTTTTGTCAGTATCTTTCGAGGTATTTCTTCCCCTTCCTCATATTTAACTAGATGAGCATGATGTCTCTTGTTGTTTTTCCTTGTTTGGTGATGGACACTCTCTAGAAAGGTGTCCTATAGTATGAAATTTGTAGCATTGATACTTTGAGCAATCCTTCTTTTTCTTTTGAAAAATATTCTTTGAAGGTTTATGGTTACCTTTATTGAATTTTGATTGTTTTCTTCCTTTAGTATGGATGGCTAGGCCTAATCATCTTCTCTTAGTAGAGATTCTATGTTATCTACTCTAGCTTCTTCTTGAATGAAATATTCCCATACTATGTCAAGCTTCATACTTTCTTTTCTGGCACACATAGTCTTTATGAATGAGTCCCAAGATCTAGTGAGACCATTGAGAGCAGTCGTAACTAGTTCATCCTAATCAAGGCTGTTTCCAATAGCACTTAGTTTCTCTCTGAACTGGGATACCCTTGTGAAGTAATCTTGAATTGATTCTTCTTTTCTCATCTTGGTTCCCTTCATTTGAGCTCTCAGATTCGTCTTTTTGTTGATGTTCCTTCCCTCATAAATTTTGGAAAGTTCATCATACATTTGATTTGGTTTCTTCTTAGATGACACTTAAGGGATCACATGATCTTTGTTATAATATGCAATGATCTTCATTTCCTTAATTAGTTCATGTTCATACTTATCCTTAACTTCATCTTCTTTAGGTTCTGCAACTTCATCCTTGATGTATTTCTCAAGACCATTCTCTCTGAGAATGAGACCAATATTATACTTCCATGCTAGGAATTTTTCTATCCCTTCCAATTTATCCTCAATCTTAGTTCTTGGGGCCATCCTGTCGAGGAGGTCACTAAAAATTTAAATTTATCAAAATGAAAAGTTGACCTTACCATGAGATGCGCTTGACTGAGGTGAGTTGGTTGGTCCAACTAATTTTTGGAGATCCCAAATATTCACCCTTCAAAACTTTCTTGTGAGGTTTCAGTTTTTGCAAAATTTATGGTTCTGGTTTTCTGCATTTTTCTAGTTCAGGCCCAAACTAGGGTTTGGATTTACTGTAGATTCAACCACCCAAAAAATTTGATCCTGGGATCAATAAATGCACTATAGGGAGGCACAAATTTCTATGTAAGCATATATTCCAAATTCCAAAATTTGCATAAACCCTAATTTATTTTGGACAGAGAGGGGAGAGAGTTTCACCTTATGAAAGTTGTTCTATTCAGGCTAGCTCTGATACCATGTTAAGATTTCATATGCTCGACTAGATATCATTAGTGTTCAATACAAATTCATAACACTAGCATATGTAGAATCACTAAAATAAATACATTCACAAGATAGACACACCATTTATCCTGGGAAACCCTCAAAGGGAAGAAAACCTGACAAAACTTCCTCTGTATAAGATGTATAAGGNCTCTCTCTCTCTCTCTCTCTCTCTCTCTCTCTCTCTCTCTCTCTCTCTCTCTCTCTCTCATATGCACTACACAAGTGAGTGATTATGTGTTGTAATGAGGAACACAACTCATCTATTTATACACATTATGTCCACTAAATTTTACCCTAGACAAGTCGTCCCCACTTAAACGACTGGGACGAATTCCCCTAGGAAGACTCAAAACAATATTTTATATTATTCATTAGGCTACTAATGACCCAACTTACAATTTAGGTTTTACCTCATGACCTAAGATGACCAATTACAATAGTAACATCCTAACGGAGGAATATTAACATATCACTTGGGTTACATCAGTACAATACATTTAGAATATCCTTTTAAGTTACAACATTTCAACAATTTGGGCTTTGTTTGGAAACTTCCCCAACTTCCCCAACCATCCTAAGCCTCGAATTCTTTCCTCAAAAGCCACTATATAAAGAGGGGAAGGGTATGAGGAAAGGGGACCAACTTTGAAGGAAATATTATGTTGCAGGATTCCATTGAGAGGAGGAGCAAGAGGACTTAGGTCTTGGCTTCCACAGGAGCTTGGTCAGACATGAGGATTTGTAAGGTTTCCATATATCCGATAATAAAGATTGTTTTTCCTTCCATTAATATCTATATATATGCTTCTAATGTTATCGGTAATGATCTAGGTTGTAATTTGTTTTGAATGCAATCATTATCTATTTATAGCTCATTTTATATAACAATAGAAGATACATTGAAGGAAGGGAAATATTTGCTGCAGGTATTGAGGATTGGAAGTGAAGGAGCATTGGAGAAGAAGAAGAAAGCTAGGATCAACCTTCATAAATAAGGTACATATTCTCTTTCTCTTAATCTATAACATTTGCTTGTTAAACCCTAATTGTCTGCAAGTATAACACAATAAGTTGGTGGCCTCTGAACCCCCATCCATATGGTATATTATCCCTAACAAAAGAATTGGTGACTCCACTAGGGAGTCTATTTTGTTTTGGGGTCTCTTATTTTGAAGTATTTGTCCAGTTTTTTTCCTTTTTTGGCCCTGCTTAAGGTTTACAATGGTCTGTTCTTAGTTTTCTTGCTTGAATATTTGATGCTCTTGGTCCCCTTTTACTTTTTTTTTAAACATTTTGAGGCAATTTCGGGTTTCATATACTTACTGTCTTGTTTTTTTAATTTGAATTCACAGGTTTCCTGAAGTACATTCTTAAGTGGTTCGCTATACTATCACTACACAGTCACATTTTTCTGTAGATAGATGTAAAAAAATCCTAGAGTTTGTTTCTTTGAGGTTTTTTTATTATATTGGATTGATTCTAGGGCTTCATCCTGAAGGTTTATCACTATGTGACTAGTTGCAAGACTTTTTTTGTTTTCTTTTGTAGGCATTGCATTGTTTAAGTTAGTTTGAGTGTGTGTTTAAGGATTTTAGGTCCCTCCTCTTGGTGTTTTTGGTTGGAGTATGAGTGGTTGCTGAGATTTTAACCTCTCTTAGTGTTTTCTTCTGCTTGTTGTGATATTACTTAAGTGATTTATCTGTCGTTACTTCTCCCATTTTTTGAACAATTGTGGTTTTTGTTTAAAAAGGTGAGTAGTTCAGATGAAGTAGGGCTTCCTTAGCTTTGTAAAATCTTCATATTTTATTTTTGAGGTATGTTCATTAGTATTACCGATACATATGTTCATAACTCTAGCTTATATAGGTGCATAAGTTGCATTTGTTACTTTCATTTTTGAAAAAAAGTATAAAAACAAAGCATTTTAGGTGCATGTCTAGTCTTAGATATGCTCATTGTACATTTCTTTGAATTTTTCAAAAAGAAAACAAAAGTTTCCATTTTATTTTCAAAGTTTAATAGTTAAAAGTCTCATTGTTTTTCGAAAAAGGAAAAGAGAAATTTAAATGGCAATGTCAATTTCAATCATTTTGCATGATGCTTTTGCTTTTTAGTTAAGTCCAAAAAATCACAAGTTGCATGACCATCACCCTAACTAAAAATAAGCCTTAAAAAGAATGATAATATTTACAATTAACTAGTAACATTTTTTGTTTAGGGACATCATATACTAGCTTAGGCTAGGGTTTCGGAATAGGGTTATTTATAACTATCTGAAACTTGTTAAACTCATACTTAGTGGCCTATCACTTAGGAAACCCATTTCAACAGGAAGGTAAACCAGAAAGATACTCTAAAATAGGATTCAAGCATGAGTCATGTGAAGCTTGAGTTTCGAAGATACCCCTCCAATAGTCAATGGATCATAAACCAGGATTGTTGTGTGTATGAGGGTTCATTCAGTACCACCTTCTAGACCCATGTGGTGCCGGTGCTACTTGAATTTAGGGCTTGTTACCCTTCCCATGCACATCGATCAGATCGATCACTGTAATGGAAAAATTTTCCTGTAGATCCGGTAACCATAGTATCTTGAACTAGGGTTTCTATGTGGGTGAAGATGGAAGGCTATTTCCACCGTACCAAGGGCAGACGTGGGAGGAAACCCTGTGTAATAATTTAGGAGGGTGGTTGGTGATTTAACTTCTTGCACCCACATAACTTGTATAGGTTCTCCAACTCTTCACTGGTCTTTTCTAGGCCCTCATCATCCCAGACGTTCCTTTGGAAGGAACATCTTTACCCTGATTGGTTGTGATACTTAGGGAAATTTTTAGTGGTGTGCTCTTTAGATTTCTTGTGATATAGCCTGACCATCCTATGAGGATCAACATACTCATAGATCTTGAAGGTTGCAAGGCCTTCCTCCACCTTCAGTTGTGGATCATCCACAGCCACCTAGAAGGGATAGAATCAACACAAGTGGTTCTTTCGAACCAAATGGTATTAGTGAAAGTCCATGGGAACCTAAACTTAGGTACAGTGAAATTGATCATCCGTTAGTAGAAATCGATGACTTGCAGGCTGAAGAGTTTGCAAGGAACTATAAGTCACCTCTTACTCATATGAGAAATAATGTGCTTGTTCAAGTTAGTCCTTTCAGTCAACCTAGTCTTGGTGTTTCATCAATTATTTTCATGTCAAATACTGGGGAGGGAATGTGGGATATCAATACCCCTACATCAGCGATTTCATCTAGCGGAGCATCTCCTCTGCATGTAAGTGTGTCACTATCAAACATACCTAATTTATTGGTAGTGTCTTTAAATTTTAATCCATCTACTCCTTTATCTTTGAGTACTATAGTGGTTCAACCTTCAACACCCACGAGTCCTACTACCGGCTTAGCTAATATGGGGGTTACTAGTGTACCTAGTATTCCTTTTATGTCCTCTCCTTTATTTCAAAATTTCCAGAACAATCCTAGTGGTTCCACTCTTCCCGTTCAAGGGTATCCTTGGTATGGAGGGAAAATTCCCCCATCCATGCCATATTCATGCCCTACATGTACTTTGGCAAGTGCGTCCACTGGAAGCCCGAATCCTTTATCCTAGTTCAACTTTCAAACCTAAATTTAGGTCTTGACCACCCCTATTCAAAGCTCTACTTTTTCACTATTTGTTGGAAGGTCAATAACTCCAGTATCAATGACACATGTCTCAGGCAAAACTAGACCAACTTAGTACAACACACCTTAAGTTAGTTTATCCCTTAGCTTTTGGATGGAACCCTTTTCAGAATATTGTAAATTCTTCATAGCTGATGGATGGGGGAAACCGCAGTCGACCTTATGAAAAACTTGTTGTCAGACCTTCCTCACATCAAGTTCCCCAGTATCAATCCCTGGGTCGAACTTGACTTCCTTTTTCTGGCAACTTTGAATTTTCTCTAGCTCTCGAAATTAATGAACAACCCTATGCACCATGATCTAACTTAGCCAACAATCCCTATCAAACTCCCTTCCGATATCCCAAATTTTGAATGGAGTATTGGAGAGGACCTAGGTGACCATGTCACAACCTTCCATCTATGGTGCTCTTCTAATTCATTGAATGTCAATTCAATTCAATTAAGGCTCTTTCAAAGAACTCTAACAAGTGTAGCATCTAAATGGTATATCAAACTCTCATCCATTGCTTATGTCATTTTTCTTGACTTATACATTGTTTTGCTCAACCACCTTCAACTTTCGGTTCAATATGATGTCGGCACTGACCTTTTGTCAATTTTTCGGTAGAAAAAAGGCACGCACATCTCTGACCATATTCAGTAATGGAAAAGAAGGAATAGGTTGATCAAGGATAATATTCCTCCTAAATTTATGTTGCAATGGTTCTTGAAATATTTGTTATCATATATTTCAAAGGACATATCAACTTCAGGAGTAACAACTAAGGAATATTCCATCCTTAGATCCCAGCATTTGGGTTTGATCTACAATCAGCATAGGATTCTATACAAAATTATACCGGATGCACCAATGTCTAATATTGACTTTGCAAAACAAAATCCTGGACCACATGCTAATGGCATTGTTGGTTCAATCCATCCACCCACTATAGAATCAGTGGACAAATAAATTCATGAATTATCAGTGAAGCAATCTACAGTGGATGCATCCAAGGATGTAACTCCCTCCCCTCATAATGAAAAAGTTTTCAATGCACAAACCACCTCGAAGGGCACTCAGCAATCTAGTGGGAAGAAAAAATGGAAGAAAGGGGAGGGAAACCAGAAAAAACAAAAGCCCACAAACAATGCTGAGAGGGGAAAGAAGAAAAATAAAAAGGTAAAGTTCCCCTACAAAATTTTTCAAGAGGATCACTTGACCTATCAATTCCCTCTAATGGAACAAGCCCAGAATTTGTTGAAGCAACAACCTACTCTCCTTAAGGATCCTTTCCACAAGGAAAAAATGCAACTTCGAGTGATTCAAACAATGTCAGGGAAACTTAGAGTAATCCCCCTACCGATCAATATTACATTAACATGGTACACTCCCAAAATTTGTTACAAACCTGATCTAATAATTATGAATCACAATCTTCATAGAAAGATAAGAAACCTGTTGAATCATCCACTCCTCTTTCAATTGAAAAAATGGCTGAACCTATGCCAAAAATACCAAAAGGTGTTTTCTAGAAGACATACCACAATCCTAATGCGAGGGATTCTCCCAACTACTCAGTTGTGGAGGACTTAGCCCAAAACCCTTGTGCTATCTCGGCCTTCGAAGTGTTGCAAAGTTGTCCATCTCAGTGGAATGCACTTTTGATAGCCATTGGTAGTACTGATTCTGTAAACCTAACAACCAAGTTTGAATTATATGATGCCAAGCCTCGCTTTCCCTATCATGTCACCCTCTAAATAGAAGTAGTTTATGGTGGTAAAACCATTGGATGAATTGTTATATATGAAGTTGCATTTACATGCGTGATGGTTGTTTCGTGTTGGAAAGCTTTGGGCTCTATGGAGTTGGTCCAGTAAAACACCTTACTGACCTCTTTTGACGGTTTATACTTCCGCCCTCATGGTATACTTCCTTATTTTGACATAGAATTGGCAAGAAAAATAGTTTCAGTAGAAGTTGAGGTCATTCATGCCCCTCTAGACTACAATTTACTCTTGGGAAGGAGTTGGACATTTGCCATGTGCGTTATTTTGTCGTCTATCTTCCATGTTCTTATTCCCCCCCCGTGAAGGGAAAATAGTGATTATTGACCAATTTTATTATACACGGAAAGGTCATTTAGATGCATCGAAGTCTAATGTTCCTTTGATTGATCAATATCTTCTGGTAAACAAAACTCTAGGAGCTTGGATGTATACATCATTTATCGTAACTTTTGATTTCCCCACTGATATTAATTTTCTAGGATCGACTAGTGTAGGGAAAACTATTTGTACAGTTGTAGATAGGACCGATCCATTGGTTTTCCTGTCACAATCCGAGCTTGATGTTCCCTTGTCAGCAACAAAAATAGCTTACCAAGATTCAATTGATGCTACTATTGATGCCCTCCTGACTCCTTCAGTCTCATAGGAGCCAAAGCTAGCATATGTACCTGCATGGGCAGTGAACTCAACCAATTCACGTGATTGCTTGGACATGGTTTTGTTGTCTGATGAAGCCATTTTGGAGGCAATGATAGGAACATAAACATTATGTTAAGACTTACATCACAAGTCCTATTTCCTACCATAGCTGAGCATGATTGAAAGTTCTAAGCTCCATGTGAGATTATGTGAAGGTTTTGATCAACCTGTAAATCCTTTTCCAAAGGAATGAGTGTTCACTGAAGTAAACATGGCCAAGATAGATGCAACTATACCTACCAACATCTCCACTAAACCTGATGTTGTGGATAATGTTTACATCGGTACAAGTTCTTCACCTGAAGAAATTACCACTTATACAACCTTATTTAAGGAGTTTTGTGATGTATTCACCTGGTCTTATGAGGATATTCCAGGAATTGATCCATCCATAGTAGAGCATGAAATACAAACATACCCTAATGTTATACATGTTCGACAAAAACTGGGTCGAGTGAATCCCTAGAAAGCAGCAGCCGTCAAGGCCGAAGTAGATAAATTATTAAAAGATGGCTTCATTTACCCCATATCTTTAACAGAATGGGTATCCAACGTAGTCTCAGTGTACAAGAAGTAAGGAACTATACATGTATGCATAGACTTCATGGATTTAAACAAGGCATGTAATAAAGATAACTACCCCACACCTTTCATAGATTAGATAATTGACATGTGTGCTGGTAGTGAAATATTTTTGTTTATGGATGGTTTCAAGGGATATAATCAAATCCAAAGTAAACCCGAGGACCAACACAAGACTTATTTCATATGCCCCTGGGGTAATTTTGTGTATAAGAAGATGTCATTTGGCTTGAAGAATGTCAGGGCCACTTTCCAAAGGGCTATGAATTTTTCTTTTCATGAAATAAAGCATATTGTTGAACCTTGCTTAGATGACCTTTCGGATCATTCCAGGAAAAGAAATGATCATCTGGAACATCTAAGTTTGGTTTTTTAAATATGTTGACATTATAGGATTTGCTTAAAACCCCATAAGTGTGTATTTTTTGTCGAATAATGGTGATTGTTAGGTTTCATGGTCTCCAATAGAGGTATTAGGTTCAATCCATTAAAAGTCGAGGCGATTATCAACCTTCCTCCTCCTTGAAATATCCAACAGCTTCAAAGTATGCACGGTAAGTCTAACTTTTTCAAACGATTCATTGTGAATTATGCTAAGATAATGAAGGGTTTCATGCACTTAATGAAGAAAGATGCCCCATTTATATGGGATGAAACCACTCAAAAATATTTGAATCTTTATAGAAAGCACTTCTATCATCCTCGTTGTTGTGTCCACCAGATTACACAAAGGATTTTATATTGTATCTAGCCACATCAGACTCTACGGCTGGGGTAGGGCTAGTTTAGGAGGATGACAAGCTACAGGAACACATCATCTATTATCTCAGTCGAGATTTGGATAGACTTGAACTTAAATATTCACATGTTGAGAAGTTGTCCTTGGCAATAGTATATCCCATTTAGAGGTTACATCACTATATATTACTAAATAAAACTACAATAGTAGCAGATGTAAATCCATTTCAATATGTATTATCCCAATGTATTATTGGAGGAAACTTCAACAAAAGGATTGTCATACTCTAGGAGTTTGATATAAATTTCTATTCTGCCAAATCGAAAAAGTATTTAGTATTCGCGGAACTTATCTATGAGTTCCCTAGTGATAAAATTACAATGACAAAAGATGAATTGTTTCCTAATAAAAATATCTTCCTAATTTCAACCAATGATCCCTCGTACGGAGATATTCTCATATATATCCATAATTTGAAATTTCCATCTACCTTATCACAAAATGAGCAACAAAAGTTGAGAATAAATGCTAAAAAATAACTCATTATCACAGACACTTTGTACAAAAGAGGAGTAGATTTTATTCTACGACGTTGCCTCACTCATGAAGAGGTCGAGTTTGTCCTAAATGATTCTCATAGTGGAGCATGTGGGGGTCATTTATCTGGGTTATCCATGACCCAGATTATCTTACATGCTGATTATTTTTTTCCCACCATCTTTAAGGATTGTGTGGAAGTTGTGAAACATTGTCATCCATGTCATTTTTACATCAAAAAAATGCAGTCACATCCCGCTCCTCTACATCCCATCATCGTGGTAAGACACTTCACCAAGTGGGGGGTATATTTCATGACCTGCAACTCAGTATTTGCAGGGTGGAACAAATACATCATTGCTACTGTAGACTACTTTACGAAGTGGGAAGAGTAAATGCCTACGTTTAAATCTGATGGTGAGACGACAACATATTTTTCTTTTAACCAAATTATTGCTAGGTTTGACATCCCAAAGACTATTGTCATAAACCAGGGTAGTCATTTTCAAAACATAATGATGATTGAGTTGACTATGTTTCTAGGGCTTAAACAATACCACTTGTCTTCCTTTCACCCACAAGCAAATGGCTAGGTGGAAGCTATTAATAAAATGTTAAAGACCATTCTAAAGTGGACAATAAATGCAAGTAGGTCAAATTGGCATATTATGTTGTATCCTGCACTTTGGTTGTATCCAAAAATATTTAAGACTGCTACAAGGTTCTCTCTTTTCCAACTCGTTCATGGAGTGGAAGCAGTTACACCGATTGAATGAGAGATACCATCTCTTAATATTGTAATTCATGTGCTACTTGACACTTCATGCATTGAATAATGTCTACTACATCTAGAACACCTAGATGAACAACAAAGAGATGCATTAACAAAAAACGAAGCACAGAAAGCACAAGTAAAAAACAAATACGACAATTTGGTCAAACCTAGGATTTTTATTAAGGAGAACTTGTCATGGTCTATGACCAGGATAAAGAACCCCTAGGGGAAGGGAAGTTCAAATAGATGGTGTTAGGTATGTACATTGTGTCTAAGGTATTAAAGAAAGTTTCTTATGAATTGGTTGATTATGACAGGAACAATATTCATGAGCCCCGCAACGGGCTATACCTAAAGAAGTATTATGCCTAGTGCTTATGCTTTTTCTTGTATTATAGTTGTATAAATTTGGAAATAGTCATCACTTAATTAGTGTTTCTTATGTAGACTTGGTTTTGTTTCATATGTTTGTGGAAGGGTTCATAGGATTTGTTGATGGGGAAAGCCGTCACACTTGCAATCTGGATTCAACCACTTGGGTTATTTGTGCACCCACAGGACCACTAGTTTTCTCAAGAGGCGCTTGCTTAGGTTCTGCAACTAACAATGTGGTTGAATACAATATTGTTTTTGAGATTTTGATAGATGTTATTGTGCCTGGTGTTACCTGTCTGGAAGTTAGAATCGACTCTCAGTTAGTGGTCTCTCAGCTTAATGGAGTGTACCAAGTGAGACATCTTACTCTATTACGTCATTTTTTGAGAATTAGGTTACTTGAAAGACATTTTGAACACATTGTATACAATCACATTCCAAGGAATCAAAACAAAATTACTGACGCATATGCTAATTACATATTAGATTGGCATGTGTCACATACATTATAATAAAACACATAAAATGATACATAGAAACACATGTAAATAAGCTAGTATAAATATATATATATGTGTGTGTGTGTGTGTGTGTGTGTGTGTACAATATGTCCATATACATCGATTCTTGGTCCAAATACCTATTAATAAGTACATAAAAATACAAAATAGGATCAAATTCCATCATGGTGCTAATAACTCTGAGAGGATATGCATCCTCGACTACCTCCACATCAAACTCTCGGGAACATAGAACAACCCTAGATACCCTCAGTAAGAGGCGTAACCATGAGGGATGTACCCCCACCACATGCTCCTGCGTGGCCATAGGGATCCTCTCCATTCTCAATGTCAGAACATCATGGGTAATCCTAGCTAGCTTTCCCTCCACAACTTGAAGCATAGATTCACCATCATCTCCATCCATCTGTCACCTGTAGGTCCTGGGGTGACCATCTCACTGAATAGGTCCAATATCTACATCATACAATATGGCTTAGAGTCACATACCATACATATGTATATAAAAACATGAAAAAAAAAATTACATAAAATTTTAAAAACATGAAAATCAAAACTCACCCATCTCTCCACATGCACATCCTGGAGGAAGAACCAGCTATGGATTGCCACAAAAATATAAACCTGCATAGGTTAACTACTCAAAGGAAGGCACTTTCCTACCCCACCATTCATAAAATTCATCATCAAATCTACCATGTAACTCTCCACCACCCTAACGAAGGAACACATAACCCCACCTCATGAGCCTAGGCTCATGTGGAGGAGCAGGTGGAGAGTCTCACCGTAAGACTCAAAGTAGGAAACTGCTCGAAGAAGAAATATGCAAGGATGCCGGAATGCCCACAATTTTTTTTCTTCTCCAACTTGTAGTCAAATAGTTGTTTCTTCATGTTCATGAACTATCCTAGTGCACCAGTCAAATACCATGCTCTATAGACATTCCAATACTAGATGCATTTGGTTTTGCATGTCTAAGTGTAATGCATATGTACCCTCCACTCGGGTGATGGTACTCACAATAACCTTCGATGCAAAACTTGTTACCTGGGCAATTGGTATTTTTGTACCTGACTTATGTGTACCTAGAAGGCAATAAGTGTTCACATAGTCTTGCACATTGAGTGGGTCACCCCCATGTCTAGTGCCACTAAAACTTAGTGGTTCCCCCTTATGAGATAAACCAGTGATGAAATATACATCTTCAACATTTATTTTAAGTGTCTCTCCCTATATATCGAACATATCTTGCTCAGGATCCCATAACTGAACCAAAGACTCCAACAAATGAACTTGAGCATACATATTTGATGTGCAGAAAAATTTCAACAAACCACACCTTCTAAGGGAATTTAGGATCAATGGATATCCCAATGCTTCTCTATCCATGTCCTCATGCTCTCTCTCCCTCCATTCTAACCCCATTATTCCTACAAAATACCATATTTTCACCATTAGAGGAGTAAAATACAATATCCATAGAAAACGTGTATCTGTAGTTAGAACAATGCATACCATTCATAGGTTTCCTGTTGCATACCCGTGAATTCATGAGTTTGCAACAGGATACCTGTGGTTCCCATGTGGTGCCATTGCAACCTTACCAAAAGGACCAAATTTGCACCAAAATTGAAATAAAGATTGCAAGCTAAGGAAGAGATGGTCTACCTGCAACTCGTGGTTCGTGAATCCATCCACCGGTTCGATCGTATGAAGCATTTGAAGTTGAGGGATATTTTGCACTATATATGGTAAAAGGCAAAATGAATTGTTTTTTAAAACCAAATGAACTATTTATATTAAAATTTTGAAAATTTTACCCACTTTGATATAGTTTGGTCCATTTTTTTACTATTTTGACTAATATTGGTTATTTTTTACCTAGTTTTGCAGGTGATGAGAAAAATTAGAGTATATTATCTCAGCATATAGCATAGGATTTGGTTTCCCTTACATTTTTCATTGACACCTTATACCTTTGTAAAACCTAGGATCTCCTTTGTTATCCATAGATTGTGATCTGCAACCTTCATTTTTCCTCAAACATCATTGTTCTTCCATGGATTAGAGCCTTCCCAACATGGGAAACCCTAGATATACCACTTTTTGTCATTAATGGTGCCCATGCCACATATTTCTAGGTGGCAGGAGTCTTCATAGTTGTTTTCAGGCAAAGACGAGCCTCATACTCTCCTCTTGCTGACTACCATTTGTCATAACGATTCCGTCATATGGATTTATTTTCAAGCCCTAGTCTAACTCCTTAAAGTTAAATAGAGATACGAGTTACTTTTTCTTTAGAATTCGTTAAAGGAAATGAAGGATAATCCATATCAGTATAAGTTTAACCCTTTTCTGAACCATATGGATTACTTAGAAAAAGGAGTATTGTAGTTCTTTGTGACTAGAAGAGTATCTTCAGGTATAATTTTATCTCTTTTTCGGGCCTGGAGGACTAATTTTACAAAAAAGGAACCTATTTGAGCTTGCTTTTTCTTTTTTGTGCTCTATATTAAACTATGAAAAAGATTCTGATCATTCTTTATTTCATTTTTATGCTCATTAAAATTTGACACAAAGAATCAAGTTTATTGTTGTGTCTCATTCTCGTAAATAAATGGAGCATTCTGAGTGATCTTTCCTTCCTTCACACTCGTTAAACTAAGGATATATGTTTACTTTTGAAGGAGCACCATTTTGGTGATAGTTTACCCCTTTTTCGGACCTTACCGACTAAGTACAAAAAATGTATATATTAGTTCTTCGAAAGCTAAAAGAGTTCTTCTTTGGATTGTTTTATACTTTTTCAGTGTTAAGCCCTTAATAATGGCACATTACACCATATGGTGTGGTGCATTACTCCCTATATTGTGGTGCAGTACATATTATTTATGTCGGATTGGATCTATTAGTATTTATTGTACACCTTTGTCTCCTATATATAGGGAAGGAGATATTCTCATTTTAGTCATCATAGTATCTTATCTTATCTTGGGTACTCAGTACATTGTGTAAGGAGGTTCCTCCCTCATATAGGATTGATATTTATCTATGTTATTCATTGTTAAGGTTTATATTACTCTCTTATTGTCTATTTATGTTCTCTTTATGTTATTTCTAGGACTTTGTTGCATAACATTTGGTATAAGAGCTCTTTCCTCAGGGCTAGCTTCTGCAAAACGAGACATCTTGGAAATTTCTCTACATATTTGTTTCTACAAGGATTTAGAGATTGAGTTTAAAAACCCACTTCTAAAACAGGCCCACTATCTCTAGTCCAAATTTTAGATCCTGATACCTTATAGTTTCGGAGTTAATTGCGGCGAAAATGGGAAAATGGCCATATCTAGTCTAAAACAAGTGTTCTTGGTAAAATCATCATATTTGAGGCATCCGAGATCCAAATTGAGTGACACTAGTTGAATATAAAATAAGAAGAAGCATGGTATATGTGGTATAAGTTTCAGCTACATAAACAAATTATTAGACACATGGCATACAATACAAGTGCACTCTTCTAGATAGGCCAAAAATAAGAAGCTTTGGGAGATTTTCAATAACGTTTTTTGGCACACCCAAATAAGGTCAGACCTGCAGCATTGGAGAGAGGACAGATCAGGGTACCAAAAACTGAAGTATCATACCTGGAGGATTCGAAATTCAGAATTTACCTTAGTTACAAGTTGGACCTAAAAAAGTCTTCCAAATAGGTTTTGAAAAAGGTACATCATTTTGCATTTGAATATATTTTAGTAGAAGGATCCATTTGTGGTAAACCATAGGGTGTGATATATATTTATTGTTAAAAATGGAACCAAAAGGAAGTGGAAAGAATCACACTCCACTCAAACTATGATAGGATTCATCCTTGACATACAATGAAATGGAAGACATTTATTTTAAAGTGTCCAATTTGGAAGATATGATTAAAGGAAATGTGAAAATTGATGAATTTGCTAAATTGGAAAAGAAGGTGGATACTAAAGAGGATCTCAAAGGGATGGCTAGTAAATAAGATCTTCAAGACTTGAAGGAATTGATGAAGGATATAAAACATAACTTTATTCCTAATTTATCTACTCAAGAAGAGGATAAGGAGGAAAACGATGACTTATTCCAGTCACGTCTGGAGAAAATTGAAAAACAATTGGAGAGTAGGAAGTTGGAGTCCTCAAAATTTATTGATTCACTGCAAAATCATGGGTTCAATTCAGGTCCAAGAAACTACTTTATCCCCAAGATTGACATGCGAAATTTTGATGGAAAGGATCCAATCACATGGATTTTTTAGATGGAGAAATTCTTTGATCTACACGAGGTGCCCACTATGCAAAAGGTAACTATTACATCCTTGTATTTAGAAATTGATAAATTTGTATGGTACTTATGGCTTTGTGACCATTAAAAGGACTCTATTATATCCTGGTCTATATTCACAGAAGAATTGATTGCACATTATGGGGATATAAATAGAAACATATTCTTTAGTCAGTTGGTAAATCTCAAGCAAAAAGGTTCGGTTGCAGAGCATATCCAACAATTTCAGTAGCTAAGTATCGGAGTGAATAATAATTCAGAAGATAATTTGTTAGATATCTGTATTGGAACCTTGAATGATAACATTCAACATGAGGTGCGTCTCTTTGAACCATCATCTCTAGAGAAGGATTTCATGATGTCAAGGAAGCTTGAAAATAAAAATATGGAAATGACTACTAGAAAGGCCTTCTCCAACACATATAGAGAAAATAGTGTTCCTTCTTCTAAACCACCAAAAAGGTTGACACCCCAACAACTAGATGAAATAAAAGCAAAATTATTATACTTTAATTGTGACAACAAGTATAGTAAGGGACATAAGTGCAACGAGAATAAATTGTTCTACATAGATTGTGAAGAGGAAGAACCAAAAGAAGAGGAAGCATCTCTAGAAGAGGCAACTTCAGAAGACATAGAAGAGGGTACTTTAGAAGAAATTACTCCAATGATATCTTGTCATGCATTGGTTGGAATTAGAACTCCTCAAACTCTCAATATAGAAGGATACATCAAAAAGAAGAAGGTAACAATGTTGATTGATTCTAGTAGTACTCATAATTTAATTCACTGTAAATTAGACAAATTGCTTAATTGTTTTGCATATCTAGCACCAGAGTTTCAAGTAATGATTGCAGATGGAGGAACTATAAATTGGTCAGGTAAATTCCATAATATCAATCTGGATATGGAGGAATATGTATTGAATAGTCCAATCATTTTTATCCCATTCGTTGGTGTTGATGTTGTCAGAAGAGTCCAATGGTTACAATCATTGGGAACAGTGGATTTTAATTTTCAAAAAACATCATGAAATTTTCATAGGAAGGAAAATAATATGAGTTAAATGGTATCACAGGAAAACCAAGCAAGGTGATAAGCTCTGATGGTATGAAAAAGCTGTTAAAAATGGAAATCAATGTGTAGTTGCACAATTATGCTCATTATATGTTCAAACCTCAAAGTTCCATGTCTCCCCATATCTCCAAAAGGTCATTAATAAGCATTCCAAGGTATTCGAAGATATTCCCTAAAGGTATTCCACCTATTTGTGACTTTGATCATGCTATCCATTTAATTCTAGACAGTCTTCCTCCTAACATCAGACCTTACCGATATCCCTATAGCCAAAAGAGTGAAACTGGGTGTATGGTTGTTGAAATGTCAAAGGCTGGCGTAATTAGGGCTATCCAAAGTTCTTACTCTACACCAGTGTTAATGGTACCCAATCCAGATGGATCATGGCGTATGTGTCCTGATTATAGAGAGCTCAACAAGATCACCATTAAAGATAAGTTTCCCATTCTCGTCATTGATGAATTGTTAGACGATTTACATGGAAAAATTGTCTTCACAAAGTTGGATATTTATTTCGGGTATCATCAGATTAGAATGAAGGATGAAGACATACCCAAATCAACATTCAAAACTCATGAATATCACTATGAATTTTTGGTCATGCCATTTGTTCTAACAAATGCACCTTCCATATTTCAAGGTTTGATGAATTCTATTTTCAATCATTTCCTTAGAAAAATTTTTCCTAGTATTCTTTGATGGTATAATAATCTATAGAAATCCTTGGGAAGAACATGTTCAACATGTTGACAAGGTACTACAACTACTAAAGGAGAAAGAACTGTATGAAAAAACCTCAAAATGTTTCTTTGTGATAAAGGAGGTAGAGTATTTGGGCCATATTGTATCTCATGAAGGTGTCAAGGTAGACCCTGAAAAAATTAAATCCATGATGGACTGGCCGATTCCCAAAACCCTTAAGACTCTTAGAGGATTGTTAGGTATGACAGGGTTCTACCACAAGTTTGTTCGAAACTATCGAAAAATACCAGCTCCTCTAACAATGTTACTGAATAAAGATGCATTTTATTAGACTCCAAGGGAAACTCAAAATTTTCAACAACTCAAAGAGGCCATGTGCAAAGCTCCCATTTTAGCAACACCAAATTTCATAAAAACCTATATTATGGAATGTGATGCTTCAGGAAATAGAATTGGAGCTATACTAATGCAAGAAGTACACGCTCTTTTCTTCACAAGTCATCCAATCAAGGGAAAGAACTTTAAAAAATCCCATTAATGAGAAGGAAATTTTGGAAATACTACATGCTTTGAAGCAATGGTACCCCTAACTTATAGGGAGACATTTCAAGGTTAAAACTGATCATGATAGCCTAAATACTTCTTAGAACAAAGGCTATCTTCATAAGAGCAACAAAAATAGGTGATAAAGATGTTGCGATATGACTTTGAAATCATCTACAAAAAGGGGAAGCAAAATGTTGTCACAGATGCACTCTCCAGGAAAGATGAGGATGTTGAAGCATTACTCTATTCTATTTTGATCATCCAACCAGATTGGATAGCCGAAGCAATGGAAGAATGGAAAAATGACAAAAAAATATGGACATTTATTCAAAATATGCAACAAGATCCCGGTGCCTCTAATACATTTAGGTGGAAATATGATATGTTATGGTACAAGGATCGCTTATATCTTGGTAAGAAATCCCAGCTCAAGTAAAAGGCACTTTTTGAATTCAACTCCTCTTCGATAGGAGGGAACTTTGGTTTCTTAAAAACCTACCACAGGGTAAAGAAATATTTTTTGGGGGATGGTCTTAAAACTGATGTTCAAAAATTTGTGACAGAATGTTTGGTTTTCCAACAAAAAAAAGTGGAAAAAATTAAGACCCCTGGTCTCCTACAACCACTTTCCATTCCAATCCAAAGGTGGATAAATGTCTCTATGGATTTTATCAGAGGTTTACCCAATTCTGAAGGAAAGAGTGTCATTATGGTGGTTTTTGTTAGACTTACTAAATATGCACACTTATTTGCACTATCTCACCCCTTCAAAGCAAGCACAATCACCAATTCTTTTATGGATATAGTAGAAAAACTACATGGTACTCCAAATAGTATAGTAAGTGACGGGGATTCCATTTTCACTGGAAATGTTTGGACCGGATTATTTTCTTGTTTGGGTACTCAATTGGCTCATAACTCATCTTATCACTCTCAATATCATGGAAAAATAGATATAGTAAACAAATGTTTGCAAGGGTATCTTCGATGTTTTGCAGCTGATAAACAAACACAATGGATCAAGTGGTTACCCTTGGAAGAATGGTGGTAAAACACTTCCTTCCATACATCATAAAAATGACCCCATTTATCTCACTTTATGGCCAACATACACCATCAATCACATCTTCACTAAGGGACTCCTCTAAGGTTTAAGCAGTGGAAGACCACATGAAGCATCAACAACAAGTTCTTCAATTTTTAAAGGACAACCTGAATCTAGCACAAAATCGAATGAAACAACAAGTAGATCAACACCGCAGTGAACAAAGCTTTAATGTGGGGGATTGGGTGTTTTTAAGACTACACTAGAGGTCCCTACAAGGTATTACAAAATATTGGTAGTATGGACTACAAATTGGAACTAGATGCATCTTCATCAGTCATCCAATTTTCCATTTTTCCTGTTTAAAGAAGATAATTGGTGACAAGCTACTAGTTCAAACGATATTACCAGAACTTGATGAGGAAGGAAAAATTATCTTGGAGCCTGAAGGAATTAATTCAATAAGAACTAGACATCTTTGAAATTGATCAATTCCAGAGTGTCTCTTTAAATGGAAGAAGTTACCCACAGAAGATTCAACATGGGAAGATGAGTCCTTTATATAGCAGCATCCAGAACTACTTCAGCATTGAGGACAACACTTTTTTAAGGGGAGGATCATGTTAAGCCCTTAATGATTCCACATTACACCATATAGTGTAGCGGATTACTCCCTATATTGTGGTGCATTGCATATTATTTATGTTGGCTTGGGTCTATTAGTGGGTTTATTAATTGTTATTGTAAACCTTTGTCTCCTATATATAGGAAGGAGATATTCTCATTTTAGTCATCATATTAGCTTAGCTTATCTTGTGTACTCAGTACATTATGTAATGAGGTTCCTCCCTCGAAGAGGATTGATATTTATCTATGTTATTCATTTTTAAGGCATGGGATTACTATCTTATTGTCCTTTTTCTACTCTTTTTATGCTATTTCTGGAACTTGGTTGCATACTGTTCAGACTCAGGAGACTAAATTTACAAAACACAACCCCCCTAGAATATTCTTTGGAGTTTTATACTCTCAAAACTATGAAAACACCGGTGATAATCCACTAACTCGGGCTCGTAAAATGCACGAATCAGTGTTATATAAAGCAATATTCTCTCTTTTCTTCAAGCTTTCTCTAAACTGAAGAAATACTTGATTTTACTTTCTTGGAATATTTAAAACTTAACAAGAAAGGAAGGAAGGAAATGTAATGTCCCTTTTTTAAATTTTTACCAAAATGCCCAATTTTAAAAAAAATTCACGATTTTGGCTCTTGACTAGTTTTAGTGTCTTGGTCTCCAAATCAGCCCAATTGCTCCCAAATATTCATAGAAGGTGTATGAAAGATATAATACCTTAATTATTATGGTCCTCCAATCACTTCTGCAAGTCTGTACTAAATTCTGAACAAGATAGATGATTTTACTGGCAATTTTGGGCTCAAATCCCCCTCAAGGTAAGTGGTAGAAATGGCTTCCCAAATGTGCATAAAACCACTAGAATTATTAAATTTAATCACGTTATGTGTATAATACATTATCATATACTCTTATGTATAACCAATTTATCTCCCATGGATTTTTTTGCTTCTTTCAATCAGATATAAAAAACTAGTTTTGGGCCCTTGGGGAAATGAGATGTGGTTTGCTCCAATTGCTATGAAAGTTGAACCAATGGCCACAAGTTATCAGTTACTGAACATGAAACCCATAATATACTCTAATTACAGTTTATTCATTCATAAATCATCAATATTTTATACATCCATTCGAATCCATCAAGATTACAAGAGTTTAAAACAAGGTAGTGGGGAAATGGCATTGTTTCTTCATTATTGAGCAATAATAGATGAGATTTATTGGCCTTTCAACCTGAGAGATTTATGAGCTTAAATATAAGAGAATTTAAATCATAATACAAAATAATGGATCAATATAAGCTCCCTCAAATATATGAATAGCTCACCAAGTGTGTATCACTCCACAGAGCTAAAATAGGGTGAGAAAACTTGAGATGAAAGGAAGAACAAGATGAAATTGATATTTCCATGAGCTGCTGTAGATTTCACCTATAACTTGTGACTCCATTTAATCTCCTTTAAATACCTTATTGGCCTCTCCAAGCACCAACTAGGATGGGAATCTTTCACCCTTGAAATTAGCTAAGGCATGAACTCGTCATCCACTAGCTCTCTCTCTCTTCATAATAACAATTTTCACAAATGATAAAAAGGGCCTTCTCATGGATTATACCTTAATTTTATAAACATTATTGGTATTTTAAGGTTCCAAATCCATCCATAAACCAAATCCAAGTCGAATTGGTGTGTCTTTTTATGCTATGACATGTGAGCTCTCTATTCACCTTCCCTCTTCTCCCAAATTCGAGTAGGAGCCTCTTAGCCTTCTCCAACTCCCATGAGCGCCCTCTAAGATGCTCTATTCAGGCCTTAAATGTCATATATATCATATTTCAGCCTCCATATCTTACTTGTGTCATAACTGTCATAGAATCTCCATCATTGGTGTCATAGATGTCATAAATGTAAGGGGAATCTAGCCAAATGTCCATGAAACTCCCATTTGGATCTTCCTCTCCCCATGTAAGTTACAATTCATCCCAAATTATACCTATGAAGTATATAGTCAAGTATATTAACCTTATAATCCATCCAAAAACATTTGGCTTCCCATAGATTCGATATTGCAAGAGGAGGATGCCATTTAACATAGGAATTATATCTTGAGTGGGCCCCATAGTCTCCACGAGTCTCCATTCTCCATAGCCCTTTAATTTTTCACTTGAATTCATTTAATTAAATCCATTAAATAAATATTTATTCCTTCTGATGTCTAAACACCAATTATTATCTCCCTTATTAACTTCCCAATGTTTCCACCCAACCTAGGGAACTAGTAGGGTTGATGGAATTTTTCTGCTATGCAATTATTTGAATGGGTACATTACAGTCCTCCCCACCCAATATTTCTTGTACTCAAGCCATTTCAGATTTTGATTCTGCAAAATATTCTCCTCTTCCCATGTGGCATCTTCACTTGGTAGATCCTTCCATTGCACCAAGTATTCTTTTATTGTTATGCTCCTCAATCTTCTCTCCCTTGTCTTCAAAACCTTTTCTGGAATAACTGTGAGTTGTCCTTCATCATCCAAAGGAGGGATTGTATCTGAAATGAAAATTTTCTGACCAATAGCTTTATTGAAACAAGAAACATGAAATACATTATGAATTTTACTCCCTTCCGAAAGTTCCAACTCATATGCTACTTCTCCAATCTTTCAGATTACCTTGTAGGGCCCATAGTATCTTGGCTTTAGCTGTTTTGCTCCATTCCTTTTGATAGATGTTTGTTTATATGGATACAACCTCAAATACACTAAATCATCAACCTAAAAATTCCTTCCCTCTCTATGTTTATCTGCATATTGTTTTTGCTAATTTTGGGAAACCTGCAAATTATCTTTTAAAAGCTTTAAAATTTCTTGGCTTTCTTCAACCCAATATTTAGCTTTTGGAGCTCTACTATCACCAAATATCATATCAGAAAATGTAACTGCATCATAACCATATAATTCTCTGAAAGGATACATCCATATTTACATGTGAAAGGTGGTGTTGTAGCAAAACTCACCGCTACTTCTCCAATCTTTCGGATTACCTTGTAGGGCACATAGTATCTTGGCTTTAGCTTTTTTGCTCCATTCCTTTTGAGAGATGTTTGTTTGTATGGCTAAAAACTCAAATACACTAAATAATCAACCTAAAATTTCCTTCCCTCTCTATGTTTATCTGCATATTGTTTTTGCTTATTTTGGGCAACCTGCAAATTGTCTTGTAAAATCTTTAAAATTTCTTGGCTTTCTTCCACCCAATATTTAGCTTTTGGAGCTCTAATATAACCAAATGTCATATCAGAAAATGTAAGTGCATCATAACCATATAATTATATGAAAGGAGACATCCATATTGACATGTGAAAGATGGTGTTGTAGCAAAACTCACCCAAGTGTAGCCATTTTGTCCAAGCTTTTTGTTGTTCTCCTACATAGTTTTGGAGGTACCCTTCCAACCATTTATTCACCCTCTCTATTTGTCCATAAGTTTGGGGATGGAAACTTGTACTTGGATTCAACTGAGTGCCCACCAATCTGAAAATTTCTTTCAAAAAATCATTTATGAATCTACCATCTCTATCACTCACAATGCTCTTAGGGAGCCCATGCAATCTGAAGATTTCATTGAAAAAATGGTCAGCCACTTGTGCAACACTAAAAGAGGATGTAACAGCAAATAAATGAGAAAACTTAGTCAATATATCCACTACCACATATATGCAATCCTTCTTAGTCAAATCGGTGAGTGGAGAAGTCAACTTAGAGAACCCTTTCACAAACTTCCTGTAGTATGCACATATTCCAATGAAGCCTCTTAATTCAGTGATGTTTTTTGGTGATGGCCATTCTAAGATAGCCATGATATTTTCCATGTGCACTTTCACTCCATCTTTCCCAATAATGTGCCCAAGTTATAATAGTTCTTTCATCCCAAATTCAAATTTAGACATCTTAGCATACAAAGATTGTTCTTGCAAAGTTTTCAACACAATCTGTAGGTGTTGGAAGTGCTCTTCCCAAGTTTTATTGTAAATGAGAATATAATCAAAGAAGACTAAAAAAAACCTTCTAAGCTACTTGAAAAATATTTTATTCATACATTCTTGAAATGTAGCTGGAGCATTAGTCAACCCAAATGGCATAACAAGAAACTCAAAGTGACCATAATGACATCGAAAAGCAGTCTTTTGCACATCTTCCTCCTTCATCCAAATTTGGTGATAACCAGATCTAAGGTCAATTTTGGAAAAGTAATTACCTCCAAATAGCTCATCCATGAGCTCATAAATCCTAGGAATAGGATATCTATTCTTGATGGTCTTCTTGTTCAAAGCTCTAAAGTCTATACACATTCTCAAATTTCCATCTTTTTTCTTTACCAACACTATTGAAGAAGCATAAGGGCTAGAGATTGGTCTAATGAGTATTGTTGGGCTGAATTAATGTCGTTTTAATTCCATTGTATTAATTGCACAAGCATTTAATTTGTCAATCCGAGGTTCGTAAGCTTATGAAGCACATGCAAAGTATATGCATGACCAAAGCGAAATTAAGCTAATCTAACCCCCCGTGAAACTAAGACTAATGTTTTAGTTTAAAATGAATTTGCCACATGAAATTGCAAACTAGTTTTATTTTACAAATTGAATTTTTTTTTAGCAAATGGAGATAATGAATTACAAATATAAGATGAAACCAATTAAGCATTTTGCAAAACATTAATTATTTATTCCTGAAAAATTTAGAAAACGTCATAATCTCTTGTGTTTCAGCTACAACTGTTACAGCTTATGTGTTTCAGCTACAGCTGTTACAGCTTATGTGTTTCAGCTGGAGAAGTCTGTTTCAGCTAAAGTTGTTACAACTTATGTGTAGCAATTGAAAAAGCGTGTTTCAGCCACAGTTGTTACATCTGATGTTTCAGCTTAATGCGCCTATTGTTTTAATTGCAGATCAAAGGATGGAGACTCAAAATTATTATTATTATTATTATTATTATTTTATAATTTAAGAAAATCAAATAAAAGAACTTTTAAAATTTTATTTTGCAAATTTATAAAAAAACACAATTATGAGCAAATGGAACAAATTGCAGACGAAAAATAGATTAGGAGGAATTTTTTTTTATCCGTCAACAATCAGAATTCTTCCTGAAATCAATTTATTCATCCTATTTCTGATCCTCGTGATCGCATGAAGCGCGAAGGAGAGCATACTTATTCTAAGTGAAAGTAAAAAATGAACATAAAATCCTACGTACTCTATGCTAATTGGGAACTAGAAAATTGTTACAAGGATCCCTACTTTTCCAAGGATCTGAGTGAGTTGTTCCAAGCTTAAACTCATTGTTAAATAATTTTGAAAAAGGGATTCTTACACCACCCAAATATAAATGAAAAATTTAAATAAACACTCTTGCTGAAACAAATTAAAAAAAAACACTCTATATAAGAAAGAAAACAATTAATCTTCACAGTTGCGAGAAAACACACTTGCTGAAATTGAAATTTACACTTGCATAATTGAAACACTCTTTGCAGAAATTGAAATTCACTCATTGCATAAATTAAAATTCACACTCTAGTGTACTCTTACAAAAAAATCAAACTAAACTTCAATCCATCGTGCTTCCCCAGCAACGGCGCCAAAATGTTGGGCAGAATTAATGTCGTTTTAATTCCATTGTAGTAATTGCCTAGCCATTTAATTTGTCAATCCGAGGTTTGTAGTCTAACGAATCACATGCAAAGTATATGCAGGACTGAAGTGAAATTAAGCTAATATAACCCCTCGTGAAACTTAGACTAATCTAATATAACCCCCCTTAAGCTAAAACAAGCAATTGCTAATCTAATGCTGGAAGATGAAACACACAGCTGAAAGTAAATTGCATAAAAGAAAGACAACGTATGAAGAGAAACAAGACAACACATGTGAGCTCACAATAAGAACAAAGCAATCTCAATTTACATCACAAGAATCAATGACAAAGCATGAAAGCATTATGAACAAAAGCTAAGAATTCTCTTCTCCATACTACAAAGTCAAAACTAACTTCTACAATTTGAGACTAATCTTCTCCTAATATACTTATCCCAAATGAAGAGAGATCACTCTATTTTATACATGAATTTCTTTGAGAAGGAGATAACCATCTCATAATGAGATATCTATTATTCTCTCAACCACTCTCAACTAATTTCCTATTATTACAAGATGTGATCCCTTCAAATCCTCCACATGTCTCTCACAAATTCTCCACATGTCTCTCATAAATACAAGATAAGATATTCCAACCAAATCTCCATGATATTCTCATTAGAATTAGCTTGAATAATTATCTCCTTGAAATGGTGGAGGAGATATTCGAGAAGTCTTTTCTTGAATTAATCCTTCACATATTCCTACACATTACAAAGCTCATCCATATTTGAGATATTAGTGAAAAACATGTTTAATTTCTAATATTTTAATCATGAATTCACTTATAATACTAAAATGAATAAAGTGGAAATAATAAGGTGAAACCCACATATATGTATGGAAATGGTATGATAAAAGGTTAATGGGACGATGAAATGTGAGGAATAGCGGAAGATAAAGTGGATGAAAATGTGACATTTCCAAGTCTCAACATACTCCCCAACTGAACTTGTTGCATGTCCTCATGCAACCGTGTATGGATATTCTCAAGAACTTTTGGCATCTAAACTTGTCTTTGATTGATGATGTCTTTTTAACAATGAATGTTTCTAGGGTGTGAAATACATGAGTAACGACTAGCATTTCCTTATGGTTGGTTCTTTTGTGACAACCATGAATATAAAGAATGTTGGTTCTTGTGTTAACAACATTCATTTCGTTATTTATTTTCTAGCTGCCATACTCTCACTCGAAATGATAAGCTATTAATGTGCATATAAAGCATCATTGTGCATAAGAAAGCCTTTTCTTTGTCTTTATGAATCAGACCAATATCAATGTGTATAAAGCAAAGTGCAACAGAGGATTTGTCGGAAAAGAAATGCTGGTGAATGGTAAATGAGATGAAAAATGGGTAATGATGGTGAAAAGAAATGGAATGATAGTAGTGAGTATGTATTGAATATAGTTCCCCCTCCCCAACTGATGTGGTTGCATGTCCTCATGCAACCTAGCATGGGCTGTGAAAAAAATGGAGCATGGTGAGGAAATTTTCCAAATTAGTCATTGCTAGCATGTAAGGAATTGCATGATTAAAGTTTAGAAAACAACATACCCCCACTTACCCAAAAAGTAGATGAATGATGCAATAGGATTGTAGCTGATGCCGCTAGATCATGGAATGTGTCACTGCTACTGTGGCTGTAACTACTGGATCATGGGAAGTGAAGGAATTGGAACCGCTGCTGCTGAATCATGGAGAATATGTCACGGCTGCAGGATAAAAATGTAACTGTAAATGCTGCTACAGCTGTAACTGCTAGATCATAGGCAATGAAGGAATCAGAACTGCTACTGCTGAATCATGGAGAATATGTCACGACTGTAGGATAAAAATGTAACTATAAATGTTGTTGCGGCCGTAACTGCTGGAACTACTGTGAAGTGGAGGAATCTGAACTGATGTTGATAAATAATGGAAAATGTGGAAGGCAGAAAGTGGAACTATGGTACACTCATAGATATAAAGTCATGTTTCTACAACTGTTGATGGAGTCATGAGAAAGAACGTATAGTCTTCACCCGCTACAAAACACAGTGGTACAGTTCTAATCATGCGAAATGTATGTGTCGAGGTCGAGTATGAAGAGAAATCATTGGATTACCGGCCATTGATGAATGCTGTTAACCAATGAGAGGAAAATCACCAGTGATTTCAATGAGTGCCAAGGTACTCAAGTACATATTGCGAAGTGCGAATAGATGTGTTGATGTCAAGCCACTTGTAAGAGGTGACGATCAAGGGACATTGATGAATTCCCATGATTGTCAGCGAGAGAACTTTCCATTAAGGCATGTAAGCCTCTAGGTACTCAAAATGAACTCTATTTTATATCCCAGATAAGGTGTTGAGTTCGATGGGGAAATACTTATTGAAAGGTGGGGCCTTAAGGAATCCCACATCAGTCAACGTGAGTTGTGTTATCAACCCAAATGGCACTTCTTCATCTGAGTGCTGAAATTATTTATGTTGGTACACAAACGGACATATTAGGATTGAAGTTTGCCAAAACACTATAGATAGGCATGACTTGGGATGCATTTACCCTTAAACTAGCTTGCTATATAATTTTTATAAGTGTTGAGTTGTGTACGTGACTATCTCCATTGCAACTCGCGTACTGTACGCGACTATCTGCATTGCAACCTACGTACATCATCGTACGCGGGTTTCCTTTGAGAAAATCGCATGTCATACATGGGTTTCCTATATCAATAGTCATGTACACCTTATTTTGACCTTAAAAAATATAAAATGTGATTAATTGATATTATTTGGGCTCTAACCTTTAACTATCCTAAATGTTTCAACCACCCCAACCTTCGAAATCACTCTATTTCCCAAAGTATAAATAGAGGCCTTGGGGAGGGTATTAATCAATCAAGATTGGAGAGCAAAGTTATGATGGTGGTATATCTTCAAAAGTATTGGAGTATCAGAACTCAAATTCCTTTGGTTGTAGAGGAGTCCTTGTCTCAGAACCTGGGTTGTACTCTTATCTCATTCACCGATTGTTAATAAAGAGAATTCTTCTTCCAACATTGTGTTGAGTCTATTTCATGTATCATGGTTAATAAATGTATTTGATCATATATTTGATATATGTTTATCTAACCTCTTATTTATACATGCATGAGATATTACTTGGAGAATTTTCTCTTTACAGGTGAAAGAGGTGCATCCCTGGAAGCTTTGGAGAGAAGAGGAGCGGGATAAGATCAAGCTTGGATCAACCGTCGATAATCGAGTAAGTCAAGACTTTCTTCCTATTCCCTTTTTATTCTCTGGTAAAGCTGATTTTCTGCAAGGTTAGTAGTAAGTTGGTAACCCCAGACCCTAGGTTACAAGGGTGCTTAATCCTGAGCAACAGAACTGGCAACTCCACTGGGAATTCCAGCCTGCTATGGGTTAGTCCTGTAGATACTTGCCCAGTCTTTGCTCTGATTCAGTGTATGGTTTTATATCTTGGATTTGATTTTCAGTAGTGTTTTAGAGACCTATATTATTATTTCTTTTTTGAAAAAAATTTGTTCTGTACGCGGGTTGTTGTGCTACACAGTTGCGTACAACAACTTGTATACGCGGGTTGCTATATTGGATAGTCACATACAGTACACGGGTTGTTCTATTAGACAGTTAGGTACATCTTTTAGCAACAGATTTTTAGGTAGGGTTTTTTGTCCCTATCTTATTTGGATTTTTCTCTACTTTGGGGTCTTCTAGTGCTGGCATCTTGCTATAGATCTAAAAGTCCTGTACACCATACTTTGTGCTTTTAAGTAAGCCCTTGAGTTTTTGTTATTTGAGTCTTCTTTCATTTAGCATTTTGAAGTGGATTATCCTATTTGGGTGATAGGTTCGGTGCTATGTATCTGAATCAGTGATCAAGATTTTACATACCTTGTACTTTGTACTACTTTCACGTAGTTTCAGTTTGTCACTTGCCCTTTAGTGATTTCAGTGGATTTCATTCATTGTTTCTTCCCAAGCTAGGTGTTTTCCAAGTCTCCTCTTTAGGTGGTTGAATTTGGTTCTTACAAGTCTGTTATACTTCATATTGCTTGCTTTATGGTCTGATTATTCAAGCATACTCAAGAATTTTTGCATTTAGGTGCATAGTAATTTTTGAAGAGTTTGAAAAGTGAAGAAAAAACATTGGAAACATTTGCATTTTAATTGCATATCGTAGTTTTATTTTCAGTGTTTTCAAATAAAATCTCAAAAATTACAAAAAATAAGTCTTAGTCTTCTCTTACTTAGTTGTAATTTCATTAGTTCATATCTACAAAAAGAAAAAGAAGCTTGATTTAAGTAGTTATAATTTGTTTTGTAATTCAATTTATACACCTTTTTACTTTTCTTATCGAGTCTATAATATTATAGTCATTCATGCCACTTACTCTCTGACTAAGAACAACCCTTAAAATGAACACTATAATTTAAAATTTATTAGTAAGTTTTGTTTTATAGGGTCATACACCTACTAGCTTAGGCTAGACTTGTGGGATAGGAAGTGTAAACTCCCCACAAGTACTTAAATTCAGACGTAGTTGGCCAATCAATAGGTAAATCCTTCTCTGTGTTGATAGTATCTGGGAAGCTCCTCTCAAACGGGAGTTAAGCACGAGGCCACGTGGAGGCTTGGACTGAGGAGATAACCCTCTGATTCCTTGTCAAAACATAGACCAATTTTTTGAGCATCTACGGATTCTGTCCTAGATAGAGTTGTGGGATTTGCTACCTTGCCCATGCATACAAATCAGGCTTGTGACTGTCCCCCCAGACTATTGATATAGTTAAGGTAGCCTTTAGTCTCTTTGACATCTAGGGTTTATACACAGGTAAACCGAAAGGCTATTTCTGGTTCACCTTGGATGGGCTTGGAAGGTAACCCTTGTTGAAAGTGTACGAGGGTGGTGGGTGATTCCTCTGCTTGTGCCTATGAAACTCTTCAAGGATGTGAAGAAACTATCTCTCAGCTTTCTTTGGGAAAGCATATCTTATATCCCTTGTGATTGTTGAGACTTTAGGAAATTTTGTAGTGATTGCTATGTGGTTTGTCTGTTTTTTACAATCATGGAGGACCAATCTATCAGAAGTTCATGAATCTTGCAAAACCTTCCTCTGCTTATCACATTGGAACCTCCACCTCCCCCTCAAAGGAGGAGATTAGACACAAACGGTTCTTTCGAACCAATAGGAGTTAGTGAAGTTCTAGGTGACCCAGAACTTAGGGACTTGTAGGCTAATGAGTTTGCAAGGAACTTTAATTCACCTCTAACTAACTTAAACAATCATGTGATCATTCAGGTTCGTCCTTTCAATTCACCCGTGATTGGTGTCCCTCTAGGCATACTAATGTCTACTACAAGAGAAAGTTCTTCTACTTCCACCTCAGCTGCTCCAGCTGAGGGGGTGCCACCTCCCCCAGTAGGTGCCCCTAGAACAAGCATACCTACTAGACCTTTAACACCAGCTAGCCGGGTGGTTCAACCACCGAATCCCACAAGTTTAGCAGGTACTTTTGGTGGTATGGTCACTGGGATTCCTAGTGTAGCTTCAGTTCCTACTTCCTTCGCAGACACTACTCAGAGTGGTCCTATAGGATCCTCAGGATTTGTCTAGGTTTTTCCTTGGGATGGGGGGCACATTCCCCCATCCACTCCATATGTATGTCCAACACCCGCATATGTAGGGGTGCAGTTCAAAAACCCTAATCCTTATGTTCAAGGTTTTCAAAATCTGGTTTCATCTCCTTTCATGAGCTCTCCTTTCTCGCTTTTCAGTGGAGGGATACCTACTCTTGTGTTCGAAACCCCAGCTTCGTATGGGGCAGCTAGAACCTCATACACTACACTGCACATAAACAATCCACTACCTTATGGATGGAATCCTTTCCAAAGCATCCCAACCACTTCGCAACCGGCATCAGGGGGCAACCCCTCCTTCACATATGGGAACATGGGGGAAAGTCCCTCTAATCCCCAAGATGGTATCTTTAATGCTCTGATTAGACCCAAGCTCCCTTTCCTGGCAATGTTAAATTTTCTATATTTGTCAAAACTAATGAATGACCCAGTGAGACATAGCTCCTCCTGACCACCCATTCCTACCAAGCTTCCCTCAGATATCCCAAAATTTGAAGGAAAAGTTGGTGATGATCCAAGAGATCTTGTCACCACTTTCCATTTTTGGTGCTCTTCCAACTGAGTGAATGACGATACAGTTCGTTTGAGGTTGTTCCAAAGAACTCTAACTAGTACTGTAGCAAAATGGTATATTGAACTGCCTTCTGCTGTGTTTGACAGTTTTTGGGACTTGGCTAATGTATTTCTTAGTCACTTCCAACTTCCTGTCCGATATGATTTCGGGACATACTTGTTTTCTACCTTTCTGCAGGACAAGGCCACTCATATTTTGGATCACATCCAAGAGTGGATAAGACAAAAGAGCCTTATCAAAGCCACTATTCCTCCTGAGTTTTTATTAGAATGGTTCCTTAAATGCCTATTGCCATATATATCTAAGGATGCATCTACTTCGGGAGTGAACAATGAGGAAGAGGCTATCCTCAGGGCCCAACAGCTAGATTTGATATATTCTCAGTCTGGGATTTTATATGAAATCATCCCTGATGCACCGAGGCCAATGCACAATGTAGAGAAACCTAAGCCTGGACCCCATGTCGATGGTGTGGTTGGTTCTGTGAAATCTCCCACTCTAGAGACTTTGGCTAAACAGCTCCATGAGTTGTTTGTCAAATATTCTATGGAGGAGGCAGCAAAGGCTGCCCCCTCACCCCATAATGAAAATGTTTTTGCACAATCCTCTCAGAAGGGAAATCAGCAGCCCGGTGGGAAAAAGAAGAAAGGGAAAAGAGGTGAGGGAAACCAAAACAAGCAAAAACCCACAAACAATGCTGATGGGGGGGGAAAGAAAAGAAGAAGGTGAAATTCCCATGTAAGTTGTGCCATGAAGATCACCTCACCCATCAATGTCCCCTTATGGAACAAGCTCAGAAGCTGTTAAAAGGCCAACAACCAGCTGTCCTGAAGGATCCTTTTCCCCAAGGACAGAATTCAGCTTCAGCTTCAAATGCAATAGGGGGCACCCCAAATGCTCTTGACCCTAATTATATCAACATGGTTCTATCCCAGACTTTACTCCAGACTAGGAACAATAACTATGAAATAGAGGCTTCGAAGAAGGGTAAGTTGATAGGTGAAACTTCCAACCCTCTCATGATTGAGAAACCTGCTGAACCTATGCCCAAGATACCGAAAGGTGTCTTCAAGAAAACCTTGCACAATCCCAATGCTAGTGCTGTAGCAAACTACTCCGTAGTTGAAGATTTAGCCCAGACTCCTTCTATGATGTCAGCTTTAGAGGTGTTACAGAATTTTCCCACCCAGCAAGATGCACTCTTAGCAGCCTTAGGTAGTATGGACTCACCGAGCCTCATGGCGAAGCTTAATTTGTCTGATGTCAAAATTCGCCTGCCATATCATGTATCCTTATCGATAGATGTCATCCATGGTGAAAAAACAATTGGAAGGGAAGTTATCAGAGAGGGTGCTTCTACATGTGTCATGTCTCTGTCTTGCTGGAAAGCTCTTGGATATCCAGAGATGGTTCCATCAAACACCCCACTTACTACTTTCGACAAAAGGTCATTTCGTCCACATGGTATCCTACTGGCTTTCAAAATTAAGTTGGCAAGGAAAGAAGTGTCTATGGAGGTAGAGGTGATTGATGCACCTTTGGACTATAAATTTCTCTTGGGGAGAAGTTGGACTTAAGCCATGTCAGCTATTGCATCAACCGTTTTTCAGGTAGCAGTGTTTCCACACGAAGGGAAATTGGTTATTGTAGACCAACTCAGTTTTACTCGAAAAGGATACATGGAAACTAATGAGTCCACCGTACCATTGGTTGATCAAGTTAAACCTACTTCAGAGAGCTTAGGGGCTATAATGTATGCATCATTGATGGGAACATTCGATATTCCAGCTCCAATTAATTATCTAGGTTCTACTAGTGTAGGGAAGTCTATAGCAATAGTTGTTGATAGAACAGATCCTTGTGTTCTTCCTTCCCACCATGAACCTGAAGTGCCCTTATCAGTAGCGGAAGTAGCTTATCAAGATATCATTCATACCGTTGTTGATCCCATTCTGGTCCCTCTCATAGTCTTAGAGGAACCGGAAGAATCCTATCTGCCCACTTGGGCAATGAATTCTTTTCATTCTAGAGACTGCTTAGATATGGTTTTTCCTTCGGATGAAGCCATTTGCAGACGAGATAAGATCTGTGAGGATATTCACCAACGATCCTATTTTATTCCATAGTTAAGCAAGATAGAGAACCAGGCGTTCCATATGATACTGGCAGGTGATGTTGATACACCTATTCACCCCTTACCAAGGGAAGGAATATTTGTTGAGGGGAATATGGAAAAAATTTCTGCTACGATTCCTATCAACATCTCTGCAAGCCCAAACGTTGTGGAAAATGTACACATCGGTGCGAACTTCTCTCCGGAGGAGATTGCGATCTACACAGCCTTGTTTAAGGAATTTCGCAACATATTTTCCTGGTCATATGAAAAGATTCCAGGCATAGATCCATCAATAGTCGAGCATGAAATCTGAATTTACCCTGATGCTAGACCCGTTCGACAAAAGTTGATACCTGTCAATCTGCATAAAGCGGCAGTGGTTAAGGCTAAAGTTGAGAAACTACTGCAAGTCGGTTTCATTTACTCGATAGCTTTGACAGAATGGGTATCCAACCCTATTCCTATTGACAAAAAGAAAGGGACTACATGTGTTTGTGCTGAATTTCGGGATCTAAATAAATCCTGTCCCAAGGACAACTACCCCATGCCATTCATAGATCAAATTATTGATGCATGTGTGGGAAGTGAAGTATTTTCATTTATGGATGGTTTTTTCAGATATAATCAAATCCAAATTAAACCAGAAGAACAACATAAAACAACTTTTATTTGTCCTTGGGGTACCTTCGCGTACAAGAAAATGCCCTTTGGATTGAAAAATGTAGGGGCAACCTTTCAGCGGGAAATGAATTTTTCCTTTCATGACATTAAATCCATTGTCGAACCCTACCTTGATGATCTGCCAACACATTCTCGTCGGAGGATCGATCACCCAGATCACTTGCGTTTGATTTTTGAATGATGCAAATACTACAAAATTCACTTGAATCCCCAAAAGTGTGTTTTATGTGTCGGGTGAGGGATACTTCTCATATTCATTGTTTCCAACAAAGGCATTCAGGTACATCCTTTGAAATTTGAGGCCATTGTAAATCTGCCTCCTCCTTGTTCTATCAAGAAGCTTCAAAGCTTGTAAGGGAAGTCCAACTTCCTTTGACATTTTATTGTAAATTATTCCAAGATTACTAAAGGCTTCATGTGCCTGTTGAAACAGGACACCCCATTTGTATGGGATGAAATCGCACAACTTGCATTCGAGGCATTAAAGAAATCTTTGTTGTCAGCATCGTTCTTGCGCCCGCCAGATTACTCTCGTGATTTTATATTATATCTGGCCACATCTGAGTCAACCATAGGGGTAGTACTAGTCTAGCAAGACGATAAGCTCCAAGAGCATGTCATATACTATCTCAACCGTGCTTTAGCTAGCCCTGAACTTAGGTATTCCCACATTGAGAAGTTGGCCTTGGAAGCTATGTATGTTGTTCAGATGTTGTGTCACTACATATTACTGAGGACCACGATGGTAGTGGAGGATGTTAATCCTTTCCAATATGTTTTTTCCTGATGAATAGTTGGAGGCAAATTCAATAAATGGATAGTCATTCTTCAGGATTTTGACTTAGATTTCCAATCCACCAAATCCAATAAATCCTTAGTTTTTGTTGAGCTCATTGCAGAATTTCTGGTAGAGGAAGATGTAGCCATTGAAGAAGAATCATTCCTAGATGAGCATATCTTATTGATTTCCACCTCTGACCCCTGGTACAAAGATATACTTTTCTATATCCAGAATTTGAAGTACCCTGCAGCCTTTTCACGGGAAGAACGGCGCAAACTATGTGTACATGCCAAAAACTACCTCATTATTGGAGATAATTTATATCATAGGGGGGTAGATTCTATTTTGCATCAATGTCTTACCCACGAAGAAGCAAAGACTATATTAAATGATGCCCATAGTGGAGCATGTGAGGGTCATTTATCTAGGTTAGAAACAACCTAGAAGATATTACGTGCCAGTTAGTTCTGGCCCATGATCTTTAAATATTGTGTGGAAGTTGTGAAGCGTTGTCATCCTTGTCAGCTTTACGCCAGAAAGATGTGGTCACATCCTGCTGCATTATTTCCCTTCATCTCAGTGGGCCCCTTCATGAAGTGGGGGATAGATTACATGACATGCAACCCAGTCTCCGCTGGGGGGCACAAACATATCATTGTCGATGTATATTATTTCATGAAGTGCATAGAGGAAATGCCCACCTAGAAAGCTGACAAGGAAATTGCAGCTTTTTTCATTTTCAACCAAATTATTGCACGATTCGGTATCCCTAAAGAGATTGTCACTGACCATGGCAGTCACTTCCAAAATAGTATGATGACTGAATTAACCACTATGCTAGGGTTTAGACAAGAGAGTTCATATTCTTTCTATCCTCAAGCAAACGGTCAAGTCAAGGCTATAAATAAAACCTTGAAGACTATTCTCAAGCGCACTATTAATGGATCCCATTCCAATTGGCACATCATGTTGTATCCTGCACTTTGGGCATATCGAACCAATGCAAAAACTGCTACAGGGTTCTCTCCTTTCCAACTCATTCATGGAGTGGAAGCAGTCACCTCGGTCGAATGCAAAATCTCGTCCTTAAAGATTTTTTTCATGTGTTACATGATACGACTAAGCTAGAAGAATGGTTATTACATTTAGAATATCTAAATAAGCATCATAGAGATGCATTGAAACCAAACGAGTCTCATAAAAATAGGGTAAAAAACCAATACGATAAATCGGTCAAACCTCGGATTTTTTCTAAAGGGGGGATTTTCTTGCTCTGGGATCAGAACAAAGAACCCCTGGGGGTAGGGAAATTTAGGTCTATGTGGTTAGGACCTTATGTCATGTCAAAAGTGTGGAAGAAAGGTGCGTATGAATTAACATATTTCGAGGGGAATAAGTTTCCCGAGCCTAGAAATGGGCTCTACTTGAAAAAGTACTATGATTAGGCTTAGCGCTTTTTCCTGTATTTTTATTGTATGTATTTACGTATAATAGTTCATCGGTTTGTGTTTTTATACCATCTGTTGGTTGTTATAGATGTCTTTTGATTGGTTCGTAAGCTTCACAGATGGCGCTAGTCGCCACACTTGTAACCTGGCTTTAGCCGCATGGGTCATCTACTCACCCTTGGGACAGCTACTTGCCTATGGAGGCGCTTGCCTAGGTCCTGCTACCAATAATGTGGCCAAATACAGGGCTTTCATTGAGCTTTTATGGGATGCTTTTTCACGTGGTATCACTTAGCTAGAAGTCTGAATTGACTCTCAACTGGTGGTTTCCCAGCTCAATCGATATTATCAAGTGCGGAGCCCTATTTTACTATGTCAATTTATGAAAGTTAGGTTATTGGAAAAAAAAATTGAGTTTATTACATTCAATCATATTCCAAGAAATAAAAATTCATTAACTGATGTGTATGCTAATTATATCTTGGATTGGAACTTAACACATTTTGCATAAAAATATACAACAGATACATTACAAAACACATGTATATAAAACGACAATATATATATATATATGTGTGTGTGTGTGTGTGTGTGTGTGAATATCTGTCCATATAGATAGGTCAAGTTTTCGATCCTCAGATCCAGTCATAACTGTATAATATACAAAAATGGATCAAAGTCCATAAAATTCTCCTAGGCCTAAGATTGACCACCCTGGTCACCTGGACCACCTTGGTCCCCCTGATCATCCTGATCACCCTGCTCTCGGGCTTCTTCAGCTTCCTCAGCTGCAGCAGCCTCAACGACGTTGATGTACACAAGTACTGCTCTAGCTACCTGCCTCATAAGGCATATTTAGATAGGTGGTATACCAACCACTAGATCCTGCATAGTGGTAGAGATATGCTCAATACGTAAAGTAGGTACTCTTTGGGTAATCCTGGAAAGATTTCCCTCAAGAACCCTAATCAAACCATGGTCTTCTCCCGCCACAGGACACACATACGTACGTGGATTCCCAGCAGGGAGAACTAGTCCAATATCTGCATTTTAACATTTTAAAGGATTAAAAACTATTATACATATGTATATATCTCTATGACTAAAATTCATAAAAAATTAAAAACTTGAAAACAAAAATACCTGACACTCTCCATGCTCCTCCAGGAAGGCATACAAAGTCAGTGTCACCTCATAAAACTATTCTAGCATATGGAAATTGTTCTAGTGCTGGTACCTGGCACTCCCACCATAAGCAGAATTTGTCATCGTATACACTCTGAACCGATCCACCACCTCCCTTGCAGAGGAAGATTTATCCCCACCTACTCAGTCTAGGCTGACAGGGAGAATGGACTGGTAGTGGTACTTCAGGACTCAAACCAGGCACCCTCTGAAAGAAAAAGGCCACCAATATGCTAGAATAACCAATTTTTTTCCTCCAGCCTCTTTTACAGTCAGATATTTGCTTCCTCATTATCGAGATTACTCCTGAACACTAGTCATATAGGGATCCCTGTAGACATTCCACTGCAAGTCTCATTTGGTTTCAAGCTCCAAGATGAATTGATGATGACCCTGCAACCCTCACTATAGTACTCGCCAACACCTGTAATGGCAAGCTGCGAATATGAACAATAGGGATGCAGCTACCCCTCTTTTGAGTACCAAGCGCATAGTATATATCTATGTAGTTCTGCACACTTAGAAGGTCACCGCCTCTATTGGTACCTTCCAAGTTAACCAAATCTCCCCGTCATGACAAACCGGAGATAAAGTAGACATCTTCCAAGGTAATCTCTATAAACTCACCTTGTAGGTCAAACATACCAAGATCATGATCCCAATAGTTTATCATAAACTCTAGTAGACAGACATTGGATCACATAGGTGAGGTACAGAAGAATTTAAGCAACCCACTTTGCCACAAAGAATTTACCATGGGGGAATCTTGTAGCGCTTCTTGGTCCATGTCTTCATGCTCCCTCTCCCTCTACTCAAGCACCATGTTTCAATTTGATAACAAGTCATTTATCAAACATTAAATTCATAGAAAATTTTGTTTTTATTTTACCCTACATAGCTTTTTCCTACTTCGCACAGTTTACGCGACTGTCATTTGGACAAGTCGTGTATTGTACGCAACTGTCCTTTGGAAAAGTCGCGTATTGTACGTGACTTGATTTTGGGAAACCCATGTACAGAATGCGTGTACACGACTGTGGATATACCATACCCACGTACACAGCGTCCTTCTTTGAGAACGGTGGAAAACATCAAATTTTAGCCAAAAATTGAAATTTGCTTGGATTAAGTGAAAGAGCATGGAGTGTAGTTTTACCTAGCACTTGCAGTTTTGATAATTGTCCACCAAGTTGTTTGCAACGAGCAATCAAAGGTAGAGGTAAAACTTGGCTATTTTGGGTAAAAAGTCACTGATGGTGATTTTTTTTATTTCTATTTTGAACTATTTATAGAAATATTATTTTTAAAAGTGGGTTTTTACCTATAGTTCATACTTTTTATATAAAAATCAGACTAATACCATGTATTTTTCTTCAATGTGATAGGTCTAAGTTCCTTTAAAGGCATTTTTTCGCTCATATAGGATAGGGTTTTGGTCACTCACATGCATTTTTGCATTCACACCTAATCCATCTTAATCCTAGAATTACCACTTTGACCATGGACTATGGTATTTTAACCATTAGTACCTCGTTTATGCCATTGTTCTTTCATGGATTGGACTTTCCTCACATGAGTATGCTCGATTAGAAACCACTTTTTGTCTTTTGATACTCATGTTGCATTTGTCATAGGTTCAGGGGAGTCTCCTTAGCTATTTTTCACGCCAAATTGAGCCTCATTTTGGTCTCTTTTTACAAGCTATCCTTTTATAAGACTCCCCACCCTTATGGAGTTTCTTTAGGCCCAGGTCTAAATCCTCAAAATAGACTTGATTGCCGAGTAAACTTGTCCATTTAAGCTCGTTAAGAATATGTGAATGGGCATCCACATTTCTGGTAGGTTATCTCTTTCTCGGACCATGTGGAATAATATGAGAAAGGATCGCTCTCTTTTCTGTGGAATTGAGAAGAGTATTCTCAGGTATAGTTTTGTCACTTTTCCAGACCCGAGGGACTAAATTTACAGAAAAGGAACACCCGGTATGAGCTCAGTTTTCTCTTTTTCGTGCTCTAGACCTAAACATGAAAAATATTCCGAGTGTACTTTATGTCTTTGTAATGCTCATTAAACACCAAGAACAAAACATCGAGTTTATTGTTGTAAGCCCCAATTTTCGTACTCAAATGGATCTTTTCGAGTGATATTTATTTCCTTCACACTCATAAAACTCAAGCTATATGCTGCTCTTGAAGGAGCGTTGGGTAGGTGGTAATTCAACCTTTTTTGGACCTCCTTGACTAAGTACGAAAAAGGCTCACATTTTCTTCTACAGAAGTTAAGAGAGTTCTTCTGTGGTATGTTTTACACTTTTTCGTCCTCAGGAGACTAACTTGGATGAAAAAGGACCCCCCCTAGAGTCTTCTTCGGAGTTTATATACTCTCTAAACATGAAAATATCAAGTGAGCATGTACTAGTTCGAGCTCATAAAATCCATGAATCAGTGACACTATCAAGCATTATTCCCTCTTCTCTTCAAGCTTGTCAAAAAATGAAGAGAGACTTGAGTTGACTTTCCTGGACTCATTAAAATTTAACAGGAAAGATAAGGAAGAAGTTTTCTTTTGATTCTCAGTTGGTGCCAGCATATATTCCTTGAACATAGCACTCTTTGTTTTTTCCGATACTCATGTCTCAGTGTTTACTTTCAGTTCAACTATCAATTTGAGTTTCTTACTCCTCTTGTCCGTTATACCTAGGGAATCTGATCATGTCTCCTACATGACATATAATTCTAGTTGTATTATCTAAAAAGTTAAAAGCTTCCTTGGGTCGTCTCTATGTCGTGCTCACTGTTCAAATATTTAGCTCTACATCTGATCTGTATCCTGATTCCATCATTGTCCTATCTGTTATTACTTGTGTATACCTTCCTTTATCCAATTCCTAGTCACTCTTATGATCCGTTGGAGGATATATTTCCTTCCTCATCACAGTATGGTTTCTCATCAGCACTTCCTAACGACAAAGACCTAGACTTTTTGACGATAGTACCTTAGGATTCACTTTCCTTCTTGGTGAATTCCTTTGCTTCAGTTGTCTATTATCACCTATTGGTTGACAATCTGTTGAATCCTATCCATGTTCGACTTCAACAACATCTATTCACATGGCCTGGATTGTACTGGTTCTTTTGGATTTTTGACAAATACCTTAGGTTCATATATATGGCCTAAGTTGCGCAAGATTATGTTGTGTTCACTTACACAGTTTCCAGATCTTTGAAGACTCATCATTACTGTATATTGTGGCTTCAATCCACCTTTGTAATATATGTGGTATTGAACCCGTATCATATTATGTACTCAAATATTGTAAAGGAGCTAGTGTTCCAGTATATTGAACATGGCATCCTCAGATATGACTTTGTATATGACATTACTATGTATTTGTTTCAGGTACTTCCTCTGCTCCATTGGACCTCTGAGCTCTCCAAGATAATGATTATAATGTATTTCAGCCATCGTTTCCCTCTGACCTCACACATTAGGGGGCATCTGTTGTCAACCCAAATGGCACTTCTTCATCTGAGTGCCGACATTCTTTATGTTGGTACACAAAAGGACATATTAGGATTGAATTTTTCTAAAAAACTATAGATACGCATGACTTGGGATGCATTTACCCTTAAACCAGATTTCTATATAATTTTTCTAAGTGTTGAGTTGCGTACGCGACTATCTCTATTGCAACTCACGTACTGTACGCACCTATATGTATTGCAACCTGCGTACATCAGCGTATGCGGGTTTCCTTTGAGCAACTCATGTGTCATACGTGGGTTGCCTATATCAATAGTTGCGTACACCTTAGTTTTACCTTAAACAATATAAAACACAATTAATTGATATTAGTTGGGCCCTAACCTTTAACTATCCTAACTGTTTCAACCACCCCAACCTTCGAAATCACTCTATTTCCCAAAGTATAAATAGAGGCCTTGGGGAGGGTATTAATGAATCAAGATTGGAGACCAAATTTATGGCGGTGGTATATCTTCAGAAGTCTTGGAGCAGAAGAACTCAGAGTCCCTTGGTTGAAGAGGAGTCCTTGTCTCAGAAGCTGGGTTGTACTCTTATCTCATTCACCGATTGTTAATAAAGATAATTCTTCTTCCAACATTGTGTTGAGTCTATTTCATGTATCGTGGTTAATAAATGTATTTGATTATATATTTGATATATTGTTTATCTAACCTCTTATATATACATGCATGAGATATTACTTGGAGAATTTTCTCTTTACAGGTGAAAGAGGTGCATCCCTGGAAGCTTTGGAGAGAAGAGGAGCGGGAGAAGATCAAGCTTGGATCAACTGTCGATAATCAGGTAAGTCAAGACTTTCTTCCTATTCCCTTTCTATTCTCTGGTAAAGCTGATTGTTTGCAAGATTAGTAGTAAGTTGGTAACCCCAAACCCTCGGTTACAAGGGTGCTTAATCCTGAACAACAAGTTGGTATAAAAATATTGGTAGGACTATCAATGAAAAGATCTCACAGTCAAGCAGTGGACATGGCAAGGCTATGTAGTCATGGAAAGGGAGATGGTTTCATTCAGAAGGAAAATTGGAATGGAAAAATGAACTGAAAAAGATAAAGGGATGTATGCAATTCAGAAAGATAGGCATGTGTGAAGTCATGACAGATAAAGCGATGGAAAGTGGACTTCAAGACATGGATGGTGAAGGTGCTCTGAAGGAGAAATATGGGTAAACATTCATGACACAAAAGGGTTTATGAATGGTTTCTGTGTAACAATAAACGCCATAATGTTTATGATAAGTAACGGCTCCTTCAAGCTGTCTATCAAAGCATGTTTTTCCTTTAGCAGCAAAATGCAATCGTCTTTGAAACCTGAAAAAAAACTTAGTACAAATTCCTACATGAAACTTAGTAGTGAATATGTATTGAATATAATTCTCCCTCCCCAACTGTTCTAGTTGCATGTCCTCATGCAACCTAGCATTAAACTTGTGAGAAGTTCGTAAAATAAAACATATCATGCGGAAAGAAGTACATAATCTACAAAGAAAATTATCTCTTTCCCATGTTGGTTTCATCTGAGATTATTGTCAAAGTGACTTTAAGAAAAGCAATTTCAGGAAAAATAAAAACATCCATTTGCAACTTTATTTTTGCTTTGGGTGTTTTATTTTTTTAACTTTTTGTGATATATATATATTTATTTATTTTCTTTTGCAAATTTTTTTTTATTGATTTCTTTTTATAAAACAAAAGAAATATTTTTTGTAATTTTATATATTTTTTCTTGTTTTTGTTTTATTTTTATAACACTCCAAAATAAAATAAAAATAAAGGCAAAAACGCTCAAAATTGAATTTATCTAATCTGCATTAATGTCTCGACACTTTCATAAAACATTTAAAATTTAAAAAAAAAAATAGTTGTAACAACCAGCTGCAAGAACCTGCTACAACAGCCAGCCATGACAAGCCAACTGCAACAGCTAACCGCAACAACCATTTGCGATAGCCAGCTGTGAAATCCAACTGCAACAACTAGCTGCGACGGCCAGCTGCAACAATCGACTGCAACAGACAAGAAACTCTCTGCACCTGGGAAAATTGGTTTATTGCACTTTTATGTATTTTAACATCAAATATTGGGCTACAACAAAAGGCTGTAACAACCAACTGTAACACTCAGCTGCAACACCCAGTTGTAACAGCCAACTATGACAACTAGCTGCGACAAGCCAGCTACGAGAGCCAGTTGCAATAACCAGCTGCGACAGCCAGATTGCGTCATGATCTGGAAAATAGATATTAAACTAGCAAGGATAATTTATTGGGATGATATAAGAATATGTTATCATTAATTTTTCCCGACAGTTGTGCATAGTATGAGTTTTTTGACCCAACCTACATTATCATGCATCTTTAGATATATCACTTAACACACATGCATATGTCAATTTAAAATCAAATGTATCACTTAATCCTGGGAGGAGAAGCTTGCACCAACTGGTACTATCATCTCATTCATGTTTCATGGATGCAGAACTTGCAAAAGGTATCGATCCATAACAATGTTTGAGACCATTCACTCTACCAGGTTGTGATATCACCAAACCATGCACAGGAAGCATTCATCTCGGATAAGCTAGCGTAGTGTCATATTTTTATGAGTGTTATTCATTTTATGAAACCTATCGTGAGCACCAAATTCCTGAAACTAACAACCCAGAGTAAATATCATGCAGCATATTTACACCATTCGTGATCCAGCAAAGAGAAAAGCGAAAATTGATCATCCTGAAATATGGCATTTTCATGTTCAGAAAAATGTGAACTACTCTCAAACCAAGTCAAAGTTTCACAAACCGCTTGAGATCCAACTAAATGAGACCCTTCTACACAAAACCCATGTGCCTGATTTTTTAAATTCATCATGGTTTTCTCATAAAATCCACCCGAAGTTGACTATATGCAAATGGGCGTTAATTGATGGAAAAACAAAATAAATAAAGAAAAAAACAAGCTGAGTGGTTCAGGTATGTTCATTCATGCAATACAATATTATTTTCCACCATTCCTATCAAGATATGCTGACGGGTCGATTCTCAATGCCACTTTTGCTCAACTTTTGTTTTTCGACATGCAGCCAGAATGGAAAGGAAACTTTTTGATTGTGCAGCCTGAAAAACTCATTATTCCTTCACTGCATGTATTACAAACCTGTTGAGGCCTAGAAATTCGTAGGCGACAACAGAAAGGGATTCTCCCCAATCAATGTTCCCAACTAGCCTGTTGATTGTTTGGTATAGGGAATCCGTCCGGTTTTGCGGTCCGTCTACTGTACGTCAAACACAAACGAAGGCCTTACCGGTTGCGGCCCGGTCCACCAAAATTTCTATTTTAACTTAAGAATGCTATGCAAGAATTCGAACTAAACATGCAGGGTGGTGAAGAATGCAGGGAGCAGTCACAATGTGATGCGCAGGTTCTTACCTCTCGTCTTAGGCTCACCAACATTCGAATCACACATGCATCTATGACCTAACTATATATCTATCCCTATCTACCTATCCCCGGGGAGCCAACTTATATTTAATATATATGAGTAATGCCGATGTGCACACATGATAAAAACAATTACAGATAGCTGACATTTACTTTTACAAGCATGAACAATGAAAGATATTTCTGCAACCAGATAACTAATTGTTTCATGATAAGCATGCATTACTCATGATGGTTATTTCATAAAATAAATCAGAAATCATTTAAACAAGACATAGGTCATAAGTTAGAATGATCTCACGATTCATGGACACAATGCTGAAAAACAAAGTAGTTCATCTTTCAACTATCCATGGCAACACATTTGAAATCCCACCGATCTTCTTTCAACAGGAAAACTGTAATTTCTATTGCAAAATGAAGTAGTTCTTCTTACAATATATCATCACCAGTCTTACTGGGGAAAAAAGCCCTGTATTCCTTCTACGCTTCCTAATTTTATACAAAAGGTCAAATTGGTTGGGCTGCCCAAAGTGACCTTTGGGCTTCCCAACCTTTTGCTCTCCCAACGCTTCATTTCTCAAAAACTTTTACAAAAATATTAAATTATTACAAAGTTTGACCAGTCCTTTATGAGGAGGGTGCCGCCTGGCTATCTAAATACTTCTTCCACGCTGCTGCTTCAGTAGCAATGCCTTCAAAAGCGCATGGCTCTAGGAACTGAATGTTGATTTCAAACCTTTCAACTTGGTTCTTGATGGCCTCGATCCTTGCTGGGCTCAACCGAAGCTGATCTTCTAGAAACTACATGCTAACGGCTGCGTGGCCTACCTCATTCTTCAGTACCAGGTCATCAATGGCTCTAATCTGCTGAGTTCTGGCCTCTGCATCTTGATATCTTTTCTGTAATACTTCCATAAAGGCCTCATGTTCTGGGAACTCTTCAAGCCTATGCTCAGCCTCTGTTTGACATCGGTTGTACATATTCAGGAGCCTTCTGAAATACTCTAAGCATGCTCCCTGCGTCTTTTTTACAGCCTTCTTGAAGTCTTCTGCAGTACTGATGGCGAACTCTATCAGGTTGTGATCTCTCTTGAGGGCTTGATGATCTTTTTCTGGTAGCCCTTCTGGAATCTCGGCATCATCTTCTGGCCTTGCCATTCTGGCACTCAAGACCTCAAGCACTTCCTGAGATCGATCAGCGAAGTATGAGGAATTTTCCATGATCTCTTCTAACCTGTTGTCAATCTGAAGGACTTTGCACCTCTCTTCTTCCAGAGCAGTCTGCAGTTGTAGAATTTTAGCCTTTTGGGCCAGGATATATTCTTTAAATGGCTGCAAATTGACTTTTTGTTCCTTGGTTGCCTCCAAATCAGTAGTCAGAGAAGCTAGCTGCCCTTTCAGCTCTTGAACTTGTGAATCACTAGCCTCATAGATGACCTTCTGCTGCTCTTCCAGTTCTATCACCTTTGCCAATAACTGCTCCTTATCACTCTTTAGACTTTGGGCTTCCTGTTGTACATTTTTTAGGGACTCTTGTGCTGTTCCCTTTGCTTGCATCTCCACTTGAAGGTTATATACTTCACCTTTTGAGGATTCCAATTCCCTTTGCATGTGCTCATATTTCCTCTTGAGTCTATTACCTTCATCTCTTTCTTTTCTCAGTGTATCTTTTAGTTGAGTAGAGGTCTTCTTAACTGACTCTAGTTTAATCATCACCCTGTTTATGTTGTCCTCGGATGCATCAATCATGGCAGCCCCTGCTCTTATCGTGAACCTAGGATCCTTGTCCGTCCCTAGCATGACAGCGGTATCTGTGACCATCTTCCCTGATAGATCTTTCGCTTCCACCTTCTTTTCTATCCTCCTCATTATTCTTTTGGTGGCCCTGTCATAATAGACAGTGCTGAAGTCGGGAACTTCCTCTCCTTTTTTCTGAGTGAAAGGTATTAGCTGGAGCATACGGGTCACAAGATTTCTAGCAGCAGGCACTTGAAGGACTTGTACCTCAGGGTTTGCCTCTTCTTGGGTCTGTCCTGTTGATGTTTCAGCAATTGATTGTTGTGGCAGCTCTGTTTTTTCAGCCTCCTGCTTTTGGAGCTCTTCCTCTAGCTTTCTTTTTGCTTCCTCAGCTGCCAGTCTGGCTGTCTCTTCTGTTTCTTTGGCTGCCTCTTGTGCCTTTTCAACTTCTTCTTGGGCAGCTTTTCTTTTTTATTCTTCTCCTTTCTGCAGCCATTCTGCAGCTTCCTATTCTAGCTTCTAGGCCTCTTCCTGTCTCCTCTTGGCCTCTTCTTCAGCTCTGGCCTGCTCAGCTTTTGCTTCCTCAGCCCCTTTTCCACCCTTGGTGGGGTTCTTAGGCTTAAACCTCCTTCTCAAAGCTGTCAAGTTAGGGGCACTTCGGAAGACAGATTCTTCCTTGTCAAAGTGGTGAGTGTACTCAAAATGTACTTTATGTTCTTTACAGTGCTCTGCCATTCTACCGTGAGTATCATTCCTTCGAAAAGTCATCTCACCGAAATGGAACTTCCCCAATTATTCTATGAACTCCGCAGCTTGTTTTACCTTGGAAAATATGTAGCTACCTAGTTTGAATGGCAGCGGAGTATATGTAGCCTTCTTTTGCTCAAAAAGGTAATTCCCTATCCCATCAATGAATACCTGCCTGACTACCTCTTTATGAATAACATAATCTGTTGCGTATTTGGGAAGCAGTAAGCCACCAAACATTATGATGTACATGCCATTCTCAGTCAGGAAATAGTCTGCATGCTCTTCTATTACCCACATAGCCTCCTCTGACATACAGTCACACTCCTTCCAGAAGATGAGTGCGTAGAGTGGCATGCTGAATTGCTCGCAGACCTCCCTGTAGTGGCTATGGTACTGCTGAGCCCACAATGGTCTATAGGCGGCATACACAGGCATCCTTTCCCTGTCCCAAACACACTTCAGACCAGGGAAAGGTTGGTTGCACAGTATACAATCTACCAATATCGAGCTCATGTAGAATTTGGACTTTTTCTTGGCTTCTCCTCCCTGTGCTGCGGCCAAACAAGAAGAAAGACTGCTTGATACAAGGCTGGCCCAATTAAATATTGTTCCTTGGGTTGCTACGTGGAACATAATGGGTATCCATTCAAATTTGAAGAGTCTGCCATTAGCTCTCCCGAAGATCCTGTTAAGCATTAGGGCTATAAATCTGTACGGAGCCCTCAAGCTTGCTGTGTCATATTCACCGGATGTTCTATACCGATAAAGTTTTCCCTGCAAGAGCATCTTCTTGAGGGTTTCCACCAGGTCCATTCTGATGTTATCCATCCAAGCATCAGATATAAAGATTTGAGGTTCTGGCAGATGATAGGCCAATGCCACATAACCTGGGATAAATGCAGCATAGCCCTGGCCTTCCACATTCCCTATGAGCATTATGGCTATATTTGTATGGGGTAGAATCCATCTAATCACCTTAGAACAAGGGAACAGCTCTGGTCTTGTAGCCACCTTCATGATGGCGGATTTTTCTATGTTTGCATATATGGGTTCTTCTTCAAGACCCATGTCAGGAACTTCCTTGCGGGAAACCAGTCTATATATGTCACCCCAGTTATACTCAGGCTCCACACCAGAAATACATTAGGTATCTTCATATGTATATTCAGTCTTTGTGACGACCTCTATATCTGGTTGTTCTTCGACGATAGGGGCCTTGTTCTTCTGTCTTTTGGACATTGTAAGTTCCTCCTTGTTTAGCTTTATAATGCCTTGAGACTAGGGTGCAATATTATATGACCTGATCTATATAAAGCACACGCAGTCCTGAGCAATCTACCACTGTTGCATAATACCAAGCTAATCAACCATATTTATACCAGTGCTAAATCTGCACTATTTAGCAACATGCCACTTTTCTCATGATAGCAATACATCTAAACAAACATGTATATCATAAGCAAGGTGTGAGATTTAGCCATTATTCTACTGCATAACAAACATATCGAAGGATTGAATGCATCAAGCCCGTGCCAGTCAACACTCTAACCATAAATCCCAGCAGACACATAACTAATGAAAACTCATGCAACTTGCAGCGGAAAGGTTACATTAATCTGGCTATACATTTCGCTCCCCGCGGGGAGTGTATGAACTTCTCTGCGCAGGGTCCTCCCATCAAGAACACTACCCATGTTGCTTTCAACCAACGCACGGTAATGGAGATACCTTTGCTTTAGGCGACGGGGCATGAAAGGGTGGTGAAATCAACACAGGCTGGGGTCAAGAGTGGCCATACAATCTTCTCAAAAACCTATCCCCCCCAGCAAACTACGGGTTTAACATCAAGCCACGGCGAGGTCGAGCAAAAACATGCAGGAGAAACGGCTATGGTGTAAAGGTCGGGTAACACGCCATGGAAACAACAGTCGAAAAAAAACCCCAAAACAATCTTCACACATGTCTATCTTCTGCCTACCATGAAAGTGCAGGAAGGTTTGGCGCAGACAGCGTAACAGTCATCTGCGCCGAAAACCCCTATGCGCCCAGGGTAGCAAAATAAAAGGCGAAAACAAACCGCTCAAAAGGTTAAAACGCCTCCGCCATGGTCAAAAGATAAAAATCCCACTCATACAAGATTAAGACCTAGTCAGACGAGGGAAACCGCTGGGAATACCCAAACCACGGGAGAAAACCATTAATAGTTTAAATGTGACAGGGAAAAAGAACTACCTGGCAATCCAGCGAAACGAGCGCGTCGATGATGGTTGCAATTTTTCTTCTGCCACCTGGAAGCTGGTACAGCAACAGTGGGACCTTCACTCACTCCAAAGAACGACAGCTCAACGCTATAGTGCTTACCGCGACAGTGCTCGACAGTGACAAATAACAATAAAAAAACAAACGGTCGCCCCCCGTCTATATAAACCTTTCACACGTGCGAGGAGACAATAAACCGGGCATCAGAGGGTTTTCATATCGGCAGCCGAGAGTGGTCCGCCCTCCGCAATGGTGGATGGGAAAAACGCTTACCAAGCCAGGTGCATACGCGCATGGCGGGCACTAATCGACGGATCGGCCGTCGGACGGTTCTCCAATCGAGCGGTGAAAGTTCACAACCCTCCGCAATGGCGGCAGCACAGATCCTGAAAGCTTCCGATTTTTGTTACCTGCGTCGGATGTCGGGAGGATCTCAAGTTGGCGAATGAAAGCTCACAACCTTCCGGAACAGCAGGAGAAAACATGGTCAAAGGTTCCGATTTAAAACTTGAAATCAGTCGAAAAACGTAAGTCGGGAGAAAACCAGAAGTCGTAATTAAAATTCCATCTACAATGGTGGGATAAAAGATTGAAAGAGCGTCCGATGCCCAATAATAATAAAAACCTCCGCCGCAAATAAAAGGAATCGACAGTCAGAAGGTTCTGCAATCGGGGCGATAATCTTCAAAACAGCCGCAACGGCGGAAAACTCAAGTAAAACAACTTCCGATTTCAACAAGCTTCAAGTACGTTTAATAGCAGCAATCCGATTAGTTTCCAAAGGCATTCTGAGGCGGCAAACAGAGCAATCCAAGCATTAAAACATTCTGAGGAATCATTGCATCAAAGTAGGGAAGAAAAACAGGCTAATCCAAGACAAAGGAGGGTCCCTAAAAAAATTTTAGAATTTTGGGGAATTGTTGCAGGTGCAACAATTGGAGACTACCTGGTGAACTCCAGATCTCTGAATTAACTTTTCCCCAGCTCAATACTGTACGACTAAAATTGAAATCTTCTAGATGTCTACATTCCTAAGCCAGCCCATTTTATGCATTCAATTACTCAGAAGAATCCCGATCTTTTGGGAGAAGGTAACATCAGCAGTGTTTTAGGTCTGAATAACTCTTTTGAGGCCAAGTATGTGAGGTTTATTTGCCTGTCCTTAGGTTGTTTCCAGCTTGGACACCACAGGATTGTAACAGATAGCAAGCAGTATAATCCTTTTGTTCCTCATTCCCATGCCAATTTGCACTTTTGTGCTATTTAAGTTTTATTCCTTTGATATGAGTCCTCCTGCAGGCCTTTCTTACTGAATTTTAATTCAGGATCCTCTATCCTATAGTGTCCTTTTGTGTGAACAAGATACTTCATATTTTAATTCACGGACGGAGAGGATCTTGTGGCCATTTTAGTATTTCATGCTTGTCAAGCTTTGTTTTGATATGTCTTATTTCTTTCAGGAGTTTTAACTCTTGATAGCTTTTAGCTTTTCTGACATTATGGCATGGGATCATTTATATATGATATACTGCCTTACTCTGCTTCCTTTCCGTGGATCTCATACTGTCACCCCCTTGGATATTAAATGTGAGGTGGACGGAGCCTCGAAATAGTATTCTAGACCTCTTCTGCTTCTGAGTTATTTACAGGGGTTAAGTGAGACTTCAATGAATGCATGCCGGTTAGGAATACAGTTACTAAAAGACATTCTATGCTTTAAAGCCCAGTCTTTCACTCAAGATTTTAGTTAATAAAGAACCCTGATGTTGCCATTGCAACCAAAAGTTTGCCTCTTTATTCAAAATCAAAAGGAAAGAAAGCAAAGTACTAAAGGAAAACTTCAGCAAGCAAACAACCAAAGAAAGAAAAACATCAAAGCATTAAAGCAAGAAAACTAGCACCTAGTAAAAACAAACGATTTATTTATGTACAAAAAGAAAAAGAAAAATTTTACCCATTCCTGAAATTTTTAAAACAAGAGGACTAAGGAATGAGCTGGATTTAGACATGAGTTATCTAACCATGATCCAATTGTGCTGTTATTGAAATAGAACCCATATCTAAAATCCTGCAGTCATCACTTTCAGCCTGAGGGAGTTGAAGGAGCTCAGGCTGAGTGCCCATCACAGGACTGACCCTTTTTGAGGAATGATGTCTTAGCTTAAGTTCAATCAAGTAGTTTCCCAAGATAGAATCAGTAGACTCATTTCCTTCTCCTAACTTAGTGACAGTATGCTTCATGTATGGCTCTCTTAGAATCTTTATTGGATTTGGGGTACCTTTGAGAGGTAACAACAGGTGGGACCAATCTGAAGCAAAATAACCTTTCAACCTGGCAGCCCAATCTCGGTTGAGAATGAGCCCATATCCCCTTGGTATGCCAGCGACCATAATATCAATGAATTGGCAGATCTTGTTGTTTGCAGCCAAACGAATGAGGACATTCTTCATTTCTCCTACCACCTTGACACCTGTGAGATCTAATTGCATTACTTCACGAGGTGTGGACTCTAGCTGTCCGTTAATCTTTTTACAAATCTCAAGGGGCATCACATTCACTACTGCTCCAGAGTCCATCAAGCAGTTATGCACATTATAATTCAATATTTCTAGAGTCAAGAGGAAAGGCGGGGTGTCAAGGCTTTCTTTCCAGCCTGGTTCTTGGTCTTCTTCTCCTAGTTGGTTATGAGCAGGTATATCCTTTGTTAGCTCTTGAGTTTCATCAAAGTTTTCCCTATTAACACCGGTATGTTCTTCTACAAGCTTGACATTCTCAATGATTGGCTCGGTCCTCTGCTTGAGGGTAATGTTCTTATGCGTTTTGCCTTCGTCCAACTTCTTAACATTCTCCTGCACATTGTTAATTTTAGAAACCATTTCATTTTCTTGGTATATGACTCCCATGTCCTTTGTGGTTGTAGATGTGCATTCAGATTTAGGAGTGTCATCTTCAATGTCAAATAGTGAAATACCACTCCATGAGAACATAGAATCATCCTTTGGTTTTCTTATGATCTGTTTCTCCTTTTCTTCCTCACCACTGTCCTTAATCAATTTAGGGTCCAACAACTTGTTCATCACCAATGTCATTGAATGTAACCATTGAGGACACTTCTTCTCAGAATGAGGTTGTTGGTGAAAGGTACAGAAATTATCCCCTCCCACTTGTGTTATGTTTATTGATGCCGAATTGGAAGGAGGAACTTGCCATTGGCCGTTGTTTTCTCTTTTCGGATAGTGAGGCTTATAATATTTCTGAATGTCTGCTTCCCTTTCCAGATCTATTATTCGGTTGGATAATTTATGGAGCATTTTCATCATTCCCTGATAATCATGTGGTTGATCTTCTCTAGGTTTTGACAGCAATGAGACTCTTCCTGTCTTAATCTTATCTTCAAGTGAATCAAGATAATCTTCTACACTCTCATTTTCTGCCTCTACCCTTTCAGCCTCTTCATAAGTCTCTGCTAGTGTAGGATTGACTTTCATCTTGGCAAACATGGCCAGTTCAAGCCCCAGGGCTGAGGTGTAATATTCAATTAAAACCTTGTCTGAAGGTCTGTCCACTGCAGAAAAGTTTTTTAGGTACATTGAAAATCTCTGAGTGAAACTATGTACCTTTTCACTCTTCTCTTTTCTTAGCCTACCAAGACCATTCATCAATGAGGCATGTGTCTTCTGAGCTGTATATTTACTTCTGAAAACTCTTTAAAATGTGTTCCAATCAGGAATGGATTTTGCAGGCAGACTGAAATACCAAGATGCTGCTGCTCCTTTCAGAGTGTGCGGGAACAGCCTACAAACCACATATTCATACTCCCCAGCCCTTAGCCCTTCTAATGCTAGGTAAAAGCTTTGGACGTGATCATCGACAGCAATCCCTTCCTCAGGGTCAAACTTAGGAAAAATCTTGTCAAAGGCTTGAGGTAGATTATGCAAAGGAGGTGTTAAGTTCAGAGGGGACCTAGCTTTCCATGCCGGCAGAGGGTTGGGTTGATTACCAGCCATGAGCAAAGGTAAACAGATAAGTCGCTGGGAAAAACAATCCTTCAAGGATAGTACCGGAATATGCAAATTTTTGAGTTAGGTTGCAAGCTTCGAAACATCTGCTGGTAGGATAGTCTCGGGGAATTAAGTTCCACGACCAGCCATTTACTGGTGGCCCTCCTTCTAGTGCCAGAACTGTTGAGGCATGGAAATTCGCAGGCGACAACAGAAAGGGATTCTACCCAATCAACGTTCCCAACTAGCCCGTTGATTGTTTGGTATAGGGAATCCGTCCAGTCTTGCAGTCCGGCTACCGTAGGTAAAACACAAATGAAGGCTTTACCGGTTGCGGCCTGGTCCACCAGAATTTGTATTTTAACTTAAGAATGCTATGCAATAATTCGAACTAAATATGCAGGGTGGTGAAGAATACAGGGAGCAATCACAATGTGATGCACAGGTTCTTACCTCTCGTATTAGGCTCACCAACATTCGAATCACACATGCATCTATGACCTAACTATCTATCTATCCCTATCTACCTATCCCCGGGGAGCCAACTTATATTTAATATATATGAGTAATGCCGATGTGCACACATGATAAAAGCAATTACAGATAGCTGACATTTACTTTTACAATCATGAACAATGAAATATATTTCCACAACCAGATAACTAATTGTTTCATGATAAGCATGCATTACTCATGGTGGTTATTTCATAAAATAAATCAGAAATCATTTAAACAAGACATAGGTCATAAGTTAGAACGATCTCACGATTCATGGACACAATGCTGAAAAAAAAAGTAGTTCATCTTTCAACTATCCATGGCAACACATTTGAAATCCCACCGATCTTCTTTCAACAGGAAAACTATAATTTCTATTGCAAAATGAAGTAGTTATTCTTACAATATATCATCACCAGTCTTACTGGGGAAAAAATCCCTTTATTCCTTCTACGCTTCCTACTTTTATACAAAGGTCAAATTGGTTGGGCTGCCCAAAGTGACCTTTGGGCTTCCCAACCTTTCGCTCTCCCAACGCTTCATTTCTCAAAAACTTTTACAAAAATATTAAATTATTACAAAGTTTGACCAGTCCTTTATGAGGAGGGTGCCGCCTGGCTATCTAAGAACTTCTTCCACGCTGCTGCTTCAGTAGCAATGCCTTCAAAAGCGCATGGCTCTAGGAACTGAATGTTGATTTCAAACCTTTCAACTTGGTTCTTGATGGCCTCAATCCTTGCTGGGCTCAACCGAAGCTGATCTTCTAGAAACTGCATGCTAACGGCTACGTGGCCTACCTCGTTATTCAGTACTAGGTCATCAATGGCTCTAATCTGCTGAGTTCTAGCCTCTGCATCTTGATATATTTTCGGTAATACTTCCATAAAGGCCCCATGGTCTGGGAACTAATCAAGCCTATGCTCAGCCTCTGTTTGACATCAGTTGTACGTATTCAGGAGCCTTCTGAAATACTCTGAGCATTCTCCCTGCGTCCTTTTTACAGCCTTCTTGAAGTCTTCTGCAGTACTGATGGCAAACTCTATCGGGTTGTGACCTCTCTTGAGGGCTTGATGATCTTTTTCTGGTAGCCCTTCTGGAATCTCGGCATCATCTTCCGGCCTTTCCATTCTGGCACTCAAGACCTCAAGCACTTCCTGAGATCGATCAGTGACGTATGAGATATTTTCCATGATCTCTTCTAGCCTGTTGTCAATCTGAAGGAATTTGCGCCTCTCTTCTTCCAGAGCAGTCTGTAGTTGTAGCATTTTAGCCTTTTGGGCTAGGATATATTCTTTAAATGGCTGCAAATCGACTTATTGTTCCTTGGCTACCTCCAGATCAGTAGTCAGAGAAGCTAGCTTCCCTTTCAGCTCTTAAACTTGTGAATCACTGGCCTCATAGATGACCTTCTGCTGCTCTTCCAGTTCTATCACCTTTGCCAATAACTGCTCCTTATCACTCTTTAGACTTTGGGCTTCCTGTTGTATGTTTTCTAGGGACTCTTGTGTTGTTCCCTTTGCTTGCATCTCCACTTGAAGGGTATAGACTTCACCTTTTGAGGATTCCAGTTCCCTTTGCATGTGCTCATATTTCCTCTTAAGTCTATTACCTTCATATCTTTCTTTTCTAAGTGTATCTTTTAGCTGAGCAGAGGTCTTCTTAACTGACTCTAGTTCAATCATCACCCTGTTTATGTTGTCCTCGGATGCATCAATCATGGCAGCCCCTGCTCTTATCATGAACCTAGGATCCTTGTCCGTCCCTAGCATGACAGCGGTATCTGTCACCATCTTCCCTGATAGATCTTTCGCTTCCACCTTCTTTTCCGTCCTCCTCATTATTCTTTTGGTGGCCCTGTCATAACAGACAGTGCTGAAGTCAGGAACTTCCTCTCCTTTTTTCTGACTGAAAGGTATTAGCTGGAGCGTAGGGGTCACAAGAGTGCTAGCAGTAGGTACTTGAAGGATTTGTACCTCGGGGTTTGCCTCTTCCTGGGTCTTTCCTGTTGATGTTTCAGCAATTGATTATTGTGGAAGCTCTATTTTTTCAACCTCCTGCTTTTGGATCTCTTCCTCTAGCTTTCTTTTTGCTTCCTCACCTACCAGTCTGGCTGTCTCTTCTATTTATTTGGCTGCCTCTTGTGCCTTTTCAACTGCTTCTTGGGCAGCTTTTCTTTTTTCTTCTTCTCCTTTCTGCAGCCATTCTGCAGCTTCCTGTTATAGCTTCTGGGCCTCTTCCTGTCTCCTCTTGGCCTCTTCTTCAGCTCTGGCCTGCTCAGCCCCTTTTCCACCCTTGGTGGGGTTCTTAGGCTTAAACCTCCTTCTCAGAGCTGTCAAGTTAGGGGCACTTCGGAAGACAGATTCTTCCTTTTCAAACTGGTGAGTGTACTCAAAATGTACTTTATGTTCTTTACAGTGCTCTGCCATTCTACCGTGAGTATCATTCCTTCGAAAAGTCATCTCACCGAAATGGAACTTCCCCAATTCTTCTATGAACTCCATAGCTTGTCTTACGTTGGCAAATCTGTAGCTACCTAGTCTGAATGGCAGCGGAGGATATGTAGCCTTCTTTTTCTCAAAAAGGTAATTCCCTATCCCATCAATGAATACCTGCCTGACTGCCTCTTTATGAATAACATAATCTATTGCGTATTTGGGAAGCAGTAAGGGGAATTTCGTGCCACCAAACATTCTGATGTACATGCCATTCTCAGTCAGGAAATAATCTACATGCTCTTCTATTACCTACATAGCCTCCTCTGACATACAGTCACACTCCTTCCGGGAGATGAGTGCGTAGAGTGGCATGATGAATTGCTCGCAGACCTCCCTGTAGTGGCTATGGTACTGCTGATCCCACAATGGTCTATAGGCGGCATACACAGGAATCCTTTCCCTGTCCCAGACACACTTGAGACCAGGGAAAGGTTGGTTGCACAGTATACAATCTACCAATATCGAGCTCATGTAGTATTCGGACTTTTTCTTGGCTTCTCCTCCCTGTGCTGCGGCCAAACAAGAAGAAAGACTGCTTGATACAAGGCTGGCCTAATTAAAGATTGTTCCTTGGGTTGCTGCATGGAACATAATGGGTATCCATTCAAATTTGAAGAGTCTGCCATTAGCTCTCCCGAAGATCCTGTTAAGCATCAGGGATATAAATCTATACGGAGCCCTCAAGCTTGCTGTGTCATATTCACCGGATGTTCTGTACCGATAAATGTTTCCCTCCAAGAGCATCTTCTTGAGGGTTTCCACCAGGTCCATTCTGATGTTATCCAGCCAAGCATCAGATATAAAGATTTGAGGTTCTGGCTGATGATAGGCCAACGCCACATACCCTGGGCTAAAGGCAACATAGCCCTGGCCTTCCACATTCCCTATGAGCATTGTGGCAGTATTTGTATGGGGTAGAATCCATCTAATCACCTCAGAACAAGGGAACAGCTCTGGTCTTGTAGCCACCTTCATGATGGCGGATTTTTCTAAGTTTACATATATGGGTTCTTCTTCAAGACCCATGTCAGGAACTTCCTTGTGGGAAATCAGTCTGTATATGTCACCCCATTTATACTCAGGCTCCACACCAGAAATACATTGGGTGTCTTCATATGTATATTCAGTCTTTGTGACGACCTCTATATCTGGTTGTTCTTCGACCATAGGGGCCTTCTTCTTCTGTCTTTTGGACATTGTAAGTTCCTCCTTGTTCAGCTTTATAATGCCTTGAGACTAGGGTGCAATATTCTATGAACTGATCTATATGAAGCACATGCAGTCCTGAGCAATCTACCAGTGTTGCATAATACCAAGCTAATCAACCATACTTATACCAGTACTAAATCTGCACTATTTAGCAACATGCCACTTTTCTCAAGATAGAAATACATCTAAACAAACATGTATATCATAAGCAATGTGTGACATTTAGCCATTATTCTACTGCATAACAAACATAGCGAAGGATTGAATGCATCAAGCCCGTGCCAGTCAACACTCTAACCATAAAGCCCAGCAGACACATAACTAATGAAAACTCATGCAACTTGCGGTGGACGGAGGCTCGAAATAGTATTCCAGACCTCTTCTACTTCTGAGTTATTTACAAGGGTTAAGTGAGACTTCAATGAATGCATGCCGGTTAGGAATACAGTTACTAAAAGACATTCTATGCTTTAAAGCCCAGTCTTTCACTCAAGATTTTAGTTAATAAAGAACCCTGATGTTGCCATTGCAACCAAAAGTTTGCCTCTTTATTCAAAACGAAAAGGAAAGAAAGCAAAGTACTAAAGGAAAACTTTAGCAAGCAAACAACCAAAGAAAGGAAAACATCAAAGCATTAAAGCAAGAAAACCAGCACCTAGTAAAAACAAACAATTTATTTATGTACAAAAAGAAAAAGAAAAGAAAAACAAAAATTTTGCCCATTCCTGAAATTTTTAAAACAAGAGGACTAAGGAATGAGCTGGATTTAGACATGAGTTATCTAACCATGATCCAATTGTGCTGTTATTGAAATAGAACCCATATCTAAAATCTTGCAGTCATCACTTTCAGCCTGAGGGAGTTGAAGGAGCTCAAGTTGAGTGTCCATCACAGGACTGGCCCTTTTTGACGAATGATGTCTTAGCTTAAGTTCAGTCAGGTAGTTTCCCAAGATAGAATCAACAGACTCATTTCCTTCTCCTAACTTAGTGACAATATGCTTCATGTATGGCTCTCTCAGAATCTTTATTGGATTTGGGGTACCTTGGAGAGGTTACAACAGGTGGGACCAATCTGAAGCAACATAACCTTTCAACCTGGCATCCCAATCTTCGTTGAGAATGAGCCCATATACCCTTGGTATGTCAGCCACCATAATATCAATGAATTGGCAGATCTTGTTGTTTGCAGCCAAACGAATGAGGACATTCTTCATTTCTCCTACCACCTTGACACCTGTGCGATCTAATTGCGTTACTTCACGAGGTGTGGACTCTAGCTGTCTGTTAATATTTTTACAAATCTCAAGGGGCATCACATTCACTGCTGCTCCACAGTCCATCAAGCAGTTATGCACATTATAATTCAATATTTCTAGAGTCAAGAGGAAAGGCGAGGTGTCAAGGTTTTCTTTCCAGCCTGGTTCTTGGTCTTCTTCTCCTAGTTGGTTATGAGCAGGTATATCCTTTGTTAGCTCTTGAGTTTCATCAAAGTTTTCCCTATTAACACTGGTCTGTTCTTCTACAAGCTTGACATTCTCAATGATTGGCTCAGTCCTCTGGTTGAGGGTATTGTTCTTATGCATTTTTCCTTCTTCCAACTTCTTAACATTCTCCTGCACATTGTTAATTTTAGAAACCATTTCATTTTCTTGGTATATGACTCCCATGTCCTTTGTGGTTGTAGATGTGCATTCAGATTTAGGAGTGTCATCTTCAATGTCAAATAGTGAAATACCACTCCATGAGAACATAGAATCATCCTCTGGTTTTCTTATGATCTATTTCTCCTTTTCTTCCTCACCACTGTCCTTAATCAATTTAGGGTCCAACAACTTGTTCATCACCAATGTCATTGAATGTAACCATTGAGGACACTTCTTCTCAGAATGAGGTTGTCGGTGAAAGGTACAGAAATTATCCCCTCCCACTTCTGTTATGTTTATTGATGCTGAATTGGAAGGAGGAATTTTCCATTGGTCGTTGTTTTCTCTTTTCGGATAGTGAGGCTTATAAGATTTCTGAATGTCTGCTTCCCTTTCTAGATCTATTATTCGGTTGGATAATTTATGGAGCATTTTCATCATTCCCTGATAATCATGTGGTTGATCTTCTCTAGGTTTTGACAGCAATGAGACTCTTCCCGTCTTAATCTTGTCTTCAAGTGAATCAGGATAATCTTCTACACTCTCTTTTTTCGCCTCTACCCTTTCAGCCTCTTCATAAGTCTCTGCTAGTGTAGGCTTGACTTTCATCTTGGCAAACATGGCCAGTTCAGGCCCCAGGGCTGAGATGTAATATTGAATTAAAACCTTGTCTGAAGGTCTGTCCACTGGAGAAAAATTTTTTAGGTGCATTGAAAATCGAAACTATGTACCTTTTCACTCTTCTCTTTTCTTAGCCTACCAAGACCATTCATCAATGAGGCATGTGTCTTCTGAGCTGTATATTTACTTCTGAAAACTATTTAAAAGGTGTTCTAATCAGGAATGGAGTTTGCAGGCAGACTGAAATACCAAGATGCTGCTGCTCCTTTCAGAATGTGCAGGAACATCCTACAAACCACATATTCATACTCCCCAGCCCTTAGCCCTTCTAATGCTAAGTAAAAGCTTTGGAGGTGATCATCGATAGCAATCCCTTCCTCAGTTTCAAACTTAGGGAAAAGCTTGTCAAAGGCTTGAGGTAGATTATGCAAAGGAGGTGTTAAGTTCAGAGGGGACCTAGCTTTCCATGCCGGCAGAGGGTTGGGTTGATTACCAGCCATGAGCAAAGGTAAATAGATAAGTCGCTGGGAAAAACAATCCTTCAAGGATAGTACCGGAATCTGCAAATTTTTGAGTTAGGTTGCAGGCTTCGAAACATCTGCTGGTAGGATAGTCTCGGGGAATTAAGTTCCACGGCCAGTGATTTACTGGCGGCCCTCCTTCTAGCGCCAGAATTGTTGAGGCCTGGAAATTCGCAGGAGACAACAGAAAGGGATTATCCCCAATCAATGTTCCCAACTAGCCTGTTGATTGTTTGGTATAGGGAATCCGTCCGGTTTTGCGGTCCGGCTACTGCAGGTCAAACACAAACGAAGGCTTTACCGGTTGCGGCCTGGTCCACCGGAATTTGTATTTTAACTTAAGAATGCTATGCAAGAATTCGAACTAAACATGCAGGGTGGTGAACAATGCAGGGAGTAGTCACAATGTGATGCGCAGGTTCTTACCTCTCGTCTTAGGCTCACCAACATTCGAATCACACATGCATCTATGACCTAACTATCTATCTATCCCTATCTACCTATCCCCGGGGAGCCAACATATATTTAATATATATGAGTAATGCCGATGTGCACACATGATAAAAGCAATTACAGATAGCTGACATTTACTTTTACAAGCATGAACAATGAAAGATATTTCCGCAACCAGATAACTAATTGTTTCATGATAAGCATGCATTACTCATGGTGGTTATTTCATAAGTTAGAACGATCTCACGATTCATGGACACAATGCTGAAAAACAAAGTAGTTCATCTTTCAACTATCCATGGCAACACATTTGAAATCCCACCGATCTTCTTTCAACAGGCAAACTGTAATTTCTATTGCAAAATGAAGTAGTTCTTCTTACAATATATCATCACCAGTCTTACTGAGGGAAAAATCCCTTTATTCCTTCTACACTTCCTACTTTTATACAAAAGGTCAAATTGGTTGGGCTGCACAAAGTGACATTTGGGCTTCCCATCCTTTTGCTCTCCAAATGCTTCATTTCTCAAAAACTTTTACAAAATATTAAATTATTACAAAGTTTGACCAGTCCTTTATGAGGAGGGTGCCGCCTGGCTATCTAAGAACTTCCACGTTGCTGCTTCAGTAGCAATGCCTTCAAAAGCGCATGGCTCTAGGAACTGAATGTTGATTTCAAACCTTTCAACTTGGTTCTTGATGGCCTCGATCCTTGTTGGGCTCAACCGAAGCTGATCTTCTAGAAACTGCATGCTAACGGTTGCGTGGCCTACCTCGATCTTTAGTACTAGGTCATCAATGGCTCTAATCTGCTGAGTTCTAGCCTCTGCATCTTGATATCTTTTCTGTAATACTGCCATAAAGGCCTCATGGTCTGGGAACTCTTCAAGACTATGCTCAGCCTCTGTTTGACATCGGTTGTACGTATTCAGGAGCCTTCTGTAATACTCTGAGCATGCGCCCTGCGTCTTTTTTACAGCCTTCTTGAAGTCTTCTGTAGTACTGATGGCGAACTCTATCAGGTTGTGACCTCTCTTGAGGGCTTGATGATCTTTTTCTGGTATCCCTTCTGGAATCTCGGCATCATCTTCCGGCCTTGCCATTCTGGCACTCAAGACCTCAAGCACTTCCTAAGATCGATTAGTGAAGTATGAGGAAGTTTCCATGATCTCTTCTAGCCTGTTGTCAATCTGAAGGACTTTGCACCTCTCTTCTTCCAAAGCAGTCTGTAGTTGTAGCATTTTAGCCTTTTTGGCTAGGATATATTCTTTAAATGGCTACAAATCGACTTGTTGTTCCTTGGCTGCCTCCAGATCAGTAGTCAGAGAAGCTAGCTTCCCTTTCAGCTCTTGAACTTGTGAATCACTGGCCTCATAGATGACCTTCTGTTGCTCTTCCAGTTCTATCACCTTTGCCAATAACTGCTCCTTATCACTCTTTAGACTTTGGGATTCCTGTTGTACGTTCTCTAAGGACTCTTTTGTTGTTCCCTTTGCTTGCATCTCCACTTGAAGGGTATAGACTTCACCTTTTGAGGATTCCAGTTCCCTTTGCATGTGCTCATATTTCCTCTTGAGTCTATTACCTTCATCTCTTTCTTTTCTCAGTGTATCTTTTAGCTGAGCAAAGGTCTTCTTAATTGACTCTAGTTCAATCATCACCCTATTTATGTTGTCCTTGGAAGCATCAATCATGGCAGCCCCTGCTCTTATCTTAAACCTAGGATCCTTGTCCGTCCCTAGCATGACAGCGGTATCTGTGACCATCTTCCCTGATAGATCTTTCGCTTCCACCTTCTTTTCCGTCCTCCTCATTATTCTTCTGGTGGCCCTGTCATAGTAGACAGTGCTGAAGTCGAGAACTTCCATTCCTTTTTTCTGAGTGAAAGGTATTAGCTGGAGTGTAGGGGTCACAAGAGTGCTAGCAGCAGGTACTTGAAGGATTTGTTCCTCGGGTTTTGCCTCTTCCTGGGTCTGTCCTGTTGATGTTTTAGCAATTGATTGTTGTGGCAGCTCTGTTTTTTCAGCCTCCTGGTTTTGGAGTTCTTCCTCTAGATTTCTTTTTGCTTCCTCAGCTGCTAGTCTGGTTGTCTCTTCTGTTTCTTTGGCTGCCTCTTGTGCCTTTTCAGCTGCTTCTTGGGCAGCTTTTCTTTTTTCTTCTTCTCCTTTCTGCAGCCATTCTGCAGCTTCCTGTTCTAGCTTCTGGGCCTCTTCCTGTCTCCTCTTGGCCTCTTCTTCAGCTCTGTCCTGCTCAGCTCTGGCTTGCTCAGCCCCTTTTCCACCCTTGGTGGGGTTGTTAGGCTTAAACCTCCTTCTCAGAACTATCAAGTTAGGGGCACTTCGGAAGACAGATTCTTCCTTGTCAAAGTGGTGAGTGTACTCAAAATGTACTTTATGTTCTTTACAGTGCTCTGCCATTCTACCGTGAGTATCATTCCTTCGAAAAGTCATCTCACCGAAATGGAACTTCTCCAATTCTTATATGAACTTCGCAGCTTGTTTTATGTTGGCAAATCTGTAGCTACCTAGTTTGAATGGCAGCGGAGGATATGTAGCCTTCTTTTGCTCAAAAAGGTAATTCCCTATCCCATCAATGAATACCTACCTGACTGCCTCTTTATGAATAACATAATCTGTTGTGTATTTGGGAAGCAGTAAGGGGCATTTCGTGCCATCAAACATTCTAATGTACATGCCATTCTCAGTCAGGAAATAGTCTGCATGCTCTTCTATTACCCGCATAGCCTCCTCTGACATACAGTCACACTCCTTCTGGAAGATGAGTGCGTAGAGTTGCATGATGAATTGCTCGCAGACCTCCCTGTAGTGGCTATGGTACTGCTGAGCCCACAATGGTCTATAGGCGGCATACATAGGAATCCTTTCCCTATCCCAGACACACTTGAGACCAGGGAAAGGTTGTTTGCACAGTATACAATCTACCAATATCGAGCTCATGTAGAATTCGGACTTTTTCTTGGCTTCTCCTCCCTATGCTGCGGCCAAACAAGAAGAAAGACTACTTGATACAAGGCTGGCCCAATTAAAGATTGTTCCTTGGGTTGCTACATGGAACATAATGGGTATCCATTCAAATTTGAAGAGTCTGCCATTAGCTCTCCCGAAGATCCTGTTAAGAATCAGAGCTATAAATCTGTACGGATCCCTAAAGCTTGTTGTGTCATATTCACCGGATGTTTTGTACCGATAAAGTTTTCCCTGCAAGAGCATCTTCTTGAGGGTTTCCACCAGGTCCATTCTGATGTTATCCAGCCAAGCATCAAATATAAATATTTGAGGTTCTGGCAGATGATAGGCCAACGCCACATACCCTGGGCTAAATGCAGCATAGCCCTGGCCTTCCACATTCCCTATGAGCATTATGGCTGTATTTGTATGGGGTAGAATCCATCTAATCACCTTAGAACAAGGGAACAGCTCTGGTCTTGTAGCCACCTTCATGATGGCAGATTTTTCTATGTTTACATATATGGGTTCTTCTTCAAGACCCATGTCAAGAACTTCCTTGCGGGAAATCAGTCTGTATATGTCACCCCATTTATACTCAGGCTCCACACTAGAAATACATTGGGTGTCTTCATATGTATATTCAGTCTTTGTGACGACCTCTATATCTGGTTGTTCTTCGACCATAGGGGCCTTCTTCTTCTGTCTTTTGTACATTGTAATTTCCTCCTTGTTCAGCTTTATAATTCCTTGAGACTAGGGTGCAATATTATATGACCTAATCTATATGAAGCACACGCAGTCCTAAGCAATCTACCACTGTTGCATAATACCAAGCTAATCAACCATACTTATACCAGTACTAAATCTGCACTATTTAGCAACATGCCACTTTTCTCATGATAGCAATACATCTAAACAAACATGTATATCATAAGCAAGGTGTGACATTTAGCCATTATTCTACTGCATAACAAACATAGCGAAGGATTGAATGCATTAAGCCCGTGCCAGTCAACACTCTAACCATAAAGCCCAGCAGACACATAACTAATGAAAACTCATGCAACTTGCGGCGGAAAGGTTACATTAATCTGACTATACATTTCGCTCCCCACGGGGAGTGTATGAACTTCTCTGCGCAGGGTCCTCCCATCAAGAACACTACCCATGTTGCTTTCAACCAACGCACGGTAATGGCGATACCTTTGCTTTAGGCGACGGGGCACGAAAGGGTGGTGAAATCAACATAGGCTGGGTTCAAGAGTGGCCATACAATCTTCTCAAAAACCTATCCCCCCCGACAAACTACGGGTTTAACATCAAGCCACGGTGAGGTCGAGCAGAAACATGCAGGCGAAACGGCTATGGCGTAAAGGTCGGGTAACGCGCCATGGAAACAACAGTCGACAAAAAACCCCAAAACAATCTTCACACCCATCTATCTTCTGCCTACCATGAAAGTGCAGGAAGGTTTGGCGTAGACGGCGTAACGGCCGTCTTCGCCGAAAACCCCTAAACCCCTATGCGCCCAGGGCAGCAAAATAAAAGGCGAAAACAAACCGCTCAAAAGGTTAAAACACCTCCGCCATGGTCAAAAGATAAAAATCCCACTCATACAAGCTTAAGACCTAGTCAGACGAGGGAAACCGCCGGGAATACCCAAACCACAGGAGAAAACCATTAATAGTTTAAATGTGACAGGGAAAAAGACCTACCTGGCAATCCGGCGAAACGGGCGCGTTGATGACGGTTGGAATTTTTCTTCTGCCACCTGGAAGCTGGTACAGCAACAGCGGGACCTTCACTCACTCCAAAGAATGAAAACTCAACACTATAGTGCTTACCGCGACAGTGCTCGACAGTGACAAATAACAATAAAAAACCAAACTGTCGCCCCCTGTATATATAAACCTTTCACACGTGCGAGGAGACAATAAACCGGGCGTCGGAGGGTTTTCATATCGGCAGCCGAGAGTGGTCCGCCCTCCGCAACGGCGGATGGGCACAACGCTTACCAAGCTGGGTGCATACGTGCATGGCGGGCACTAATCAGCAGATTGGCCATCGGACGGTTCTCCAATCGGGCGGTGAAAGCTCACAACCGTCCGCAACGGCGGCAGCATAGATCCTGAAAGCTTCCGATTTTTGTTTCCTGCGTCGGACGTCGGGAGGATCTCAATTTGGCGAACGAAAGCTCACAACCTTCCGGAACGGCAGGAGAAAACATGGTCAAAGGTTCCGATTTAAAACTTGAAATCAGTCGAAAAATGTAAGTCGGGAGAAAACCAGAAGTCATAATCAAAAGTCCGTCCGCAATGGCGGGATAAAAGATTGAAAGAGCGTCTGATGCTCAATAATAATAAAAACATCCGCCGCAAATAAAAGGAATCGACAGTCGGAAGGTTCTGCAATTGGGGCAACAATCTTCAAAACAGCCGCAACGGCGGAAAACTCAAGTAAAACAACTTCCGATTTCAACAAGCTTCAAGTACGTTTAATAGCAGCAATCCGGCTAGTTTTTGAAGGCAATCCAAGGCAACAAACAGAGCAATCCAAGCATTAAAACATTCTGAGAAATCATTGCATCAAAGTAGGGAAGAAAAACAGGCTAATCCAAGACAAAGGAGGGTCCCTAAAAAAATTTTAAAATTTTGGGGAATTGTTGCAAGTGCAACAAAACCTTGCAAAAATAAAAGAAATTTAAGCATCCCTTTCCCAATAAGAATTCAATGTATGATATTCAATAAGAGTGCTGGTGAATTGAAAATATCATCCACATTCAAGTCGAATTCAGAGTGGTCATTAATATTTCTTGTTGCTTGGAATAGCTTCAAATGTTTCCCTTGTCTTCCACTAATTGGGGTGACGTTTCTCCATTGTCCATCGAAAAGTTTCAACAGGTGTTTAGGCAGTTAAGGCATTGAAAACAACATAAATATTGGGTGACTTATTTTTGAGACGGGAGGAATGGATATTGAGCTAGACGACTGGGTTGGAAGATATGCATGTAACCAATAATTAGAAAAACCACATCTGTATATAGATTTAACGTAGAATCTCCAAAACATATGGCATGGTAAGTTATAATCTAGATATGCTCCTATTAAGATGATTCTCATTCAATTTATTTCTTTATAGAAAACAGAATTCGAAAATGAATAACATCTATTTTCATTCATAAAAAATAAGTGGGATTTGGTCAATTATTTGCGGCTCAAGTTGAGCGTACAGAATTTAGAAGCATCTCCTATCCCTTACCCATCCACGGTGTTGCATCCTGTATTTTTTAGTTGTGATATTGCTGGCAATTGAGCTATCATCGATCCAGGAAAAGACCAAAGGGAAGAATTCTATGAAACAACTAAGCATTTTCTTATGAATTTTATTGTTGTTGCAGGGTTTAAGTCGAGGTTGAAGATGAAAATGAAGCATCGTTACAAACTATGAATTTATTCATTCTAGGGAGTTTTATATTTTTTTTTCAATTTCCATCTTATTGTTTATTGCAGGTTATGGAGAAATGCACGCATTATATATACATGTGTGTGTGTGTGATTTTAATTGTAGGTTTACCATGCAAGATGAAAAAGTGGATAGAGTATGAAGATACACAAATTGGTGATGCGGGAACTTAAATAAATCAAACCAAAAGTTGAAATCAGAAGACACAGTTCAATTGATTACAGGCGCGGCACAGTTTCAGCACATAGTCTCAGTTACAGTTGTTATAGTTTATGTGTTTCGACGTTGTTTCATCTTAAAAAAAACTCGATTCACTCTCAACCCACATTAAATTGCAGACCATATGTATTTAATGTTTTTCAGGAAATCAAATCAAAGAATTTTGAAAATTCTTCTTGCAAACTTCTTGAACTGCAGGATGAAGGATGAAGGGAAAGATATGGCTACAACTCCAACCTAGGAGAATCTTATAGGCGTGACACTGCTTCAACTGTTGTTTCAGCTTGGAGTTGCAACTATTATAATTTCAGTGAATGTTTTAGTTTAAAACGAATTTGCCACATGAATTTGCAGACTAGTTTTATTTTACAAATTGAAAAAGTTTTTAGCAAATGGAGATAATGAATTATAAATTAAAGATGAAACCAATTAAGCATGTTGCAAAACATTAATTATTTATTCCTAGAAAATTTAGAAAACATCCTAATCTCTTGTGTTTCAGCTACAGTTGTTACAGCTTATGTGTTTCAACTAGAGAAGTCAGTTTCAGCTGAAGTTGTTACAGCTTATGTGTTGCAGCTGAAAAAGCGTGTTTCAGACACAGCTGTTACAGCTATTGTTTCAGCTTAATGCGCCGACTGTTTTAATTGTAGATCGAAGGATGGAGGCTCAAAATTATTATTATTATTTAATAAAATCAAATAAAATAACTTTTAAAATTTTATTTTGCAAATTTATAAAAAAACACAATTATGAGCAAATGGAACAAATTGCAGACGAAAAATAGATTAGGCAGAATTTTTTTTTTTTATTCATCAACAATAAGAATTCTTCCTGAAATCAATTTATTCATCCTATTTCTAATCCTCATGATCGCACGAAGCGCGAAGGAGAGCATACTTATTCTAAGTGAAAGTAAAAACTGAAAATAAAATCCTACCTACTCTATGCTAATTGGGAACTAGAACACTGTTACGTGTAGTTAAATATCCAGTGTAGCCATTCATGTAACAGTAATAAAAATATGTTCAGTGTTAATTTTGCAAATAGAAGATGAGGATACACAAAAATGTATGAAATTAATTTTTGTGACTGTGTATTAACTAGAAAAAAAAAAAGAAAAACTAAATTGTTCTAACCTCGTACTCGCTTGAAACCATCATTCGATAAGGCTTTCATAGGCATAGTTCTCACTCCTCAAATCATGCTGCAACTCCTCGTGGTCCTCCTCGACCTCTTGCTCGCATATTGTTCTCCATCAAATGTGCAAGATTCCTTGAATGTTGTTGGAGGGGTAATTAAGCTATCGGCTACTTTCAGGATCTCCTCTTCATGAGAAGAAGAGATCCCTACTTTTGCAAGGATCTGAGTGAGTTTTTCCAAGCTTAAACTCATTGTTAAATCATTTTGAAAAAGGGATTCTTACAGCACCCAAATCTAAATGAAAATTTTAAATAAACACTCTTGCTGAAACAAATTAAAAAAAAACACTCTATATAAGAAAAAAAATAGTTACTCTTCACAGTTGCGAGAAAACACACTTGCTGAAATTGAAATTCACACTTGCATAATTGAAACACTCTTTGCAGAAATTGAAATTCACTCATTGCATAAATTAAAATTCACACTCTAGTGTACTCTTGCAGAAATATCAAACTAAGCTTCAATCCATCGTGCTTCCCCGGCAACGGCGCCAAAAATGTTGGGCCAAATTAATGTCATTTTAATTCTGTTGTAGTAATTGCCCAGCCATTTAATTTGTCAATATGAGGTTTGTAGGCTTACGAAGCACATGAAAAGTATATGCAGGACTGAAGCAAAATTAAGCTAATCTAACCCCCCGTGAAACTTAGACTAATCTAATATAACCCCCCTTAAGCTGAAACAAGCAATTGCTAATCTAATGCTGGAAGATGAAACACACGGCTGAAAGTAAATTGCATAAAATAAAGACAACATATGAAGAGAAACAAGACAACACATGTGAGATCACATTAAGAACAAAGCAATCTTAATTTATATCACAAGAATCAATGACAAAGCATGAAAGCATTATGAACAAAAGCTAAGAATTCCCTTCTCCATATTACAAAGTCAAAACTAAATTCTACAATTTGAGACGAATCTTCTCCTAATATACTTATCCCAAATGAAGACAGAGCACTCTCTTTTAAGACCCCATGTTTTATACCACGGGGTCTTCACTTGTTGACCAATATCCAATCACGTTAGTTCATATTGTGAGTTTTAAAATTATCAAAAATTGAACCAATATATTGCGGGTATAGGGAGGATGAGGGTTTTAAGGTGGGGGTGGGTAGGGTGGTTTATAAGGATTGAGGTATAAAAAGGGGTGGGGAGGAGGTTTTAAGTATTGGGAGGTGGTTTCAACAAAAAGAATTTGGGTCAATATCTCTGGAAATTAAGGGTATTCTTTAATAACCCACGATTGTACGTGCTATGTGAGAGGTTCACTAAGTGAAGTCCCCGTGTTTTACACATGAATTTATTTGATAAGGAAATAACCATCTCATAATAAGAGATCCATTATTCTCTCAACCACTCTCAACTAATTTCCTATTATTACAAGATATGATCCCTTCAAATCCTCCACATGTCTCTCACAAATTCTCCACATGTCTCTCATAAATCCATGATAAGATATGCCAACCAAATATCCATGATCTTCTCATTAGAATTAGCTTGAATAATTATCTCCTTGAAATGGTGGAGGAGATATTCAAGAATTCTTTTCTTGAATTAATCCTTCACATATTCCTACACATTACAAAACTCATCCATATTTGAGATATTAGTGAAAAACATGTTTAATTTCTAATATTTTAATCATAAATTCACTTATAATACTAAAATTAATAAAGTGGAAATAATAAGGTGAAACCCACATATATGTATGGAAATGGTATGATAAAAGGTTAATGGGACGATGAAATGTGAGGTATAGCGGAAGATAAAGTGGATGAAAATGTGACATTTCCAAGTCTCAACAAGTATCAACTCTAAGAGTTCTTGAATGGCCTTATCAATCTCATCTATGAAATTCTTGGGATGTCTATAAGTTGGTATTTGAATGGGTGAAGTACCCTCCTCCAAAACAATGTTATGCTCAACCACCCTATCAGGTGGTCTACCATGTGGAAGATCTCTAAAAACTTTTTCATATTTGTGCAAAAGTGTCTCTATCTCCTTTGGGTGTTTAACAACTCTGATTTTTGGCTTGGGAAAGGTGATATAACATTCAGCAACCCATTCTATATCACCATGCCTCAATATAGATATCATACTATTGCAATTTACTACCTGTTTTGGGTAAGTGTGCTGCTCTCTCACAACCCTTAGTACACCTGTTGAATCTTGAAATTTCATTTCAGGAATTTGATAATTTACTGAATGCTCTCCTATAGAATACATCCATTGCACTCCCAATACTACATTAGTATCAGAAACATCAACCACATAAAAACTATCAACAAAAGTATAGTTACCTATGGTGACTTACAGCTTTGGAACCCATGTGTTCCATTGCATTGTGTTGTGACCTGGAATGACAACTGTGAATCCGTCGAATGGTTCACTTGGTATATTTATTTTCTCCACCATATATACATCAATGAAATTATGTGTAGCTCCTCCATCTACCAAAATTGAATCTCTTTGTCCCAATACCACACCCTTGTATCGAATAATGTGATAGCGAGGCACTGCTGAAAGTACTTCCATTCTTGCTTTGTCCGGTGAAGGATAATTTTCTTCTTGTTTTTCTTCTTCAGCTTTTGTCTCATATGCCTCCTCTTGATCTGAAATGTGCCCTTCTTCATCCATGCCCCATTCATACTCATCATTATCAGAAAATACTTCTATGTATTGAGCTTTTCCTTTAGCACATTTATGCCCCGATGTCCATGGTTGGAAGCATGTGAAGCACATTTTTTTCCTTCGAAGTTCACCCATATTTTGTCATTATTTATTATTATTTTCATATGTATCTCTTATCCAAAACTGCTTATTAGGTGCATCCTTTTTCCAAGGCTTTCTTTCAAATCTGAAGTTAGGCTTGGGAGGAAATATTGTTCTATGAAGCACATTTTGAAGATCTCTAGTCAAGATCATTGCATCATTTAAGTTAGTAGGCTTGTGATATTTGACCAAACCTTTTAAGGGCTCTACCAAAACTTCAATGAAAAACAATACTAAACTTCCCATAGATACATTATCCACCTTAACTGATAATCTTTGGAATTCAAACATATACTCAATAGGAGTCCCTACCTGCTTCAATTGTGCTAATTCTTTGAGAGACAATTCTAGATCTTTTTTCTCAAACATTTCTAATACCCTATCAACAAATTCCCCATATGTTTTAACCTGATCATGACCCAAGGTTTTTAGGACATGGAACCACCATTCATTGTAATATCCATCCAAGTGCAAAATAGACATTTTTAAAGCATCTTCTTCCACCATTGGATTCAGCTGAAAATACACATCCAATTTTTGCACCCAAGTGTTAGCAAAACTTTGAGATGAACCATCAAAAGTAGGGAGTGGAACTTTACCTATTGCACAATTCAATTCTTTGTTTTGGTGTAGATACTTATTGTCCTCCTTATTTTTATTTTGTTTTCCATGGTGAAGTGCTGCTCAAATGTTATACTTCTCCTACACTCTTCATCCAATTTAGCCCATTCTTTTGTTATTGTATCAATTTCAAATTGAATGTTAGTCTCTTCTTTGGGAATAAGAAATTTAGGTGCAGTAGGCCTTGGTGTGATCTAAAATTCATAGGTTCTATTATGAGGTCATGTTCATGAGAAAATGTGCTCACCCATTGTCTTATTTTCTGCTGATTGTGAACTACCACTATCTCCTATTATCCCTTTGTTTCCCATTTGACTAGCCATCAATTTGAATCCTTTTGCTATATGTTGGGTCATGTCTACCATATTTTGGGTCATGTCCTTGGATATTTATTCAAACATGGGTTTTATAAGTTTGATATACTCCATTTATCCTTAGTGTAGTCTTCTCCCTAGTGAGCCATAGCTTTAGTCAAAGGTACATTTTTTCCTTCTAGTTCTTCTTCTACAAATCGAGCAGCTTCCAATTCAAATTATAAGGGTGCTGGTTTATTGATTTGAATCCTTTTTAACACCATAATGTTCCAATACCATTCTCCTATACCACTTGTAATGTCCCTTCTTAAATTTTTTACCAAAATGCCCAATTTTCCATTTTTTTCACAATTTTGGCTCTTGACTAGTTTTAGTGTCTTGGTCTCCAAATCAACCCGATTGCTCCCAAATATTCAAATAAGGTGTATGAATGATATAATAACTTAATTATTATGTTAAAGGATTTATTATGGCCCTCCAATCACTTCTTCAATTCTATACTAAATTCGGAACAAGATAGATGATTTTACTGGCAATTTTGGGTTCAAATCCCCCTCCCCCCCCCCGAGGTAAGTGGTAGAAATGGATTCCAAAATGTGCAGAAACCCAATTGAATTATTAAATTTAATCTTTTTATGTGTATAATACATTATCAGAGACTTATATGCATAACCAATCTACCTCCCATGGATTTTATCACTTCTTTCAATCAGATATAAAAAACTAGTTTTGGACCCTTGGGGAAATGAGGTGTGGTTTGCTCCAATTGCTATGAAATTTTGAACCAATGGCCAAAAATTATTAGTTACTGAAAATGAAACCCATAATATACTTTAATTACATTCCATTCATTCATAAATCATCAATAGTTTATACATCCATTCGAATCCATCAAGATTACAAGAGTTTACAATAAGGTAGTGGGGAAATGGCATTGTTTCTTCATTATTGAACAATAATACATGAGATTTATTATCCTTTCGACCAGAGATATTTCTGAAATTAAATATCAGAGTATTTACATCAGAATACAAAATGCTGGAGCAGGATAATCTTCCTCAAAGAGATGAATAGCTCACCAAGTGTGCCTCACTCTGTAGAGCTGAAATATGGTGAGAAAACTTGAGATGAAAGGAAGAAAAAGTTGAACTAGATATGTCCATGAGATTCTATAGATTGCACCTGTAAATTATGACTCCATTGAAGCTCCTTGAAATACCAAAGTGGCCTCTCCAAACACCAACTAGGATGGGAATCTTTCACCCTCGAAATTGGCTAAGGCACGAACTAGTCATCCACTATCTCTCTCTCTTCACAATAACAATTTTCACAAATTATCAAAAGGGCCTTCTCATGGATGATGCCTGCATTTTATAAAAATTATTGGTATTCTAAGGTTCCAAATCCATCCATAAACCAAAGCCAAGTCGAATTGGTGTGGTTGCTCATGCTATGCCATGTGGCCTCTCTCTTCACCTTCCCTCTTCTCCCAAATTCGAGTAGGAGCCTCTTGGCCTTCTCCAACTCCCAGGAGTGTCACATGCCCCAATTTGCAAAAAAATTTCATATTTTTAAGAAAAATTATGTTATATTTTATGTTAAATTTTGTAATTAATGACTAAGTGGGGTCAAGGATAATTTAATGTAATTGCGGAATATTTTATTAATAAATAAATGAAAGATGAGACAACAAATTAGGGAAGCTATTAAATGAGTGTTTTATTGGTCACTTGATGGAGGAGGCTAGGTTGAGATAATATTGACATGTGCCAACATCCTCAAACTACTTCTAGTTGTTGCAGGTGGCAACTTCCCTATTCTTGTGGTCATGATTCCCCAAGAAAGTGGAACAAAGGTAGGTGGCTCATTAAGTAAAAACTGACCCAAAAGACCTAAGCATGCTAATAAAAATTCCCATTGAAGACAGCTAAGGATACTCATTTTGGATTTGTGATCATTCTGAGTGAATGAAGTGCACACGAGAATTCGATGGAGGGGACTAGCTGAAGTAAGTTTGAGTGGAAAAGTGCTGAAGACTTGAACTAGTGCAGCGATTCTAAGCTGAGTTCATACTGTTGCAAGCAGAACTGATTTGCTGCTGAACACTCAGTGGAGTTGCAGAGGATTTCTAGACTATATCTCTCATCCAGTTCTTCTACCAGGTGGACTAGGAGACAAGCTCAGGGGTCCTAAGAATTGCAATCCAGCTCTTCTCTAGGATTTGGTTGGGAGGAACAGTTTCCTTAAGTTGTTTTCACCTCATCTATACTTCCAAGTTTTGCTTAGTTCAGTCATTTAAATTATTTACTGTATCTGGAAAGTTTAAGAGTTTTCAATTATATAGTATAATTCTGTTTTATTTATGTTAGGGATAGATAGGAGAATTATACATGTTGCGAAAGTTAGTAACTATCTAGATTAAGGTAAATTAGTAGAGAAATTTCTGAGTTAATTGATAGATAGAAATAAAATACCTAAACTGTATTTTTCCACACTTTTGCAAGGTAGTACTCTAGTACAGTAGGTTGGTTTATTTTCAAATAGTGGATTCAATAAAATATGTATGCAGATGCAAATGGTTATTTTCTACACAATTTTGTATAAATTGTTTATAGGACTTCAATTGTATTTGTAATATTTACATAGAGTATTTAAACAAACCAAATAAAGATAGAGGGAAAATCCTAAGTAATACACACTGGTATCTGTAATATTTTTACACAATAAAACCAGCAAAATTACATCCTATAAACCTAGTATGTAACCCTAAATATATAATATAGAAACAATAAATTATCTAGACTAAGTTTAACTTAGCAAAATAGTAAAACCAAGTTAAACATTTACCCAGTGAGTTCACCTATGTGAAAAATGAAAACTAGGGTTAATTGAAATGAAATAATAGCTCTGTAAACTTTAAAAAAGGATTAGGGTTTGCAAAGGATATGTTCTTTCATAACAAAATAAATTTACAATTTATAATATCAAAACTTAGCAGTATATTCCAGAAAGTACATAAAAGAAGTACATTTATTCAAATTAAGTTCGTTTCTCTAAGTACAGAAAAGAAGTACATTTATTCAAATTAAGTTCGTTTCTCTATTCTATTTCTAGAATTCATTTCTGAATTAATAATATGTTACTATGGAAGCATTCCAATGTCAAAAGATTCTTAAATCATAATTCTTTTGAAGAGAAAACAAAATTTATTAATAAACTACTTAACCCTAAACCATCGAAAGGTAAATAACAATAAAAATAGCTAACAAAAAAACAATATATAAATATTAACCAAACAGAGATACTGTAAATTCAGCTTTAAGCTGTAAGAATTATTTTAATATTAGAAACAAAACTGAACAGACATAGTTTTGGCCTATGGCCTTTTACATCACCAGTCAAGGCTTAAAATCCTGAGTAAAAATATCTACCTTCAAACTAAGTTCACTTAAAAACCAAACATCTGTATCAGTTATAAAAACCCTTCCCAAAAAGAAGTTCTGCAATAACAGCCATTAGGGTTTTTAAAACATTAAACAAATCCTCATATAACAGCCTGATGGCCTGTCAATTAAAGTCATAGATTAATTCGCAGGGTTCAGTTGTGAAGTCCTAAGCCACGACGAGGTAGAGATCGAAACCCACGATAGGAAAGCAAGCAGTAAAGTAAAGAACCCAGCACACTCATCACAGAGTACAAAACTCACATAGAAAAAATGACGGTGAAGACAACTAAACTTTCAACACTCTTTTCAACAGTCAAAACCACCCTTCGATAGCAGCAAGCCACCGTGATCACTTTTACTACCCAGAGCAGGAAGGAAAACTTGCAGAGGTTAGGTAACAGCGAGGAGAATCACCCACAACATTATGGTAATGGGGATGGAAAGCTCCTACACAGAAGAAAACAATGGTCGTGTAAAAACTAAACTTGCAAAGGAACTCGGTGGCTTAAGGAAGGCCTGTGTGCAAATGATGGAAGGATTGGCATCAAGCTTGGTGGCCATGAGCTCGTAGCTCGACCACTCCACAACAAAGACTAAACACAAAGTGATTTTTAGGGTTTGGGACAAGTTTAATATGACACCTCAAGATCAACAAAACCTAATCTTTGTTCACCAACCACGTGTCCACCAAATAATTTGCAAATCATGGGTTTCATACTATAGTTCAAAATTCTCGTCCAACCTACACAATCATTGTTTCAAAAGTCAAAACCTTAGGGTATTATTGCTTGTATCATTATCCTCGTTTTGTTTTCTTTTATAAACCAAAGACTCTATGATTGAGAGGTATTCACATTCACTAGGGTCTTATGCATAACTTTAACTATAACCTTTGCATATCTATGTTCTCCTCATTTTACATAAAGTCTACTATTGGTATTAGTAAGATACAAATCAATGGAGGATGAACCAACTTTACATGGAAATACTTAACCATAGAAATCCTGGAGCTAGGATTTAGTATAATAATGAATTTAAAAATTACAATATATGCATTGTAAGCGAAAACTCATATAAAACGAGATTTTATATACAATAAAATTAAATACAAATACTTGATTAAGGAGAATCATTAACATAGAATGATTAAAGTTTAGAAAGAAACTCAAACAAATATAAATAGTACCTTATACCAAACACTAACAATAAATATGCAGTTTTGGTCGCAAGTATGTTTAACATATCTTTTAGTTTATAGACTTCTTAGGCTACTATTCTCTTAATGGAAGAAGTAGATCTGTCCATAAGATGCACCATCTAAAAATGAAATACAAGTTTATAACTGAAAACACAAGGACGAAGGTTAACCGGGAACAAGTACTGTGACAGTAAGCATAACTGAAGTAAAGCCATTCTTTTACAATAGTGTAATTACAACATTTATGCAAGTTTCTAACAATAGAAATACCAACAATACCTCTTACAGGGTCAAGCTACAAAATAAACAATTTAACTAGCATTTTATCCTATGCTAGTTGAGTGTTATTCTCGATCTGGAATATACTGGTAACAAAACTGCTTACCTGTTTAGAACCTGTAAAAGAAGCATCACTTCACTGTGTTAGCTGTAAGCTAAGTAAGCCCCGATCTCATCTAAGGTTCTTTCCTACTTGACAGAAGACAGTAATAACACTTAGTATCAGATTTAGGTGTAGCTTCCTTTCTTGCCCTTTTTAAAACATAAACTGCTAAGTTTAACATCCATAACATAGTACTTCAAAGATAAGCAAATAATTGATATAGAACTAAAGAGTTACAATGCTCATTTCTAATTACTATTGTTTGAGTGACCGCTAGCAATTTGTGGTTCTTAGGCAGTGACATCTTTGAACATCTTATGTTACATGGAAAATTTTAAATTTTTATGAATTTTTGGGTTATTACAAGGAGCGCCCTCTAAGATGGTCTATTAAGGCCTGACATGTCAGATATGTCAGATGTCACCCTTCATATCTGAATTGTGTCATAACTGTCATAGAATATTCATCATTGGTGTCATAGATGTCATAAATGTAAGGGGAATCTAGCCAAGTGTCCATGAAAGTCCCATTTGGCTCTTCCTCTCCCCGTGTAAGTTACAATTCATCCCAAAATCAACCTATGAAGTATATGGACAAGTATATTGACCTTATAATCCATCCAAAAACATTAGGCTTCCCATAGATTCAAAATTGCAAGAAGAGGATGTCATTTAACATAGGAATTCTAGCTTGAGTGGGCCCCATAGTCTCCTTGTGTCTCCATTCTCCATAGCCATTTCATTTTTCACTTGCATTCATTTAATTAACTCCATTAAATAAATATTTATTCCTTCTAATGTCTAAACACCATTTATTATCCCCCTTATTAACTTCCCAATGTTTCCACCCAACCTAGGGAACTAGTAGGATTGATGGAATTTTCCTGCTATGCAATTATTTGAATGGGGACATTACAGGAAACACATTCTTTTGTACGGGGTCTGGAAGCAAGTCCCTTGAAAAAATCACTAGTTTGAGTCTCTCGTCACTCATGTTTCAGTTTTTCACTTCCTAGTTCAACTTAGTCTTTTGATTCATTACTCCTCCACTATTTATTTCTACTAAGTACATGGGGAATCTGTTAATGTCTCCTAGATTACATATTGGTATAGTTGTTTCCCTTGAATTTTAAATATTCCTTGGGTCATTTATGTGTCATGGTAATTGTTCAAGGATTCCTACCCTCCATCTATTCACCTTGATCCCTATTAGTTTCATATCTGAGATTATCCTATTTACATCTTCCCTTATCCAATTTACCAGTTACTCTGATGACTCGTTGAAGGATTCATTTCCTTCATCTTCACATATGGCTTTTGATTTGCACCTGCTACAACAATAAGGCCTAGAGTTTCAAGTTAGTACCTCAGCATCCACTTTACATATTGGTGGACTCCTCTGTATTGGTTGTCAGTATAACTTCTTAACTGATATTTCGATGGTATCCTTCCATGTTCGACTTCAATCAACCTATTCACATGGTATGATTTATATTAGTTCCTATGGATTTGGATGAATACCTTGGGTTTACAGCCTCTATAACCTAAGCTACGCAAGATTATGCCATGACTGGTGACACTTTTTCCAACAAATGAAGATTTATCATTGTAATTATGTGGTTGAGCTCCACCTTTGCAAATCATGTGTGGCCCTGTAGCCCATATCATATGATGAGTCTTGTAAAGGAGCTAGTGTTTTTCATTATTGAACATGGCATCCTCAGTGATGATTTTGTAAATGACCCAATTTTTTCTATTTCATGTTCTTCTCTACAACCTTGATTCTGAGTCTTGTGAATAAATAATTGTAATATATTTCGACCATCCTTACCCTCCAACCTCATAGATTAGGGGGCATATGTTATATAGTGAAATGGCACTTCTTCGTCTAAGTAATGATATCCAATATTGTGTTACACAAAAGGACACTGTGGATTGAAGTAGCCATAACCAAATAGATGACTGGGATCCTTAATACACCTTGATCAGTCAAGAATTAACAATTCTTTTCTCTTAATCTCATCCTGTATTCACAACTTTCTTTTGAACAACTCATGTTCTATTCGTGATTCTTCCATGTACAACCCACGCATGATCAATATTAGCGAGTTTCCTTAGGGAAACCTACGATTCACTCATGATATGCTCCATATGAACCTACGAATTCCATTAAGAATAGTTAAAAAATAAAAATATGATTAACTAGGGGAAATTGGGATCAATTTGGAAACTTCTCCAACTTTCCCAACCATCATAAGCCTCGAATTCCTTCCTCACAAGAAACTACAAAAAGAGGGGAAGGGTATGAGGAAATGGGACCAACTTTGAAGGAAAACTTATGCTGTATAATTTCATTGAGAGGAGGAGCAAGAGGACTCAGGCCTTGGTTTGTAGAGGAGCTTGGTCAGACAGGAGGATTTGTAATGTCATTAGATCTCTGATGATAAAGATTGGTTTTCCTTCCATCAATGTCTAGATATATGCAACTAATGTTATGAGTAATGATCTATGTTGTAATTTGTTTTGAATGCAATCATTATATGTTCATATATCATTTTATATAACAGTAGAAGATACTTTGAAGAAAGGGAAATATTTTTTGCAGGTACTAAAGATTGGAAGCAAAGGAGCATTGGAGAAGAAGAATAAATCTAGGATCAACCATCATAAATAAGGTACATATTCTCTTTCTCTTAATCTCTAATCTATGATTGTAAAACCGTAGTTGTATGCAAGTCAAACACAGTAATTTGGTGGCCTCTAAACCCCCATCCATAAGGTAGATTATCCCTAACAACAAATAGATGTTTTCTTAAGAAAAATGTTTGATGTTGGGATTATTATTAATCATCCCTTTGACCATATAGTCTATTTTTCTATTTTCCTGTCTTAGGAGGTCTTCATCACTCCACTAATGCATGGGGTTGACACATAGGGGATATGGTCCACTCACTGCACTTGTATGCATGAGTTTAGGTGCCCCAAGGACCAATCCCTAGAATTTAGGAACCCACTCTAAGTGCCACCAGCAGTTGACCCTAGTTGGTATTCAGTTAAGTCTAGTTATGCTATGATCCCCATCAATTAGATCACTCGCAGTCATCCTAGCGTCGGTTTGCATGATTTAAGGGAGGTAGGGCGAGTTTTCTCACCTACCCACATAAGTTAACTAGTTTCCAACTTCTTTAGTGATCTCAAGTTGAATTAGTAAGCTATAGTGGTGATTTTCCCACTATGAGTTAGCTCCTAAATTAATCCAGGTTGGTAGATACAACTGCTTCTTTAGGCATTCAAATTCTCCTATATGTATAACCATTTTATTACATGTTATTTATTGAATATGTGTAGATTAATATTGATTAATGGATTATGATTATTATTCCAATTATTGGTCTCATGAGTGTTTTTATCTTCCATGAATTATTGATCTTAGTTTATTAATGCTTCTCTCTCTTCTAAAATTATTCATTTGAATCTTGGAGGCTTGATGATCCTATGCTTCATTGAATTTTACATTTGATACCTTGTAAAGTGAGTTCTTCCATAGTGCACAACGCCATTCCTCTAATGTTATGACACCTTTTCTTCATGATTCTAACCTTTACTTGAAGTATAAAGGATTTGATCACATCTACAAAACTTCTTGCTCTTGTATCTGAACTTCAACTTGGTGACTTTGACCTTTGTAACCTATTCCCTTGTTTTCATATGGTTGTCTTTGATTTTTTATAATTTCATTTAGTAAGACGCATAAATCCTATTAAAAACGATGGAAATAAATAATAACCATCAAATTTATATTATAATCATAATGGTGAACTGAAACCATACACTGGAGAAAAGACCCTATATACTTCCTTTACAAGGTAAGTGTAAAAGAGCAGTGCAACCCAGTTGCAAAGCAATTTGAAGGCTAGGCGAATAATGCCATGTATCAGAGTTAATAAATGTCAATGAAGAGACAGGAGCCTCCCAATCCATGATATACTTTGTAACCCTTTGACTACATATTCTAGCACAATTGAGGGCATACCTACGGTCACATACGTTTGGCCTTAGCTCGAGAGCTAAGTAAACCACCAAACTTGTTCTCCTCAGAGTCATAAAGGTTAAGACATTATAGAAATACATTATACCCTTAAGTTAAGTTCCAAGTAGGAAACTTATAATTTTCTTTTTAAAGTATGTTACAAGCCAAGTGAACGATAATGGTTTCTATTCAGAAAATATAAAGTTTTATGTCCTTAATTTACATCTATATAATTGTGAATATTGTTTTGCTCAAAGTTTAAACTTTATATATATAATTATTTTAAGCTTTATTTCTAACTTTATATTGAAAAACCTCGATAAATATGTAATTATTCAAACTTCAAATTCTAATTTTATATTTCTAATTTTATATTTGAAAAGAAAAAGAAATATAAAAATACATATTGTTTATAACTTTAAGTAAATGTATATTCAAATGATTTTGATCTTATATTTAAAATATAAAAATTTAATTTTAAAAACTTACAATAATATTTACACTTATGGGTGTTTTTATTTGAGATTTTGGGTAGACATATATCTATGTTTTTTCTAGATTGCACCTGAAACAATTATTTAAAAAAGAATATAAAAAATAATTAAAACATGGATAATTTGTAACATATATGGATAACTCCTAGCTAATATATGAATAACTCAATGTTTGTGAGAGATAACTTATTTAACTATAATAAAACAAAAACAAGTATTTAATAATTTATTCATAACACTTGACTTATGATTTATAGAGCAAATTAAATTAAATTAAATTAATTTGTAACATATATGGATAACTCCTAGCTAATATATGAATAACTCAATGTTTGTGAGAGATAACTTATTTAACTATAATAAAACAAAAACAAGTATTTAATAATTTATTCATAACACTTAACTTATGATTTATAAGCAAATTAAATACTTATACTAATAATATTAAATAATATTAAAAGATTAAACAAACTATATTATATCTTTTAAGTCCATTTAAGTCCATGACATTATCCTTCGTATTTAAATCCTAATTTCAAGGCAGGACTAACTACTCTCAAGCTTATCCTAATTAAAAACCATGACAGGTCATTATTAACTCTTTCAATGTTAAGTTGAGAAAAAATGTGTAGACCTTTAAATTCTTTATTAATTGTTTTTTAAAGGTGACTCGGTACTCTCAAGCTTTTCTTTGTTTAAATAGCAAGACATTAAGAAACATGACAAACATGACAGGTCATTCATTTACTTCTTAACATGAAGAAGAAATGGTTAGAGTTTTAAATGTTTTATTAATTTTTTTATATATAAAGTGAACTGAAATTCAGTTCAGAAGTTAGTTAACGGTTATAAGTTTGGAATTAAGTTAGTTAACGGTTATAAAACACTTAAACACTTAAATTAACCGATTCCAATCTAAAACCCTTCAAAAAAAATTACCATATTCCAATTCTAATATATATCCAACTCTAATAAAATATATATGAAATTTCAATAAACGTGTAAATAAATAAATAAATTGCCCACAAAAAATCCAAAATACATTTAATTTACGCCACCAATAAAACCATAATTACCATATTCCAATTCTAATAATATATATATATATATATATATATATATATATATATATAATTTCAATAAACGTGTAAACAAATAAATAAATTGCCCCAAAAAATCCAAAAGACATTTAATTTACGCAACCAATAAAACAATAATATAATTATTACCATGTAAGCATTTGGTGACGTTAATGAACATTTTCACCTCCAGGCTCCACGTAAAATGATATAAAGCACCTAACACACGGTTAAGTATAACATTTATAAACCTTGTTCTAAGAAATGATTCTATGGTGGATGTAGACCAATCTTAATCTCTAAATGGATTGTCTTACTAAATTCGGTCCATGAAATTACAATATTTCAAATCTGTAATTTGAATATTTTAAAATTATATTATAAATAATATTTAATTAAATTTATTAAAAAAATTATATTTTAAAGAAATTTTACAAAAAGGTATAGTTGTATATAATTAACGGAAACATTATTAAGAAAATATCCTAAAGAATTTTGCAAAAAGATATAGTTGTATATGATTAATGGAAACATTATCATAAAGGTTAAAAAACCTATCACCATATCAAACCAAAATCTTTTTACGCACATAATTCAAAAGTTGAATTTATTGTATTTTTAATCTGTTTACACACATATTTCGATCGGAAGTCATCTTTCTTTTTTTTTAATAGAGGAATCGGTAACTCGTCGCAATTGTCTGGGCCAGATCCAGGATCAAATCCGTCGGCTGCCACTATAACCTCCGTGGTATAAACCGACAGCCCACAAGCCAAAATATACCAGAAACTTGTGACTCAGCAAGGGCCGAGGGGTCCCGACTCCAATCCCGACAAGGGGAGGTAGCCTATCCAGGGGGCGTCTACCCTTTGAGCCTTATCACAGCGGGCCATGTCTCGGTGGGAATTGACCTCTGGTGGGCTGGGTGAAAACCACCTTCCCCCACCGTTCGGGTCCCACTTCACTGACGGAAGTCATCTTTCTTTATAGGCTAAGAGTTATGATTCTAGAGGCTTTCTACTTCCGGTCTATGTGCATATCAATGGGATTACTTGTCTAAGTTTTTATCATCCTCTCTTTGTAGATCATGGCATTCCCTATAAGTAAAATCTCGTCAGGTGGCTGACAACATTGCATAATCAATGCATCAACAATAACTTATCCAAGTATGTAGGCATCTTTTTATCTAATGCTTTGGCACAACACACATTTGGCAACTATCTGGATGTGCACTATCTCCATTAGAACATACTATCGAAACCAAGTCATGTTAGAAGGAGATATCATCCAATATGGGTTCATGAAATGTTGTGCAACATTATGGTTAGGTAAACAATCACATACATAATGACAAAGGAACTAGATCACATGCCCAATAAACTTTCTAACTCTGGGGATATAGATATGCATAAAACCTATCCAATGACAACAAGATCTAATCTACCAGAGTGAGTAAGTCTAGATACTTATCTCTCACTATCTTGTGGATGGGTGGGCTCCCACATCCTCCTAGTAGGAATCACAAACATCCTTTGGTCTTCATCTTATATGGGAGTCCATCACGATCTGGATTTTTATAAAGAGTACTAAAAGAAGAACTTTGTATGAACATCATTCCTTTTGTCTTGAACCATGTCACTATCCAGCATAGTGACTGACCTTATGGTGAGAGAAATCCTTCTTCTTCATTTGTTATAGAATCTCCTCATCAACAATATTAATGAGAACCTTATACTTGGAAACTTGGAAACTGCACCAAGTCTATGTTCAACCTTCATGTTGATCTTCTTGACTGCAACCTAAAAATTGCTTCAGAAACCCTAGCAGGAGCTACATCAAATTTGAAGTGTGGAGACTTGCAAATCTGAATCCATAGGGAGATGCACTTTTTCAAGTCGAGTTGAGTACACCTCCATTTCTCCCATATATGAAGCTCGGACTGCTCAAAAGTGGAAACCCTAGTTTCCAAACTTTGGCAGAGGGTAGGTCAGAAATGAAAAAGTTTTGATTATGAAATCTAATGTCACAAATGATTGTGCCCTACCAAGGTGAGTTGGAGAAAGACAACAATGATCTAGTTATGTGGATTGAAGGGATAGATCCAATAAGCCCTACATATTGACCAAACAATATTAGGTTAAAAATTAAAATTTCACCAAGCTGAATTTGGCGTCCACAAAAATATGCACCCTAGGAGGGCAAGTTGCTTTATGCTCCTTTTGGGTGATCTGAGGTGGGAAACAATCCAAAACGTGGAGCCCTAGTCTTCAACAATGAATTCTTCTAGCACTACCATGTTAGAATTTGGTTGTTGCAAAACCAAGATCACTAGAAGAAAGACAAAGCATAAAGACAATATGTGGCGCTCATTTTACCATGATGATTCTAGATCGTCCCCAACCATAGACAACTTAATGTCAACCCTGAACTCATGCATTCTAATATATATTGATGTACATCTACGTAGTAGTATCACAAACCCCTGAGAAATAAGAGAGAAGTTCTTTTATGCTGGAAAACTCCAAAAACAGTCCTCCTAGCTGCAGTAGCGAACCTCCTTATGCTGGAGTGAACATTAGTGAGTGAGTAACAAATGAGGAGCGATGCCTCATATTTATGTTGATTTACCAAGTGAATTTTTACTAGGGACGACTTGCCTTGGGGAAATATAAGGGTTCCATTTTATAAAACTTTTCTTTGTGTGATTTCACCCCAAGGTTTGCATTGATACTTTCAAGGTTTTTACCTGGTCAACTACATTTATATCTACTACCATAATGAATAAGAATAACTTCCGAAGTTTCACTATTTCCAACAAATTACCACAAATACACTTGAGATACTACGTAGTGTTGAGGATCCATGTTTATCCCTAGTGTCATTTCCGTATGCCAAGTTGGATTGGTGAGGATGTACAAACATCTTCTTCACCTAGGACGAGCCAACTTATGCCTGAGGTAACATTAGCGTTTTGTTTAAATAAATCTAGTTTTACTTTATTGTCTTTCTTAATGCAAAAAAAATAATTATAATTTGTTTAATGAAATTGTCTAATTATTGTTGTGTACTATATATTTTGTAGATATTAGCACCTATGTTGGCAAGAGACGTCCCCAACCTCCCAATGTGGAGATGTATGAAGCTGTGGAGGATCATGCTCATGGGCTACAGAGACCTAACATTTGAGTTAGAATCGATGCCAGGTACAAAGTGGATTTGACCAACCGATTGTGTGAGATGACGACTAGAAAGGGAGTTTTTCCTATGCTAGTCACATCACATGAGAACCCAAGCTTGTAGCAATCTTGAGGGACCTTCCTCATAATATGAAGCTCCTTTTGCGTCATATCGTTGGAGCTACGAAGCTTATTACATTTTTTATCATTGGCCACACTTCATCTGGTAACACTTAGTCCAATTACACTTTGTCTAGTCACTGCACTTCATCCATTCACTCTAAATTAATTGAGGCCTCTTCAACACATGCATCTGACCACTGACCATGTCCTCAATGACCAAATGGCCATCCATCGTTTTCTTCTATAGGTCAGGATTCACCTCCATGGCAACCAAATGAATATCCATCATATTTTTCTATAATCCATGGTTATACTAGTGTATATAGCTTGTACGCATCATGTCAGATTCCCATATATTCTCATCCAAATATTACAGAAGTGCTTCAGTCCATAGTTCCTCCTATTGGAGGTACTAATTCCTCACACTCTACCGGTGAATGTACCAAATCCTATGGTTTTGGAAGTGGACATGATATGTCATAGAATTTATTTGACTTGGTATGTTTATTTGACATCATGTATCATTTATAGTTGTAACATCCCTAATTTTTGTAAATAAAATAAAATAAATTATTTACTACATGTACTATGAGGATTTCCTAGAAATTTGTTAGATAGATGTTAGTGTTCATACTTATTTGACATGCCTTGCTGTCATCAAGTACCCAAGGTATTGTTATCTTATTTTATTTGGTGATCTGTCGACATAACACTCCTTTGTGACGTAAGAAAATTGTCCATGTTTGAACTTGTTGTTGTAAGATAGTTTGTTGTTGCTTCCTTCTTGTTTTTACTCTTGAGTTGTACCAGGGGATAACTCATGGTCTTACTTAGTCATTATGACTAACAAATGGATTACCATTTTACTCATGTATAGGTGGGTGAGTTTATTCCGACATCTCAGCTAAATAAAAAATTAGTTATAAGGGCATAAAAGACAAAAGGTAAGCTATTGGTTTAGACAAGGATCTAAACCCTATCCTAGTTGGATGTTCTTTTGCCATTCTACAAAGTAACCATTTTTTATCCTTTATTAGAATAATTCTTAAAAGCCCCAAACTAGGTACATTCTAACATATTTCATTGTTTATCTCTACAAGTTTAATGTTTATAAGAACAAGGGTTGATATACCCACGGTTACATTATTTGACAACGATAAAACTTGTTGAGATTGAACTATGTATTTTGGGTGACAATATTTTATGCAAAGGCATTCATGGTGTTTTAATAATTTCTCTTGTCCTTCATACGAGTTCATCTGTTCACTTAAGTGTGATGGTGATAGGTGGAGTATAAGTCATAAACTCGTATCCTTTCAGACCATGGGAAAACGATCCAAACGCCAGCTATCGAAAATATTCTAATTATAAAACCCTAGAGGTTTTATTGCATCTTGTTTACTATGTGTGTAATTTGGTTACGATTCTAGAGGGAGTTTACATTTTGGTCATCTCCTTCGAAGGCCTTCGGCTGCTTGACCTTGTTATTCCATTATCTGTAACCACCAGACTCGGCCTTCATCGCCATTTTCACCGGTCGATACTTGAACCAGTCGTTAATGGAGTTTGCAAATGTTGCTTTGGTGATTACAGTGAGTTGTTAAAAACCACAAGGTAACTGTAACTTCAATGATATACTTTCGTTTTTCTTTAAACTAGATCGTTTCCTTAAGGAAATGATCAAGGTTTAACTTCCGGGTAACGTATTGTGTGCAGGGAAACTCTGCAGCAAAGTGTGGATGGAAAACTAGTTGTGAAACTTCTCCTTTCAACTAGTAAGACCTATGTCACTCCCCGGTGTGGCTCTTGAGGAGAAAACTGGCTTTGTTTGATATTTAACTTTGCACATCCTGTCGTTGTGAAAGTGATATCGTTGCTTTGGTATATATTTATATTACTATAATGGTAATTATAATACTTGTGGAGTCTTTTTAAAAGACTATGCCACTCTGTAATTTTGTTTGGTTCTAAACTTATTTTTAATATGGTAATAACTTGTGTTATGTCTAAGGTGACTGTGTAATTTCCAGAATGTGAAATGAATCACTACTCGTGGAGTCTTGTGACTATGCCACTTTCTTTTCTTTTTATAATATATATGCTGATAAAAGAGCTCTTCTGTCATTTATATTTTGTTGTACAAACCTTCAACTAGTTTGATCCTGCAAGGGTTTTGTAGTTTACTTACAGTGTTGTAATGGTTAAGGCTGTGGGCCTCTACTCTGTCAATTTTTATTCCTAGGCATAGAATCCACGCTAAAACATGGTTTTGTTATTTTGATGAATAAACAACTACAACATTGGGTTTTTTTTCCCAGACCACTCGTTGTGTGATAGAAATAACTTTGCTTGATACATAAGAGGACTTGGTTTCGATCCCTTCTACTAAATGAAACTCCTTATAAAAAATATACCGTTCGTAGTGTATGAACCCGTGAGGTATTTTCATCTTTATTTTTATTTTAAAACTTATACTGTACTAGTGAGTTAAGATTCTAATGCTTATACTTAACAGGTAAAGGGGTTTGGCTATAAGCCTATGTCGTAGCTTCATTGTTGGTTTGATAACACGATAGATATGATATGGGACAAAGCCCATAAGGTTTTACTGTGTACAACCCTTGTTGTGTTTTATTTTGTGTTTCATTTATCAACTCCTCTATTTGTTTATAGTTTGTAATATCATTCGGGCCATGCTGCCGTAATGTATTTGTAAAATATTACTGTTTAAAATTGTTTATTTGATGTTGAAAGGCCTGTGAGGGCTTAAATCCTATAGTTTCACTCTGTATCTATTAGTTTTTTTACAGTCCCACGGTTTGTAATTATCAGACGGTAAAGAGTTCCTTTTTGTTGTTGAAGACAAAAGTCGTGAGATATTTACAAAAGATATTAATTGTTACCAATATCTAGCATGATTATGAAGATTTATTATACAAATAGATTTTAAGTTTTGAAAGTCTTTGGTACTTTTATTATATGGTCATGATACTATTTCTTCGATTGTATTCATCCTTTAACAAGGGCCATGGGACCATTTGTTAATTAGTTATGTCTGGTTACTTTTGTTTGCCTGTAAACTACTGTCAAAATTTGTATAAGAATCAGTTATAAAATGATCTTAGGGTTTCATTATTTGGTGAGGCTTTTACTTGAGTATTTTACTTTATTTATTTAATTTTAATGGCCATGAAAATTTAGATAAACTCTCATCATTATTGGAAAGAATTTAATCTTTGTTTTCCTTACCATACTATTTTAAATAAACAAGCCATAAGGCTGTAATTTCCTTCTGCAAGATAATACTGCAGACACAACACCAGTTTGACCTGAAGCCTGTAACCAATGCTATGGTATGTCGATGATCTTGACTTGGTGTTACTAAAATGATTTAATTGTTAAGAAGACTGGGATTAAACTTCCCTTATAAGATCTAACTAGTTGTTTCTATTTATGTGCTTATACTTACTCTGTAATTGAAGGTTCAGTTTTACTAACTATAACTGTTTTTAAAGGTCTTATCTTTTGGATTAAGAGTTGTAAATTATATATTTATCTAAATATTAGTCTTCTAAATATCATTAGATTGTAAACAATATGTAAATATATTACATCTATTTGTTGTAATAACGAACATACATAATGATTCCATCATTCTGGTACTATTACTCACATAATTTCATATCTTTCTACTTAAACATAATTTCATATCTTCCTATACTAGAGTATGTCACTTCAGTGAGAGGAAAAATGCAGGAGATAATTTATCTTCATTTCTATATCAATCAGTTTCCATGCAAATACTAAATCCTACAATCATTGGGTAATTATCCATTAACTATAACCTCAACTTAAACCAATTACAGGTTTCTTAAACATAATCTAACAAATGTCAATACAAATTAGAGTTGGAACCTAGATGTGTTGCAGAAAAGGGACTAACACTCAAGGGAGACTATTCCACCCAACATTTTCCTAAAGCAGCCAAATCACTTGCTTAGGTACCCCGAGCTTGTTCGTTGAACCACTAGGACAAAGATCTCTTCCACACAACATACTTCTGCAACTTAGCAAATCACTTTAGCTATCCCTTCATCAAATTCTTTGTGTGCCAGAATTTTCAATTTGAAACAGTCACAAAGTTCATTCTCTTAAAAATCAGAGTGAGTGGTGAGCCTCCTGCTCAATTCGATGGTTTATATAAGATTTCATAGGTCTTTGGGTAATTTTTGGAATTTAATGAGCCAGCAGCTCAATTCCTCCTCTCAGGGAACATGAACACATTTTTTAGGGATTATGCTCCTGTAATAGCTAGAAAGTGAATTCTAGTGCTACCACTTGTCAACTAGCCTTCTAGAGCTGCTCCTTCCTCCTAGTGGATCAATAAACACTCATTTAACAGTCTCCCCTGAATAGGTGTCTCCTTTAATTAATTATTAAAATAAATAATTATTCAATTACAGTCATCCTTAACCCACTTGGTCATAAACTTTACAATAAAAATTAACATAATGTTTTTGCTGAAATAAATAATCAATATTTACTTTCCGGTTTTGGGTATGTTATAAACACCCCCCCTTAAGCTCAACATTGTCCTCAATGTTGTTTAAGTTATTTTGAGTCTTCTTGGAACAGATCTGGATATTTCACCCGCATATCTCTCTCCAATTCCCAGGCCGCTTCATCTGGACTGAGGTGTTTCCACTGCACCTTTACCTGTCCAATGGTGCGATTCCAAAGAAAAATTTCCCTCCTGTCGAGAATACAATCCGGTTCCACCAGAAAATATCCTTCTAGTTCTACCTGAATCACATTCCAGACAATCACATGAGTAGTATCATGTATATACTTTTTTAAAATAGAAATGTGAAAAACATTGTGTATCCTAAGATTATGTGGCAAAGGTAGTTGATAAGCCACTGGACCCACTCTTGCCAATATCTTGACTCATCTGCAATACTTGGGTGCTAGTTTATCACAGCTCCCTAGTTTAAAGGAGATCTTTCTTGGTTTCACCTTAAAAAACACATGCTCACCTACTTGGAATTCCTTCGGAGTTCTTTTAAGGTTGGCATGACTCTTTTGCTTGTCTTGAGCAGTTTTCAAGTTGTCTTGTACCTGTTTCACTGTTAGTTCCAATTCTTTTAACATATCAGGTCCTAGCATCAATCAGTCTACTAGATTACTCCATGTAAAATGAGTGTTACACTTTCTACCATATAATATTTCAAAAGGACTAAGATTTGTTGAAGCTTGATAATGGTTATTATAAGCAAATTCAAGCAAGTGCAAATAGTCTTCCCACTTCTTGGTATAGTCTCTAACATACATTCGTAACATGTCTTCTAATACTTGATTGAATCTTTATTTTTTTCCATCTGTTTGCGGATGATAAGCAGTAATGAGATTCAATTCAGTATTTAATCCTTTAAATAAAGTTTTCCAAAAATTACCAATAAATTTAGGATCTCTATCAGAAATTATTGCCTTTGGAATTCCATGCAAGTGGAATATTTCTTTCATGGAGGTGTCTGCAATGTTAGCAGTTGTATAAGTTGTTTTAACAGGGATAAAGTGTGTTTCTTTACTTAATTTATCCACAACTACCACTATTGAATTATTCTGCTTCTGGTTTTTAGGTAAACCAATTACAAAGTCAAGACTGATGACTTCCCATTTCCAATTTGGAATTGGTAATGGTTGTAAAAGGCCTGTTGGGTGTTGATGTTCAAATTTAACTTCTTGACATTCGATACACCTAGCTAAAAATTAAGCAACCTCATTTTTCATGCTAGGCCAAAAGTACTCTTTTCTCAACATGCTTACCATCTTTTGATACCCCGGATATCCAGAATAAGGACTTTTGTGTATTTCATTCAAAATCAACAGCTTAACTTTGGGTAAATTTGGTACATAAAGTCTTTTTTTAAATAGTATTAAAGATTTTTCATTAAAATTGTAATATATAGTTATATTTTCAGATATATTCGGAGTTATCTTTTCTTTTAAATTCTAGTATTCTAGATCCTTCTTTATTCCTTCTTCCGATTTATCTTCCAAATCAGTTTTATAACTGCTAATGGAAGCTACAAAACTTGTTGTTGCATTCTTGCTTAGGGCATCAACCACTTTATTTTCTTTCCCTTTTATATGTTTGATTTTGAAATCATATTCGCTAAGGAAAGCTAGCCATCTAGCTTTCCTTGCGTTTAGATTTTGTTGACCAAACAGATCTTTTAGGATTTTGTTATCAAACATTAGTAGAAATCTTTTACCTATTAAGTGATGGCACCACATTTTTAAAGTGAGGTTATTGCATCCAACTCTAAGTCATAAGTTGCATAGTTCTTTTCATGATTTTTTAATTTTCTTGATTCGTACGTAATTGCATGACCTTATTTTTTTATTACTCCACCCAAGCCTTCATTGCATGCATCAGTTCATACGAAGAAATATTTGTTTGGATCTGCTACTTTTAGAATGGGTGTGGTAGTTAGTAATTCTCTTAGCTTGTTAAAATTGTTTCCGAATTTCTGATCCCAAATAAATTTCTTACCCTTTTTCTGTAATGAAGTTATAGGATTTGCAATCCTTGAAAATCCTTCAATAAATTTTCTGTAATAACATGTTATCCCCATAAAGCATCGTACATCAGTTATGTCCTTAGGAGCATGTCAATCAATTATAGATTTATTTTATACGGGTCCACCGATATCCCTTCTTCGGATATTACATGCCCTAAATATTGTATTTTTTTTTTAAATCACATTTGTTGAACTTAGCATATAGCCGATGTTCTATTAACACTTGTAGAATTATTCTTAAGTGTTCATCATGTTCTTCTTTTGTCTTAGAATACATTAATATGTCATCTATAAAGATGACTTAGGACACTGTTCATTAAGAACATAAAGGTTGTTGGTGCATTTGTTATCCCGAAGGGCATAACCACAAATTCATAAGGCATGTATCTTATCTAGAAAGCAGTTTTGAAGATGTCTTCATCTTTATTTCCAGCTTGGTGATACCCAGAACTTAAGTCAATCTTTGAGAATGTTGTCGCTCAGCATATATGATCAAACATATCATCAATGCGGGGCAGAGGATACCTATTCTTAATGGTCATTTTATTAAGTTGACGGTAGTCTATACATAGACGCAGAGTACCATATTTATTTTTAACAAAAAGGACCGGTGCTCCCCAAGGGGATACACTTGGCCTTACATAATGTTTTTATATTAACTCTTGTAATTGTAATTTTAGTTCATTCATCTCCAAGATGTTCATTCGATAGGGAGCTTTCAAATTAGGTACCTCTCGAGGTACTAATTCGATTGTAAAGTCTAGATCTCGATTAGGAGGTAATCCTGGAATTTCTGTCGGGAATACATCTGCAAAATATTGCATGATCGTAATATCCTTAAATATTGGTTTATCTTTTTTATCGATTTTTTCATTATTTATAATGTGTACAACAAAGACTTTACATCCCTTTCTTACAACCTTTTTCATCTGTAAGGCTGAAATTTGTCTAACATATATTTTCCTAGGTATTCCCATGACAGTAATTCTTTCTCCTTCATTATTCAAACAAGTAAAAGTTCTTTTAAAACAATTTCAAGCCAATCCATTCCTCTTAGGACATCGTAATATCCTAAAGGTAACACATTTAGCTTGAACTGAGTTTCAAACTGACTCATAAGTAAATTACAACTTTCAACATAATTTACCACCTTTCTTTTAGTTCCTATAGATAACTGGACCAGCCAGGATTTTTTAAGGATAGTTTGCACTTTTCCACTATTCTAGGAGATATATAACTTAAGCGATCACCTAGAACAATTAATATGGAAATAGAGAAATTTTGGAACATACCTTGCACTTCCACCCTGGAATTCTGGTGATCCGCCTGTCAATTCTCCAGAGCTGCATTTATCATGTGCATCTCGTTTTCCACATCTCCAACTGTTTTTTCTTCCTAGAAATTGTGTATGTTGTTGATGTTCCCCTTCAGTTTTAGAAAATACTTAGTGTAATGTGTTCCTTGACATTCCCAGCATTTGGAAGGTTCCCTTTGTTCAATATTTTTAACAAAATTGTTAGGCATATCCCTGCCTTTTGATGTTGCAATATTCTGTGGTACTTCATTCCTAAAATCAGTTTTATGATATTTATTCTTGGAGAATTTCTAAGGCTTACTCCCAAAACTCTTGCTTGAATTGAATCCTCTTCTTCTTTGGTCAAAATGACTTGTCTCTTTAGTCTTCCAGTTATGTAGACTTTCCCTCTTCTTACTCTTCTCATAACAAAAATCAACCTTTCTCATAGCTTCCTCCAAAGATTTTGGATTATCAAACTCAATCCTATCTTTGAAGCTAGTAGGTAGACAGCTTAAAAACCGTTGAATTTTAGGCTTTTCATCTATTATGTACAGTACATATCTTAATAGGCTTAAAAACTTGCCTCTCAACTCTTTCATGGACATGGAACCCAGTTTTAATTCATAGAACTCCTTGGCTCTTTCTCTGTAGTATTTTTCAGACAGAAACTTTCTTATAAAATCCTTCTCAAAAACTCTCCAGGTTAAGTACTTCTCTTTCATATTTTTGACCCTCTTTATATCTTGCCACCAGATATTGACTTTTCCAGTCAAATTGTAAATAGCCATTCTGGCCTTTATTCTGTCAGAATAGTTGTAAATAGTTGTAAATATGGAAGTATTTCTTCACTCCTGAAAACCAAGCTTTTGCTTCCTCACCTTTCTCTACTTCTCTGTTAAACATGGGAGGCTTTATTTGTTTGAATTCCCCATAAATTTCTTCATAGGGTTTATACTTCCTTATCCTAGGTTTATGGTCGATTTCACTACTGTCACTCATGTACTTATATCTTCCCTTGCGTGACCTTGCATTAACCTCTGAAGAAGATCCACTATCAGAATATTTTACTTTCTTTCATTTATATTTGTAAAAGGTTGTTTCAGAATCAGTTTCGTAAACATTTTGTTTCTCTTTTCCTCTGTTATTCATGTTATCTAGTAACATTTGATCCATTTCCAGAATTCTTTCATTGTCTAATTTGACAGTCTACAGTTCCTCTTTTAACTCCTTAACTATCGGTATTAACTATGTATTGTTCAGATCTACATAAAAGTTGTCAGGATTGTTATGTTGAGAACCATTTTCTGCAAATGCTTCAACACCTTCCATTTTCCTGCAAAACAGATTTTATATTCACTACAACAAAGCCCTGCGATTAACGTCTCTTTTAGCTTCTTTTTTAGTGTCCACTATCACTTTTAGTGTATTTTTCATCATTTTTCAGACAAAGTGCACGCTTTTCCATGGGATGGTGTCTTTAATGGCGTTATTTGCATCCCTTTTTAAATTTGGTGCTATTTTGGATGAAATTAGCATCCCAATTAGTGTCCCAATTAGCGTCCTTATTATCGTCCCAATTAGCGTCCCAATTAGCATCCCAATAAGCATCCCAATTAGCATCCCAATTAGTGTCCCTTTTTAAAAGTTGACACTATTTTAGACGCTAATTAGCATCCCAACTAACATCCCAATTAGCATCCCAATTAGCATCCCTTTTTTTAAAATTTGGCGTTATTTTGGATGCTAATTAGCATCCCAATTAACGTCCCAATTAGCGTACCAATTAGCATCCCAATTAGTGTCCCAACTAGCATCCCAATTAGCATCCCAATTATCGTCCATTTTTAAAAGTTGGTGCTATTTTGGACGATAATTAGCATCCCAATTAGTGTCCCAATTAGCATCACAATTATCATCCCAATAAACATCCCAATTAGCATCCCAATTAATGTCCCAATTAGCTTCCACAAAAGCATCCCATATAACACCAAGAATAGCCTCCAAAAAAACATCCTGAATAGCATAACACCATATATTAATCCAAGGTTAGCGACAGGAATTGTGCCATGAATTTTGGTAGGAAAAAAATTCAACATAGCGCTAAGTATAGAGCTAGGAATTACACCTAGAAAACCTCTAACATAGCTCCAGGTATAGATCCAGGTATAGCGCCTAGAATAATGCCATAAATTTCGAAAGGAACTCCGCTAAGAATTGCACTAGGTTTAGAGCTAGGAATTGTGTTCGGAAAACGTCCGACCTAACGTCGGATATATCAATGTCAATGTCATTGATCATGATTCATGTGATAGCATTTCTGAGTAATGCTATATTTTATTTATGTAGAAGGAATTCATGTCCACAAATAATATAAAATTAATGCATATCTCCCTATGATTATTGAGTGCATAGCCCCACACACCTCCAATTGAAGCAAGAATGAAGTGTGTTAGTGGATCTAATAATCGAAAAAAACAATCATTGGGATCCACGACCTTTGCACCAAGAACCATACTCTATAATTCTCCTAACTTGCTTGAACACACTAAATGTCACAATTTAACATGCAAAGACACCACGCCAACAAAGATTTATCGCCAATAGTGGACTATGGCCCGATGGATGGATTATGAGCCCTAAATAAATGTTATGGTCTAAAACCATTTCTTTTCACATCAAACCATGGGATATGTATTGAGAACCATCCTTGGTAGTTTAAACCTCAAAATACTAACAATATTACACGTAAAATCCAAAATTCCTTATGGAGGGCATGTATGTTAGTTTGCGGTCTCATAAATGGATCATGAGCTCCTTATGAAAATATGTAATCTGAGATTTTATATGTGTACCTATACTAAGGAATGGGCCTTTAGAACCATCCTTAGTTTTCTAATCCTCAAAATCATGACCATATATCACATGTGTGCTAAATATTCCTTACAAAAGCTCTATGTGGTGGCCTAGAATACCGTGCGTGGACCATGAGACCTATATGGAATTGGTAAAGACTTAGACCGTCCTTAATTTAAATCTTGGTTCATAACATCCATCATTAGTGTTACAAATCTTGATATGGCCACCATATTCCTCTTGCAAGTTAAAATTTTCCTATGAGGGGCTTATGTGATAACTAAGGCCCTACGCATTGCCCATGAGCCATAGAGGAAAATATTGGTGTATGGATTTGTATTTTTGCATTGGAATATTGAATGGGAAATGAGAATGGCACTTAGCATCCAACAGCTTTAAATTAACACCGTATCCCTCTCACATGCAAAACTATGGTGGCTTGAGGCCCCCACACATCGCCCATGAGCCTCAAGGACAAATGTTATGGAAAACAACCTATATCTTGGAACCAAAGCATGTCTTAGGCACTAAAACTAACCACTAATGTGGAAAACCTCAAAATCACTGCCATAATTCCCTTGAGGGATGATATTCACTACTAATTTCCTATGTGGTTGTTATGGACCCATGCATGACCCATGAGCTCCGCAGAAAATTTTTATGGCTCAATACCTTGACTTCCAACCCTAAAACATTTTATAATTCTGAATACCATCTATGGTTTTCTAAATCTTGAAAGAAACACCATATCCCACTCATATTCCAAAGATTCCCTTTGTAGAACTTGTGTGGTGGTCCAAGGTCCCGTGTATGGACCATGAGATCCAAAGACAAATATCATGGATCAATAACTTGTATTTTTGTATCAACCCTAACTTAGACACCAAGAAGAATCCCCATTATAGGATCATATATTTTTTACATGATTTGGATTCCATTTGTAAAGTATTTGTGGTGGTGGAACATTGAAGGAATGGTTAATTTTTTTATGAAAGTGTTAGAACTAATTAAGATGTCACTTAAGGTGTAATCCCAAAATAATAATACTAATAATAAAATTTCATTTGATAAATACTTATGTGAATACAATGGACCGTTATGATGCCCTTGACCGTCGCATAGCATGCATCTGCATAGAAAATATCTAGTCTACATGTCAGATATGGTCATCATTTTGAAAACTATGGTTCACAGAGATGATAAAAATTTCTTATATCCCCTAAATTGCAAGCTTTAGATGTATTAAATTATTATTTTAAGTCTGATATTGATAGAAATAACATTTTTATATGCTAGATAGATTATGCAACTATTCCCTTTGGAAAATCATCAAAGGGTTTCTTTATGCATAGGTTGTAGGTTCGAGACTGTTGGACTGAATGATCAATTCCAGGAAAAATTAGACAAAATGACCCTATAATTAACAGTAGGTCATACTGCCAATGATATATTTCTAAATTGGTTCTATCTCTTTAGCTAGTATTCAATTATATCTCAAGTCTCTTCTAGTAGTTAATTATTTTAGAGTTGATTCTTTTAGAGAAGAAGCAACACTAAAGCATGCCCCACCAAACTAGATACATCACACTATGGAACAACTCATGCATTCATACAAAATCCACCACAATTTGTAAAGTCATTTTGTTCTATAGGTGCTTTCTATAGCCCACATGGTCGAGATGTGATAAAACCAACACAAATCAATCTTAACTCGTGACGTACCAAGTACCATAAGGGATAATAAAAAATTGTAATAATAAATGTTATTTTAAATCATTTTCATAAAAAAATAATGCAAATTGAGTCAAAATAATTAATGAACTCCCTAAGAAAAAAATTCCTTCCATCTATTTGGGTGCCCATAAAACTCTATATATTTAAAGTAAATGAAAAACAAAATATCTTAACAATTGCACTTGAAGGTGCAATAAGTACTCTCTTGTAAAATGTAGACGTTGAAATGCTTTATTTTTAAATTTCATTGGGTATTGGAATAATGTGAAATATAGACATTCAAAATTCACATGTAGTGTTTCATACACTGAAGAGAAAGATTTATCCATTTGGGGAGAAGGTAGGAATGATATAATGACGAGATGGATAATTTTTTTGAAAGCAAGTATCCACAAGGGATTTAAACTTGTGACCATATTCTCATCTCAATTACTCATTAGCAATTGATCTAACCCTTGTGGGTGATGATATGGCCAATTAATGTTATTGTAGCATGATAGTTTGGGTGAGATCATTATTCATGGGCATCTTTTCCTTCATCAACAAAATCATAGGTTAACATTGACACCTATATGTATATTGCTTGGCTCACAAATGAAAGGGGACACATATGTCAAAACTTTGTTTCAATATGAGGGGAGATTTGTAGATTTTTTAATTGTGATAGGGAAGATGACTATCCCATTGGCCCACTAACATTCTTTCATAGCAATTGTGAATATTAACCCTGATCATTCCATTATTTTGATTTCTATCATCATCAGTTTCAACTAAAACATGTATAAATTGCACTAGGGGATTTGCATTTTTTTCTTGTAAGTGGAGAAAATACGTTGGATTATAGGAGAAAACAATCTTATATTAACTTACCAAAAAAATTTAAATTTGTTTCATTACATGTCCATTAGTAATGGACACTATCATTAAATATCCACTAATAATCATGTTATACAATTGTATTTCATTCATAGATGTCATCATTTCATTATTAACTAGAGTTCATAACATATTTCAAAACTTGTTGTTTGGATGCCTCCTCATAAGTGAAGGATTATGAGTCAATGGCATGGCTTATCTAAGATATCAAACTAGAGAAACCTTGAATCTTGACAATAGGCTTCTTAATTAAATATATCAAGTGAATACTCCTTGGCCTCCTCCCTTTGCTCATCTTAAATGGATTACTCATGGACTTGGCTCACTTCTATATCATTAGGAGGATCTCTAAATAACTTTCTCAAGGGAGATCACATATTTACTTTGTAATCCCATTTTGCTGGGGTTTGAGGAGCACATATGGGTCTCTCTTGATCTCTAAACTTACCATTTGTTCCCATCTAGTAAGGAACATGCCATCAATAACAAATGTATGGCATATTCTCTTTTGTTGATTCTATGCTAACACCTAGGAGGATGAATATCTAGGATAACTAATCCTACATTCTGTGGATTCTCTTAATCCATCTATACCCCAACACTCAACTCCCTCTAAGCATAAACAAGATATGCATACTCCATTACTTGTCATCAGAACAAGTCACATCAACCTCCTCCTGTGGATCTTTGCTGCAAGTTAAATTTAGTTCGATAGTCAATAATAACCAATATCAATTTTATATAATGACATAGTCTTAGCATCCATCCATATATTATCTATATGCCATCAAGAGCATATCAATCACATATATACTATATCCATGTGAAGTACATGTTGTCACTTACATTACTGATACAGATAATTGGTAGGCTAGCTCCTCCCCCTTGTCATAGCAACTAAATTTTAGCTAATATTTTTCTTGATTAACTCTCCTTAAGTTTATAAGTTTTCTTTTTGGGATAACTTAATGTCTATGCTTATATCTTTGTGTACCTTGTGCTTGTATCAATTTGTTTTTACATTTTATCTCATTTAAAAAAATTCAACAACTTATTTTTTAATATATAAATCTCATAGCATTATGTCTATCTTAAATGTATCATAAATTATCTTTTAAAACTAAAAATTTAAAAAAATATAAATATAAATATTTATATTTAAACTTAAGTATGTAAACAAAATTTATATTTAAATATAATAATTTAAATTTAAATTTAAAAATAAATACATATTATTTCTTATAATGGCTTTAGTATTTTATATTTATTATCTTAAAAAAAAATTCTAAAATCTCAATCTCAAACTAATCACACTCTTAGCGCTTGCTTACGGGGTTCAAAATTCAAAATCTGCATCTCTTCAAAATTTCCCCAAATTTTCCCTCTAGTCAAAATGGATGAGTAAAGATAGCAACTTTGAAGGAATTATGTTTCTTCCTTCCTACTACCAAGCCACAGGTGGAAGTTTTGATCCGTTGAGAATCACCCATTTACAGCAGGTGAGGGCATCAAATTTGTAGGAATGAGTGTACAAGAAAGGTCAGGATGGAGTCACCAGGGTCAAGATGGAGTCACCAAGGCCACTGTCTCCATTATCTTTGATTAACTCCAACAGAAGTCGCAACCCCATAAGCTATGAAGACTGCAGCGAGATCATCCTCACTCAACAATTTTTATTTTTTTTACTTAAAAGCCTAAAATTTCTAAAATCTATGTTATCCTATCTTTCTGTGTGGGTTCTCTTCTTGGATTTGTACATTGAAATTGCTCATTCCAACCTCTCTTTTAAATTTTTACCGATAATGACTTGACTTTCTCAAAATACTTTCTCCTTTATGTCAGCTATCAAAATGGAAGGAGTGTGCACTATGGAATTATAACTGGAGCAATCCCTGTGGGTGAGACTGTTGATGGCTATAGTTATGTTATCTCTACTCCTCCCACCTCCCCTATGTACTCAGATGCATTTTTTTTTGTGAATGGATGGCGCCAAGGGTTTTGACTCTTGAGCTTCTTTCCGAGGGTTTGGCACACAATTGTGAAGTCTTGTTCAACTTCTTAAAGAAACTGCCATTTCTGGAGAGGAAATCGGCGTAACCATGAACATTTTCAAGAAAAAACCACAGCCAAAGGTGGACCTTTGATTATTTCATCTCATTGAGAATTATTATTGAATATCCCAGTATAAGTCCTAGTTTCCCCTCTGTAGTTACTTCCACGGTTTCCTGAGCTATTTGTCATAATTAAAATCAAATTCACCAAGATTTTTTCGAATTCCACTTCTAAGTAAAATGTTTATTTGATTGAAATGGAAATCATTGCAAATATTTTGGGTGGGTTTTTGGACTGCAGATGCCCTGCGGACGAGTAAGCAGGAGATGCAAGTTGCATCAAGAGGTATTTTCTAAGGATCGGCAACACAAAAATCCTGTTTTATTTTTCCTTCCATATTTCGTTGGGAAAATTTGGGGAACGCTTCGCAATAAATGCACATTGAGGAATTTGCTTATTTGAATAGCCTCCGATCTGTGGCTGGAAATGTGATGATTAAATTATAGAATGCATTATAAATTAAATGGGATGCTAAATGGTGTTTGGAAACTTGCTCTGATACCACATGTAACATCCCTAATTCTCATAAAATAAAATAAAATAACAATTATTTACTACATGTACTATGAGAATTTCCTAGAAATTTGTTAGATAGAATGGTTATTGTTCATACTTCTTTGACATTCCTTACTGGAGTCAAGTACCTAAGGTATTGTTAGCTTATTTTATTTGGTGATCTGCCGACATAACACTCCTTTGTGATGTAAGAAAACTGTCCATGTTTGAACTTGTTGTCGTAAGATAGTTTGTCGTTGCTTCCTGCTTGTTTTTACTCTTGATCTGTACCAGGGGATAACTTCTAGTCTTACTTAGTCGTTATGACTAATGCATGGATTACATTTTTACTCATGTACAATTGGGTGAGTTTATTTTGACATCGGAGCTAAAGAACAAATTAGTTATAAGGCCATAGAAGACAAAAGGTAAGCTTTTGGTTTAGACAAGGATCTAAACCCTATCCTAGTTGGATGTTCTTTTTCCATTCAATAAAGTAACCATTTTTTATCTTTTATTAGAATAATTCTTAGAAGCCCCAAACTAGGTACATTCTAACATATTTCATTGTTTATCTCTACAGGTTTAATGTTTCTAAAAACAAGGGTTGATATACCCATGGTTATATTATTCAACTATGATAAAACTTGTTGAGATTGAACTATGTATTTTGGGCGATAATATTTTATGCAAAGGCACTCATGGTATTTTAATCATTTCTCTTATCCTTCGTATGAGTTCATCTGTTGACTTAAGTGTGATGGTGATAGGTGGAGTACGAGTCATAAACTCGTCTCCTTTCAGACCATGGGAAAATGATCCAAATGCCAGTTGTTGACAATATTCGAGTTGTAAAACCCTAGAGGTATTATTGTGTCTTGTTTACTGCGCGTGTCATTTGGTTAAGGTTTTGTTGATTCCTGGAAAAAACCTAGGTACCGATAGTAGGGATTCTCCCCAATAACCGTTCTCAATTAGATCATTTATCGTTTGGAAAGAAGAATCCATATGGTCAGCAACCCAGCTACCGTAGAATTAAAAGAAAGTTTTAAGTATGTTTTACCAGTTGCGCCCAGACAACCGTTTATATGATTTTATATTTAGGGACGAAATGCAAGTGCCTAAACTAAATTCAAGTGATCAGTGGGTAAGAGCCTCACTAGAGATGCGCAGGTTCTTACCTCCAGTCTTACTGCTCCTAGGCCACAATCACTTCTACGGAAGCAAAGAAACAACTAATATATTCTAAATTATTCTAACTATCCTTAGGGAACAAAGTTTATATCAGAATGAGTAATATTCTGTATTGTTTGCATGTAGAATCCTACAAGTAGTTGTTAAATTCTTCATACATAAACACAATAGAAAGATAACTCAAAGATAGCTTTTATAAGTTAAAACATCCATTACTCATTTATCGCCCAATATTCGTAATAGAAAATAAAACCATTCATAAACTACATAAATAATTCAACATGTTGGAATGATCTCATAGTTATTTAGCAAGCTAAAACAGAAATAGTTCACATTCAGCAATCCACATAATCCATCTTGAAACTCATACAGTCCTTCCTTTAGCAAAATTTGGATCTCTTTATTTATAAAAGAAGTAGTTCTCATACAAATAGCTTCAGCATATGTGCGCTAGAAAAATTCCCCCTCTAATCTCTATTCTACCCCTATTTATACAAATTACATATGACGTTTCAGCTACCCTAGCCTCTTAAGCTTCCTTAACTCTTCAATTACAAAATTTCATCTTCTAGTGTACCCACTAGGAAAATTGGAATAAATATAAAATTTTACATAAAGTTTCCACATGGAGATAAAAAAAATTCTTATGTGGGCCCAACTAGTTTCTTATTAAAAACACTCCATGCATGAGCTTCCTCCCGGATGACTCGATAGTCTACTGGATCAAGCAAACATGTATCCACTTCATGTTTGGATAGCTAGGATTCTATCTCCTTCACTTTTGGTGTGGTCTGAATCAACAAATGCTCAAAGAGATGCTTATGAACTGAAGCTTGTATAACCCAAACTTCGATCGCTTCCTCACCAATGCTTTCGATCTTCTAAATGCTTTCCTCATATATCTGCAGCTTGCCCTGGAGGTTATTTAAATGTTGATGTTTGTCTGGCAAATCTTGGACTTGAGTTTTTGCTGAAGCTTGGGATTTATTGTGAGTTGAGAACATTTTCTTGTAGAACTCATTACACTTTTATGTAGTTTTATCAATTTTTGTGCTCAACCTTGTTGCTACTCTACTGCTGAAATTCAATAGTGCAAATTCCATCTTCAATCCTCCTATAGTATTTTGAGTCATGTAATCCGGAAAGGATGAATTAGATCTGATCCAAGTCAGGTGATTCTACAGAAGTTCGACAACTTCTTATAAGCTTTTTATGAACTCTAATGAGTGTTATTTCCTTTATCCTAGCCTCTATCTATTTAATATTATACATTTCCTCTGCCAACTTTAATTGAACCTGATTTATTTCTCTTTGCAAAAAACATGCTTGATTATGGAATGGGGTCACTGTAGCTAGGGTTTGAGCCCTAGCTTGTACGAATGAGTACCTACTAAGGACAATGGATTCCTTAGTAGCAGTTCACTAAAATATGAATTAAAAGCTATAACTTGAAGTAAAAAGATGCTAAACAATAATGAAAATTAAATCTAAACAAGTTCATTAAACAAAACAGTAAACAATGAATAGTAATTTTGTATTAATCTGAACTCCAATGTGAAGGTTGGCGAAGCCCTTTGTGGTGATCCGAGACGGTAGCTCTGAGCTTCAAGCTGCTTCTTCTCTTTCTCCAATGGTGGAAATGGGCCAAAAGGGGCTCTCACGGTGAAAGCAGCTCAATGGTGAGCTGGGATTTCAAGAGCAATTTTGGCAGAGGCAGGATACTTGTGATTGTGGATATGGAATAAGGGGTTTCCACCCCTTATTTATAATTGAAAACCATGCGATTTTAGGGTTAGGGTTTCAGCTATTTATGGTTTTTTCCTCATTTCCTCATTATTTTATATTTTTTCTTTCTTTTTGGATATTTTTTCTTTTTTGGAGGAATTTTGGATATTTTTAGCTGAAAAGAGGGTTTTATGGCCTTTTGGAGGCTTTTTGCATGGTTTTTATGGGTTTTTGATGAAAATATGGTAGGAAAATGGACAAATGGGCCATGTAATGGGGCAGATGAGGTAGTGAACCATTTTTGGGTGTTAACAGATTGCCCCCTGATGTGCGAGGGCAAAAGCTCATCGTATGGCCGATGGACATCATAAGTCATATTCCTTTTTGTTGCTGGGGTGTGGAGAAAGAGAAGGAACCAACTGAAGCCCGGAACAACGATCTTGAACCACCTGCAAGGACTAAAAAGTACATAACCTCAATAATGGATGAGGAATCATTTGATAATCTGGACGAGGCGGGCATTCCCATGCTCGTGTCAAGATACATAAAAATAACTGTGAGGCCCAAAAAAGGGTGACTTGTAGGATACCGAGAAAACCACTGTGTATATCATAAGTGTCCAGAGGGGACACAATGCTGGAACATACTGCTGGGCTGACCATGTCATGAGCTGAACAAACTGATACACTGGAATGGCAGCAGTGCTACTGAACGTGGTTCGGAAGGAACTGATGTGCTGCTGGATCAGAGTGACAAGGGTCACACTCGTAATGGTACACTGATCTGGAACTGAACTGGGTACTCAAAGAAGCAGAGAACTGAATGGCTTCCGAATACAATCGCCAACGCAGCCCGGACATCCACGGGAACATATAACTGGGCGTTCCGAAGTGACTCACCAATGTGCTAGAGTCGGGGGAAATCCGGGGTCTTCGACACAGAATGGAAAGGATATACATCCTGCGCGATTCTCAACGATGCGAATAAGGTATTGAAGTCGAGCATGTGAGAAACAACTATTCGGAGAGGCAATGATGAGTCCTCCCAAAATGGTTCGTAGCCACTCATCACAGATGGTGATGAGTCCAAGGCACAGGGGCCTCTGGGTCTATCCTCTGGAATAGAGGGGCTGTCATCGACAGAGGGAGACCTGCAACTATCAAGGCAATGATGTTTCCTTGACAGGAGCGTGAGGTGAAAAACCGAAATGTGATAGTACTAATGGCAGGGTTGATAAACTGGGGTAAATAACTGGGCAAGTAGAGTGGGTGGACTCAAACTTCCTTTGTTCAGAGTATGATGGCGGGGATGATCGGGAAGCACTTGAAACTGATTGGTGGTAAAGGTATCATAGCTGTATGGGATCTGGGAATTTCACTGGGCTGAGGGAGACTCAAGCTGTGGTAACATGGTAGGAGACTGCAGAATACTCTGAACAAAGGCGACCTGATTGGAGGTGCTGCTGCGAGGATTGATCATAGCGCCAAGAGGCGCGGGGGGATTTATTCATGAGTTAGTGAACTAGAAGAAGTGTGGATATAAAGTGGTACTGTCATGTGGATTTTACGATCCCATGACAGTTCATGCTCGTGGTTGCTTTCAATTTTAAGGAGTCTGAAAGCAAATAAGAAGACTCTGAAATGATGAAATGGTCAGCCAAGGAGGAAGTGTTCGATGAAGGAACATGTATGATGACCAGAACTGAGGTTAGGGGGGGAACACTGATGGGCCTCCTTGCGGGGTGGATGAATGGTGTCAAAATAACGAGACATTTGCAGTATGACAGGAGTGGATGGCTTATGCAAAATAATAGGATGACGACCGATGTGGTGCGCGAATCAATGCGGAAAGGTGTAGGGACGTACTGTTGTAATTGTATCAAGTGAGAGCGAGAAATGATCTCAAGCATCATCACGAGCTCGAAAAAATGAATCCGGCGATATAAAAGGTGTTAAAAACGGAGAGTGGCCCAAGTGGCACGCAAACCAAGGCTACTATTGGTGTCTAAAAAATGGGTAAAAAATGATGTAGTTAAAAAGATGCAACGAGGTGACCATTGGGATGATCTCGTCGTGCTGATTCCAATGGTAGAAACAGTTCAGAAAACGGACTCCGTATGGGTCCAAAATGGTCAAAACAAGAACAAAGTCGACGGACTATAAATAGTAAGTGGGCCCAAAATGACACGTCATTTGTACTATTTGAGGTTGATTTGTGATCGGAGTGAACCAGAGCTGACGTGTGATTTTTTGGACGATCCGACCGGCGGATTCGATATTCGGGAGAGCCAGGTATTCCGTTAAACTTACACCTGTTTTGTTTTTTGGGTTGGGAGGGTTGGTGGGCCCCCAGGGGACGATGTTGTACGGTCCATAGGGGTGGACCGCGGGTTTAGTGGTCAAAACCGCGGTCTCCGACCGCGAGTTTTGACCAGGACAGCCGCGGTCAGAGACCGCGACTGTTCGGGTTGACAGCCACGGTCTGGACCGCGACTGTTGGGCTTGACAGTCGCGTTCTGGACCGTGACTGTCGGGCTTGACGGCCGCGGTTTGGACCATGACTGTCGGGCTTGACGGCCGCGGTCCGGACCGCGACTGTCAGGCTTGACAGCCGCGGTCCGGACCGCGACTGTCGGGCTTGACAGCCGCGGTCTGGACCGCGGCTGTTCTGGGTTATGGATGGGTGGGGCAGGTCTGTTATTTGGACATGAGCCTAATGAGACATCTTTGTGTGATTTGTAGGATGCCACGGGTGGTATGACAGGAGAGGGAGATGCCAGAGGACCTTGTGACAGCCATCCGGGATGACCGTCGGGTGCGGAGCATGCTGGGGCTCTTCGGACTACTGAAGTTCGCGGAGATCCCGATGATACGGTCAGCAGGGTTGCTGCTGAACCGATTGATCGATTTCTGGGAGCCAGAGACACAGGCCTTTCGAGTTCAGGGGGAGAGGGTGGACCTCACCCTGATCGATGTTTATTTCATGATGGGGTTGCCTTGCCTGGGGAGGGTAACAGACACACAGCCGCGGGTCTCCGCGGATCTGGATATAGATGACCTAGCAGTGTGGTTCGGCAGGGCAGACGCGAGGGTGCATAGGAATGCACTCCGGATTCAGGATTTACGGGAGCCAGCAGTTCGTGCGATGGCAGCCTATGTGGTACGGATTTTGGGATCCCAGTCACCTGAAAAGGTGTCTAGGGTTCAGATGCAGATCGTAGAGCGAGTATTGGCTGGGACTTACTTTGCGTGGGGCCAGATGTTCCTGACCTGCGTGCAGCGACAGCTAACCGCAGCGAAGGAAGCTGGCAAGGGATTCTGTTTTGGTTCCTTTCTAGTGGCATTCTTCATGGAGAGGGTCCCCACACTGCGGCCGCGGGTGCCGGTCAGAGAGGGAGGCTTGAGGGAGCCTCGGATGATCCGGTGGGGAGAGATGATGTGCCGCCGGGGCGGCGGGGACGTTGGGCGGTATTTCACTCGGGAGCTGTATATGCAGTGGCTTCAGTTACCACTGGCGCTGGAGGACTATCCTTACAGAGACATGGACTACACAGGGGATCCAGATGCGCCACGGCCACCCGGACAGGCATGGGGTCCAGATGGTATGTATGATTTTAATTGTATTGTCCAGTTTTTATGTTATATATGATATATGGTGACTGAAAACTGGGTGTTTGCAGATGTGGGTCTGAGGCCACCGCCAGATCATGTGCCCCGTAGAGGGGTTGTGGCCATGCCAGCTTTGCCTGGACGGGGGGTGGGTCATCGCCTAGACCCTGAGGGGACATTGCAGGACTTACGGGTGCTGTTAGAGGGCCTACTGGAGGGAGTGATTGACCGGGGGTGGCGGGACCTAGATCCTGCTGTTATCTGGGATTTCTTGGAGGCGTCGCGCGACTTTAGAGCGATTGCGATCCGTGTGGCTTTATTGGCGGACTGTGCACGGGCTCATAGGCCCAGGCGAGATGAGCACTTGCCTGAGGAGGAGCAGGGGGAGGAGTCAGAGGCTGATGACACGGATAGTTATCCAGGGTATGATTCCCACTAGGGAGAGCAGGGGACTCTCCCTGATTTTTTGTAGCTACGGCTTGTAGTATATGAGGCTGGATGGATGTATATATATTTTTGTATAGCTGAGTACATGGGTTCTCAGGACATGTATAGTCTTGTAGCATGTATTTTTTGGATATGTATATATTTATGCACGTGGATGCACTTTTATGATGTTTTATCCTTGGTACGCACGTGGATGCGCTTTATGATGTTTTGATATGTTTGTTTTGCACGTGGATGCCCCTTGTCTATTTAATTTGATGTGACATGATTTATGTATCTTTAGGCACGTGGATGCCCCTATGGATGCAAATGTGTTTTTATGGTTTATGTATATGGATGTAAGTGTTTATGCAATGCAGTCTTTTTGGTTTTTTATATGGTTGGATGAGATGCTATGATGCATGATGGAGATATTATATGGTGTGATTGATATGCCAATCTAGGATGTTATTGGCCATTTGATCTGCGACACTATTTTGAGCTCTGGGGACATGCGTAAATGTGATGGATTCAAACTGTCGGCTAAGTTGTTTTGTACGCAGGAATTTTCTAAAGAGGCAAGGATCGCGCACCTGGTAGCAGTTGTTGATCTGGGAGACAAGTAGTTGGGAGTCCAAGAACACATGAAGGTGACGTATGCCCAGCTGGAGAGCAGCAGTCAGGAGACCGGTCACAGCATCATACTCTCCATGGTTATTGGTAGCAGCGCCTATACATGTTCCGTCAAGGTGAATCAGTTCGTTGGAAGGGGAATACAAGACCCATGCGGCGGAAGCCAGAATGGGAGACCAGCGGCTTGCCCCATCAGCGTAGCCAATGTAACGAGGTGGAATATGGTCCATCTGTGGGCATGCAAAGACGATGAATGTGATATTATGATAAATAAGGTAGAAAAAACAAAGAAGGAGAGCAAACTGTACAATGCGGACCAATGAGGTTGCGGCTTCAGTTATGGGTAAAAACGTTTAAGGTACAACCCATTACGGGGGTTGCGTAAAGGTTGGCCTTTAGAGTTGGCTAAAACGTATGCCCCCTTGCCTAGGCAAGTCTGCACAATGTAAGGGCCTTGCCACATGGATTCGAATTTTCCTTTACCTTTTTTGTCGTTGGCCTGGTCATAGGCGAGGACTAGGTCCCCCTCGTGGAAAGTTCGGGGGTGAACATGTTTGTTATAACTGGCTTGGGAGCGGATTTTGGCAGCCTCGATGTTCTGGAGGGTGGCGCGACGATCTTCATCGGCTTGTTCGAGGGATAACAGACGGTGCTCAAGGGGGGAGGTATCGGGTAGAAGCTCAACGGCAATGTGTAATACAGGTATCTGACACTCGATGGGGAGGACAGACTCTACACCGTGAACTAAATGAAACGGGGTAAAACCAGTGGTGGTTTTGGTGGAGGTACGGTAAGCCCATAAGGCAGGGAATAGCATATGGTGCCAATTGGATTTATGCCGATCAACAGTACGTTGGAGTATGGTTTTGAGGATTTTGTTAACAGCTTCGACTTGACCATTCCCTTGAGGGTAGTAAGCCGAGGAGAACTGGTGTTGGAACTTAAGGACGGTGGATAACTCACACCACACGGAGTCTTCAAAGTGTGATCCATGGTCTGAGACCAACTGTTTAGGGACCCCGAATCGAGTGATGACATGGTTGAAAAAGAAACGAGCAGGAGTCTCAGCGGTGCAGTTGAAGGTGGGCATGGCTTCCACCCATTTGGTGAAGTAATCGACGGCGACAACGATGTACTTATGGCCGTTCGCAGATGTGGGTCTACACTCCATGAAGTCGATGGCCCACTTACAAAAGGGACCAACAGTGACGACTGGGTGTAACGGAGCAGGTGGTGTCCGGGCTTTGGGGGCAAAAAGTTGGCAGTTATGGCAATGCTTGACCGCAGTGATGCAGTCAGTGAAAAGTGTAGGCCAGAAGTATCCGGCGCGGAAAACCTTTTGGGCAGTGGCCATCCCTGAGAAATGGCCTCCGCAGGCACCGCTATGACAATCATTAAGGACCTGTTCAGCTTCCTCGTGTGTAAGGCAATGACGAAGAATTGTGTCGATTCCTCGCCGGTAAAGGACATCTCCAATGAGGAGGTAGCGAGAGGCTTGATGACGGATACAACGACGTCCATTACGAGTGACGGTGGGTCAAAACTTTTGCGTGCGTAGGTATAACAAGATATCACCGTACCACGGGTCTTCGGACGAGATGGTGAACAAGTGATTATCGGGTAATTCCTCGGAGATAGGTGGGGCCGGGATGAAGGAAGGGAGATCTGTGATGAGCTGGGCAAGTGCAAGGGCTTTAGTGCTCTTAGGTGTTCGGAATGTGAGGTCATATTCCTGGAGGATAATGACCCATTTAGCCACACGACCCTACAGGAGACGCCGGTTTAAGAGATATACCATGGGGTTAGAATCGGCGACAACTGTGGTATGACTAAGTAAAATGTAGTGTCTCAATTTTTGGGCGGAAAATACTACGGCTAAAGCTAGCCTCTCCTCATATGGGTAGCGTAGGGGTGGGCCGGACAAGGTCTGGCTGACGTAGTAAATGACATGTTCTTGGCGTGAGGTGTCTTCTTGAACCAGGACTCCGGACACAGCATGTTCAGATGCCGAAACGTAGAGGATGAAGTCCTGAGAGAAATCCGGAGGGGAGATCAAGGGGGCTTGTGTGAGAGCTTTCTTGAGGTCTGCAAATGCAGCTTCGGCTTGCGCGTCCCAGAAAAAGGGTACGTGGGTACGGAGCAGGCGCAAGAAACCGTGAACGGTTGTGGCGTAATCAGGAACGAAGCGTCGAAGAAAATTGGATCGCCCTTGCAGACTTTGGAGTTGTCGAAGCGTTCAAGGAGAAGGAAGGTCTAAGATGGCTTGGACTTTCAAGGGATCAACAGTAATTCCTTTTTGGGAAATGATGAAACCTAATAATCGGCCTGCTGAAACGCAAAAGACACACTTGTGTGGGTTCAAGCGGATACGATATTTGCGACAACGCAGAAAAACTTGCCGAAGGTCATCAAGGTGGTCTGATCGTTTTCGGGAACGAGTTGTAAGGTCATCAAGGTAGACGAGCAGGATATGGACCAAATCATGAAAACAATAGGTCATGGCCCGCTGGAATGTGGCACCAGCATTTTTTAGGCTGAAAGGCATGACACGATAGGAAAAGGTGCCCCATGGGGTAGTGAAAGCGGTTTTGTACTGGTCTTCCTTTCGGATTTGGATCTGATTGTATCCGGAAAAACCGTCCATGAACGACAGGACTTCATGCCCCGCACACGCATCAATGAGCTGGTCAATGAATGGCGTGGGGAAATTGTCTTTGGGAGAGGCACGGTTTAGGTCTCGGAAGTCAGTGCATACTCTAATGGTGCCTTGTTTCTTGTTGACAGGAACAGGGTTTGAAACCCAGGTGGTATAGGAAATAGGATAAATGAATCCTGTCGTGCGAAGCTTCTCAATCTCTGCTTTGACAGCGGGGAGTTTTGAGGGATGAATAGGACGCTCTTTTTGACGAACAGGGGGTACGTCAGGCCATGTGTCAATGTGGTGCTCTATAATGGCAGGGTCAAGACCAGGCATTTTGGTATAGGACCAGGCAAAGACATCACGAAACTCTTTGAAGAGTGTTTTATATTTCTCGATCTCCTGCTCAGTGCAAGATGCTCCTAAAGTGATGAGTTCGGGGGTGCCTCCGGGGGCAGCGATATCAATTTTGATGACAAGTGAGATGTTGTCCATGTTCCCCTCTTCGAAGGCGTCGGGAGCATGAATAGGGTCTTTGAACCAGTCGACCTTGGGGGGAAGGAAGTCTTTGGACTCGACTGCAAATTGGGTAGCAGTTTTAGAGGAAGATTCATCTGGGAGGAAGTAGGAACGATGGTGCATGTCATCCCAAGGATAATCCGGGGCAGTGAGAGCTTCGAGAATTTCCTCGTCCGTACGGAATGTTTGGCTTGTCAAATCGATTGACGGGGGTGTAGTGACGAAAGAGATCATATATATGGTATTAATCTCTTCAGAAGAGGGAGAGTCCGGGGGGTGGATCTCCACAATGGTGAGGCGGGCCATCTCGAGATCCAGATTGTTTATCTCAAAGAGAGTGGTATTAACCTTTTCGGAAGGGGAAGAGACCGGGGAATGGATTTCCTCAATAATGAGTGGTGTCGTCTCAGGTTCCGGATTGTTCATATCAAAGAGAGCTAGCCTGTACTCGGGGAGATCGGGACAGTGATGGGAGTAATGCCCGTAAACATCGCATAAGGCACAGGAGTGGTTAGTGCGCAGGGATTTGTCGCGAGGCGTAGGGGTTGGATCTAGATGGACAATCGGGATGGTGGGGTTGTCGTCGAGCATTCGCATGTACTCCTTTAATGCTGGTAACTGAGGACATAGGTGGGTCGGATGGCCCAGCTCATCGCATAGCGTGCATTTGGGAGGAGCACAAAACACAGGGGGGTTTTTTACTGTCTTAGCGGGTGGGATAGCGGTGTAAGGTTGGGGGCCTCTGCCCCCAGTGGGTTTAGGAAGAAGAGGGGGGATTTTCGTAGAGGATGACGGGGTAGCAACACCGGGAGGTGGTTGATTAGTAGTGACAATGGGTTGCACTGGTTGCAGGACAACATCTGGTGTCGGGGGACTAATGGGAGGCGAAAGATACCAAACGGGTAATCCTAAGGTTAACCCAGGGAGGTTGAGGGTAGCCATGACCGGGGCGCTAGCCACTCCTGAGGGAGGGAAGAGGAAAGGAATGGTATGAATGGGTGTAGCACCAATGTGACTCGGTACCAAAGGGGGTTTAGGCAACAAAGGCATTTGATTAGTAGGAGTCCGCGGGATGTGGGACAGGGTACATAGATCGGATACTTCGGTGGTAGGAGACGGGGGTGGAATAGATGGGAAGGTCGAAGACATTGGCGCATCTGAGTAAACTCCGGGACCCACTGAAGACACAAATGAGGTGGTGGCATCCAAAATAGGTTGTTCAACCACGGGGAGTACGGGCCCTATAGAAGAAACGACTGTGTTGGTGGCACCCGAGATAGGTTGTTCTACCATGGGGAGAACATTTTCGGGCGCCGAAGGGGCATTGGGATCGTGGTAAGTAAGTTGGTCAACCGTGACCACGCGTCCCTCATGGGGGAACATCATGATACGAAAAATGGTATAAGCGACCGCTCGCATGGCATACATGTAGATGCGGCCAAGTAAAAGGTTATAATCAAGCTGGGCATTGATAACCTCGATGTTGATTAGGACGGTTTTGCCAGCCAGCTGGAGGGGGACATTGGTCAATAGGCCATTTGGTTGAGCTGAACGGCCGTCATAGGCTCGCAACGCAGTAGAGGACTGCTGGAGAGGGGGGGATCCCATTTTCTGCCAGATGGAGATGGGCATGACACATGTAGAGGCACCTTCATCAATAATGCATCTATGGACGACAAAATTCCGGATGGAAACAGAAACTTGGAATGATATATTGGAAGGTAGGCGGGGTTCGGATTGGTCCAAATCAAATGCCATTAACTACGAATCAGTTGGATCGATAGCTCCAATGGCTGAGAGTAAAGTCTTACACTGCGAAGGGCAGTTTTTAAAGACTTCCAAAGCAGACATGGCTGCGGGGGATTGGGCTAAATCATCGACAATGTTGTAGTTAGACGCCGCCCACGCATTGGGGTTGTTGTTGATACGGCGAAGTGGGAAACGGGCTGTTTTGGGAGCTCCATCGAGTGGAGGTGGAGGTATACGTAACGCTTGATCAGTGGGATGAGTGTTAGCGGGGTTATTGGCAGGAGGGGCTTCTGGGGTGGAGCCGTATTGGTTTCGCCGAGTCTGGAGGTTGACCTCATCGAAGGACATCATCAACAGATGGTGGGTACCTGAGTCAAATATGGGTTGATCAGGAGCCGCGTAAGTGATTTGTTGGATGGGCGCATTAGCTGGAGGTGGAGCCAATGGTTCAGTGCTCACCTAGCCTTGGTTTGGTAAGGGGTTTTGTAGCACCAAAGGTGGCTGCTGAGGTTGTGGGGGATTGGGTGGTGCTTGAGGAGCTGCCTGTCCTTGGCGTAGTCTATCAGCAGCCAAAAGTTGTTGGACTCGCTCCATAAGTGGACAAAAATGGGTGTAGTGGCCATAGACCCCGCAAACAGAACAAGGATAGTTCGTTCGCAAATTAGGGTTTTTAGCCTGCTTGGGCGAGCGATCAGGGTTTTGGTTGGTAGGGGCCGCGTTATTATTAGCGGGGGGATTAGGGTGTTGACCAGCTTGCTCGGTCTGTTGGTTGTTCCCACGATTTCGGCCTCTGCCACGGTTTTGTTGGCCCTGGTTGCGTTGGTTGTTCTGGTTTAGCAGCGGGTTTTCTTGGGCGTAAACCTGCCCTTGGGTAGTAGGTGGATTCTGAGTTTGCGCAGGTGCTGGAGCAGGCTGCGGTGGATAATAGGGAGGTGGAGGCTGCGCTGGTGCAGCGACTTGGGGGGGTTGGTGATAGTGCTATGGAGCGGGTTGTGGGTTTGCCGCAGGGGTTGGCTGTGGCTGATAATAATGAGGTTGGGATTATGGTGGCGCAAGAGCTGATGCATCCTGCTGATGATAGTAGGGCTGGGGTGCGATTGGGGGGGCGTAAGCGGAAGTTATATGGCCGAAACACTGAGTTAGACAGTAGGGTCCATGGGAATGGTGTTGATGTGGCATTTGAGCATACGATTTGGTTGCTCCAGACTGGGATGTAGCCCGCGAAGGTTCAGGGCCAGGGGGCGGACGGGCTACAGAAAATGGTTGAGGCTGCGAAGAGAGACGGCCAATGATGCCGTCGGCAGCGTGGGATGCCCCCGGCGCATCGTGCTGGGAGGGATCGCCGCGAGGGGCGTCAGGTATGATGGTATAAAGATAACCCGACTGGGCGTAAATAAGATCAAACTGCTGGGCTTTAAGGATAGCCTCTTCCTCCGACTGGTGTCTTTCGGCTGCCACATCCTTAGCAATGAGCGGAAGGAGGGATTTGAGGAACCAATCGAGGAAGATCCGGTCATCTAACTTGATTTTGCATAGGCTATGGCATCGCTGCCATTCGTGAATGTGGTCTGTGATATGGGTAGCCGTGTTCTGCCGGAAAGATAGGAGGATCTCCATGCCTGCGTCATAGCGGACAGGTAACTGGAAGAACTGGAGGAAGGTCGAGGCCAGGGACGTAAAGGTGGCATGGGTTCCATGGGGTAGCTCGATATACCATTTGGCAGCAGAGCTGGTGAAAGTGCACTGTAATAAATGGAGGCGAATGGAGTCGTCTACTATGGAGTTGGAGGAACACCATAGATGGAAGGACATGATATGGTTCTGTGGGTCTTCACCTGCCTTACCCTCGAACTTAGGGATGTCCGAGGGGAGCTTGGTGGGCATGTGAGGCCACGTAGGGTTGTGCTGGATGGGGTCGTTGGTTAATCTGGCTAGGTCAGGTAGATTGAGGCTAGCCATGTATGGCAAACTCGACGACAGGTGTGACACGGTTGTGGGTTGGATCAAGTTGGGGCCGATGCCCCCAAGTGGAGGGGTCATGTGAGGGAGGTTGCCCCCAAGTGGGGGAAATATGTTGGAATAGGACGGACCTGCACCCCCAGAGATGGTATGAGTCACTAATGGAGTGGGGACCGGTATTCCTGTTGCGGGAATCGGTACTGTGAGGGGGACAGTAGAGGGGTCCCCATGGAGGGCATACCCAAAGTAGGTGAGGTACTGGGTGTCGTGGTGGGGGTGCCACCAACGGTCCCTCTCATTAAGGGAGTGGGATTCACGCCGGCCATGGGGCTAGTAGGGGCGGTGTAAAGGGTGTTCTCAAATTCAGGCTCCGAGTATGATGTAAAATAAAGGGCGTCAAAGTCTGGTGACGGAGTCCTATGCCGCTGACGAGTGGAGTCAAGTGACAAGGCTCGAGATCTACGATGAGTGGTATCAAGTGATCCGTGCTGTGGGGGCTCGCCTCTGAGGTGCCGAGAATGTCTCGGGGAAGCAATGGTGATAAAATGATGTCAAATCTGTGTGGGTTGAGGTCACTACAAAACAGCTCAAAAAACTCTAATGCAACCGAGTGTGCAGAAGGAGAGCTCAACAAATGGGGCGCGCAGGCCAACAACAACTCAAAACACCCACTATCACTGCGGGCTACAATAGGCGAAGTACAATAGAAATGGTCAGAATACCAAAAAAGCAGGTTGCCTACAAAAATGAAAAATGGTGGACTCACTAAACCAAAAGGAGGTAAGGGAGCATGCAAATACCTAACTAGTAGTATTATTACTCAACTAGACATATCCTCTGCAAGGTGATGAAATCCAAGTCAGACAATATGAAGAGGAAAGTCAAGTGGCTAAAGTATCCCCCTACCGGGAGGGACACCGGGTAGTCAAATCCTAGAAGAATGGCAACTAAGATACCCCGTTCATGACACGTCCAGAAAGGTAAATCTGCCGCTTGGTCCTTTAACCGCAATATTCCCTATACAGGGATATTCCGAGAACTGTGAAAGGTAGCCCTTCAGTTACTGAATGGAGTTCGGTATTCCACTCAGACCTCCGGAACCAATCTCACGACTTCAACCCTCCTAAGGGAGAGGCCTTCTGATAATCTGGTTGTGACCGTGTCAAAAAATACTAGGGGATTTTGTTTCCCTAAAGGACAACAACTATGTCTCAAGTGCAAATAACCAAGGGGTGTTATTGGAAGCCTATCCCCTTGATCCTACCTAACTACAAAAGTTCTTTTATGTTCCCCAAGTGGGGTTAAAATGTTGGTTGAGTTAAGTATTTTTTAGGTCTCACTTGATTTAGATGACAGAGTGTGTGCTGGTGAGGTTATGAACCCATAAGAGAAGTGTCGGGGCAACTTCCAAAATAACAATATAATTGAATGAAAAATTTTATACCATGCAAAATTTATCTAAATAAACAATGCTGAAATAATTCGGAATTAACAATGCTAAAATTTTGTAAACAACTCTGTAAACATGGGACAGAAAGGCTGTAGGGTTGCAGGTGGGACAGATGGCTGTGCTAGTGCAGGAAATATGGTAGCAAAGTGACTGGGTTTCGGCATGGCAACGAGTGCAAAAATCAAATCGCGGATCGCGGGTATGGGGCGAAATCGCGCGGGCGGACCGCGGGTTTAAAGGCGAAAGTCGCGCGCAGGTCGCAGGTTTTTGGCTAACAGCGGTGGTCGGACCGCGGGTTTGAAGGCAACAGTCGCGGTCGGGATGCAGGTTTTAGCTAACAGCGGCGGTCGGACCGTGGGTTTGAAGGCAACAGTCGCGGTCGGGACGCAGGTTTTTAGCTAACAGCGGCGGTCGGACCGTGGGTTTGAAGGCAACAGTCGCGCTCGGACCGCAGGTTTGACGTAAACAGGTGCGGTCAGGACGCGGTTATGGGGCTGAAAGTCGCGGTCGGCGGCGGCCGAAAACGACAGCCGAAAGGGAAAAACGGAAAATAAAATGACTAAAAAAGCCAGCGGAGTCGCCAAAACTGTAGCTAGGGTTTGAGCCCTAGCTTGTACGAATGAGTACCTACTAAGGACAATGGATTCCTTAGTAGCAGTTCAATGAAATATGAATTAAAAGCTATAACTTGAAGTAAAAAGATGCTAAACAATAATGAAAATTAAATCTAAACAAGTTCATTAAACAAAACAGTAAACAGTGAATAGTAATTTTGTATTAATCTGACCTCCAATGTGAAGGTTGGTGAAGCCCTTTGTGGTGATCCGAGACGGTAGCTCCGAGCTTCAAGCTGCTTCTTCTCTTTCTCCAATGGTGAAAAGGGGCCAAAAGGGGCTCTCACGGTGAAAGCAGCTCAATGGTGAGCTGGGATTTCAAGAGCAATTTTGGCAGAGGCAAGATACTTGTGATTGTGGATATGGAATAAGGGGTTTCCACCCCTTATTTATAATTAAAAACCATGCGGTTTTAGGGTTAGGGTTTCAGCTATTTATGGTTTTTTCCTCATTTCCTCATTATTTTATATTTTTTCTTTCTTTTTGGATATTTTTTCTTTTTTGGAGGAATTTTGGATATTTTTAGCTGAAAAGAGGGTTTTATGGCCTTTTGGAGGCATTTTAATCCTTTTGGAGGCTTTTTGCATGGTTTTTATGGGTTTTTGATGAAAATATGGTAGGAAAATGGACAAATGGGCCATGTAATGGGGCAGATGAGGTAGTGAACCATTTTTGGGTGTTAACAGTCACATCGGGTTGTTTTTCATTTGCCACCTTGAGCTTCTCCTCTAGCAGGCTATTATGAGTCTCTAGTTCTTCTACTCTCTTGCTAGTTGCGGCTTTCTGCTTTTCCAACTTCGAAACCCTGCTTCCAATATATCTCTTTTCTCCTTCAGTGATTGTAGCTAAAAGTTTTAGTACATCCTTATCCAATTCCAACACCTGATATGCTTCCTTGATTTTCTCAAACTCTGAGAGAATATCATCATGTTTCCTTTGTACATCTTGTCCCTCTCCTCTTTCTTTTATGAGAGTTTCCTTCATCTGGGATGTCTTTTCTTTATATTGTTCAGTATCCTCGAGCAGCTTACCGACCTTGACTGTGTTGGCTTGGGCCACTGCTATGAATTCCATTGCGAGAAGTCGAGGATCTTCATCGGTCCTATGCATAACTATATTTTCGGTCACCATGACTGCCACAGGCCGATCATCCATTTTCATCCTATTTTATGTTCTCCTCACAATTCTTTTCTTTTCCAAGTCAAAAAATATTGTGTCGAGGTTTTCTATAGCCTGTTGTTGATAAGGAATGAATGGTACCAATCCAATTTCTATCGGGGAAACTTGGCTTCCTACCATTGTGCTACTTGACGGGGCAAAAGAATCCATTGGATTATCAGGGGCTTGGTCTTGTTGCAGATTCTCGCTGTTTTGGTCTTCCTGTTCTTTTCTTTTTAGTTCTTCAGCTACCTTTTATGCCTATTCTTCTTCTTGTTTCCTTCACTTTGTTCCTCCTCATCTCTTTGTCTTTGTTCTTATTCTTTTCTTTCTTCCTTTGCGCTTCCGCAGCTATTAATTTCTTGGCTTCTTCGACTAATATTCCGGCTTCCTCCTCCTTCTTCTTGGAAGCTTCCTCTCTTTGTTTCTGTTGTTCAGACATGCCACTACTGCTGCCTTTTCCCCCATTGGTTGTAATTTTCTTCTTAAACCATTTGTTCAATGCGATCATATTACATGCATTCTGGTATACCTGCTCATCCATGTCGAAGTGATCGAAATATTCGAAATGTAATCCCACAGATGCACAGTATTTTGAGACTTTGTCCCAAGCATCGTTCTTGTGGAATATTTTCTCCCCAAAATGAAAGTTTTCTAGTTCTTTAAAAAAATCAGGAGCACTCTTTACCTTGGTGAATTTATAACTACCAATACAAAATGACAGCGGGGGGTAGACAACTTTCTTCATGTCAAACAGGAATTTCCCAAAACCAGCTATGTACAATTGTCTCACCACCTCCTTATGGATGACATAATTAGTAGCATATCTAGGAAGTAGAGAAGGGGCCATGGATCCTCCATACATCCTCAAGTACAAACCTTCCTTGGAGAATAAATAATCCCCATACTCACTTACAGTATTCAGGGTGTCTTTGGACATGCAGTTGCATTCTTCAAGAAAAATCAACTCATATAATGGTATATGAAAATATTCGTAGATAGGTTTGTAAAAACTGGCATACTTGTGTGCCCATAAGAGTTGGTATGGGGAGTACACAGGAGTCCTGGTTAGATCCCAATCACAGTTCAACTTTGGGAATGGATAAGTGCATAATATACAGTCAATCAAGAAAGAGCCCATGTAGAACTCAAACTTCCTTTGGGTCAGACTCCCTAAGGCTGCAACTATGCAGGATGACAGGCTATTCACCACGATGTCTTCCTAGTTGAGTATCATACTTTGCATGGCTACATGATATACTATTGGAATCCATCTTATCTTATAAAACTTCCCATTTTCTCAGCCAAAAACCCGATTTAGCATCAAGGCTATGATAAGATAAGGGGTGCGCAAATTAGTAGTCTCATATTCTCCTGAATATTTATGGCGAAACTGCTTCCCGAACAACATCATCTTCTTAGCACAGTCAAGCATGCCCATATTCAAATCCTTTATCCATTTATTTGTCATGAAATCCTGGGGTGCTAGTAGCCTGCAATATTTGGCAATGTAGGTAGGGTTGAAAGAGGAAAAACCCTTCTTCTCTGTGTTGGTCATGACCAGGGTAGTTGCATCTATCCGAGATAGGATTCAACCGATAAATTTGGAACAAGGGAAAATCTTAGGGCGTGTAGCCAATTTTGTAATGGAGGATCTTTTGATGTTTATATGCAACAATATGTCTTCCAAACCTGCATCTGGGATGGCCTTGTCTTTGATCATCTGGTAAATATTCCCCCATTTGAATTTCATCTCAACCCCTATGATAGACTTTGTGTCTTCGTAGATAATTTCCATTTTGGGCACAATCTCTACATTTGGATCATCTCCTGTGGCATGGGCCTTCTTCTTCCCTCTCTTAGGCATGTTGTTGTATGGAGAACGAAACTGCCATAAACACACCAAAGAAATTTTTTAGAGTTATCGTGATTACCAGTAGGCATGCATCGCTCATAGAATACTAAGATGAGAAACTAAACAAAATGTAAGAAAACGAATAGAACTTTAAATGATAAATAGGAGTTTCTTTCAAAACTAGATTTACCAATTCATCTTCGAACATCTTAAAGAATCTATGATATTAAGCAAGGTTTACTTAGCCACTCCAGAAACCCAAAAGTAAACAACAAGTTACTGCTAGATTAATCCAAGATGTGAACTTCTCACATTGCGCGGGTCTTAGATCCTAGGTTTTGAAATACAATAGTCACCCAAGGATTTTTTATAACATCATTCTACACACCACGTGACTGGGTAACCTTTTGCACTAAAGAACAAACCAAATATTCCCCCTACAGAAACCAAAAGGACAAACCCCCACAGTGGCTTAGTATCTTTAACAACAAGGTCGGCCTGAACTCGATTTCGGGGAAAACCTCCCAAACCCTACCTTGGCCAACTGTGGTATTTTACCCATTAAAATATCAACCGGGGATGACGCAGTCGATGAAACATTCGAATGGACAAAACCTCACCAATTCTTGAGTCTAACATGGTCTGAGCAACGAGGATGGGGAATTCAACGAAGGTGAGAAAACCTTTCACAGCCATGCCAGTGGGGTAAAAAAATGGAAAGAAATGTCAAGGGTTCTGGGCGTCCTGACTTGGGGAAAATCCTCCAAAGGTAAGTAAGCCTCCCAAAAATGAAATGAGACCTCATTTAACCAAATATCATGACTCGAAAAACCCTAGAATCATACACACAAAAAACTTTTCAAAACCCCCTTTTCCTTAAACCAAAATAATGCATTCGTGACGGAACTTGGAGCCTACCTGGCAGATGGTGGTTGGGAACTTAGTGAATGAACTAGCTTGACTGGTCTGTAGCAACTCCAAATGGCAGTCTCCCATTGGAAGAGTTCAAACGAAAAATGATAACAGTCCAAAACCCCCCCAAGGATTATATAGAAAATGTAAATGGTAGCATTAAATTCAATCGTGAAATTTTTTAATGGCCCTCATGTTTGGCGCCAAAGGTAACAATCCTTATCAGTGAAACCATCCAAATAGGCAAAAAAAATGAAGAGGTCACAATAGTGTCAGGTGGACTCACGAAGTGGATCCGACATTATCAGATGGCTATGGGCAACTTCGATCGACTCTAAGGCTATTTTCTCAATTCAAACCCCCATCGGCAGTGAAAATAAAACCATCCGTGACAGCGTCGGTTCCAACATTGGATTTCTTCCAATTGCTGTCGTGGAGACTCAGCAAAACCTCCCGAAAACCTCATCGTTAAAAAAATAAAAACCCCATCGAATATAAACCATTAGTTCATCCAAACGCATTGGACTGACAATATGAGTGATGTCGATACTATTGGCACAAGCTCGTGAAAATACTCATCAGCAAACACATGGAAAGTTTGTAACGAGAGGCTAGTAGCAAACAAAATAAAACCTCCCCGATTGAATCAGCTCAAATCTTCAAGTTGGCCCGACACCGCTGAAAAACTTTGATGAGATGAATAGACAAGATTTTGTGAAGGCTTCAAACAAACCGTCGAAAAGAAAAATAAAACCTCGCTGAGAAGGCCAGCTTCAATACCCGAGATTCACCGACGTATCGGAAAACTAAAAATTGTTTTCTGAAACTCTGTGAGGATTAAGCCAAGAATCGGATGATCAACATTAGTTTCCCCGATGTGTTGGCTAGACTGAAGAAGCTCAGCCTATACATTGGGTGAAAAAATTGAGTTTCAACGTTCAGCAAAAGACTTTCAAAATCGTGCAAAAAAATAGACTAAGTCATGAAAAGTTCTCAGAGAGAAAATATTACCTGGGGAACTTAAAAGCTAAAAATTCAAGGGGGACCCTAAAATCACAAAACAATCTGGGTAGTGGTTGCAGTAGCAACAATTAGTGACTAGCTGGTGAACACATATTTCTGGAGAAACTATCTGTTAAAACACAAACTGCGTTATGGCGTTTCATTATACCAACTCATCCAGTGCTTTTCAAGATTATTTAAAAATCCAGACTTCTCCAGGAATGCAATATTTAGAACATCCCATTGATTGTAGTCTCGTGGGGTATGGTAACCAAGCTTTAAAATTCTTGATAACTCTTTTGGGGCCAAGATGTGAGATTCATTTACCTTTGTATTTGGTTGCTTCCGACTGTGACACCACAATATCGTAACAGAGTTGAACAGGTGCATTCATTTGTTCCTTATTCCCATGTCGTTTTCATTCTTTTGATGCTTAAGACGTGCATGATCTCGATCTTCTTATGATGCACAACAAAACATACTGTAGTGAAATTGCACACAACGTTTCAACACTAAAGAGGAAATCAATTATGGAATGCGCTACACAGCTTGATATCGTGGTGAATAACAAGTTAGCTAAGTTGCGTAGCCAAGAAGATGAGTAACTTGTGACAGTTTTGGCAGGTTGATGCATTGAATCACCAAGTGCTTGCATATAGCTGGATCGGAAATCTCATCACTAATAATAATTTATTGGCTCAACAAAGTTTTCGAGGACCAATGATGGTATTTATATGTAGTTGTGTGAAGCATTGAACGAGTTCATATTAGTGCTAAATAACATGATTTTCATCTCAAATTTCTGCCATCAGCACATGAATGTTAGCCATTCAATGGTTTAAACAAGAATTCTGGAAATAAACCTGCTAAAGAACTTTGAAGAAGTTGGAGCCTTCATATCGCTTCTCTGGTCACATGAGATTCATTATGATGAAGAATGGTTTCTTAAAAAAGGCTTTTCGGTGGATTAGGAAAACATTTCAACTGGTCATTAGCCACTAAAGCAGAACTTTAGGTGGCTAACAAGATCAAATTTTGCCTCTCCTAACCACCGAAAACACAAAAACAGAGCATCTCTGCAGTAAAATATACCATTCAGCAGAGAATAAGAAAGTTAAGTAGATGCACTTAAGTAATCAAATGATGTTGAGATCATGTATATATTACTTATCTAAATGACAAAGGAATTTGATACCCAGCCGTGGTTGAAAAATTAAAAAGACTTTTTCCATTCTCCATCACTTGATTCATCTACCCAAAAAAATTCTCCATTCATATTGCTCAAAGACAGTCACCTACAGCTAGTTGTCAATGCAAGCCCTCTTTCTGCAGTGTATTGCGCTGCAAACTGGGGATTTTCCTATAGGTGGCAGATTCAGTCAACTTTGACCTTATCTTCAGCCTTTAAAGTATGTGACTCATCAACATGTGGCATAATTTTAGGTCAAGAGAAATTATTCTAGAGTCTAGTATGATGACTCATGACTTATGTGGCAGGTTGAAGATTCTAAACCATGAGTTCATCCTCGAGATGCTTATATGGAAGATTTAAAATTAATAAAGGATACATATCCTTTTAATAGGATCTCATTTGTAATTAGTTTTGATTTGACAAGTGTTCATTAGATCCAATTTTAGAGGATCTCCTTTAGATTGTAAAAGGCTATTTAAGTTTGTGGCTTTCAATGTAAAGGAGGGGGTTGGATTTTGAGTACTCTACTTTACTGCTTTTTGTGAAGAGGAACTTTCTTTAATATAATCGGCCTGCAAGCTTCTTTCTTTCATTATTGTTAGATCTTCTTTTCTTATCTTTGTTCTGTGCTATTGAGTTGAATGGTATTCTTTGTCTATGTTTATAATCCTATGGTAACTGTCATCTTACCTTTGATTATTCAAACTAGGATCATTAGCACTCATTGCTAGTTAATTGGCCCATCATATGTAATTGTTTTATATATGTTCTGATTAATTGATTAGTTTCTTTATCCTTTTACCTATTTGATAATAGTCCTTGAAGGCCTTGTATTGTTTGAGTATACTTAATACTTTCTTGAGTAGACAATCAAGTGATGTTAGATATTCATCTTGGTCCAAACACATACCCATCATTGAAAGAATAGATTAAGTTACCAAGCATCTTCGAGCTACAACCTAGAAGAGTTCCTTGGAGTACTAACAAATTGGCGCCGTTGCCGAGGAGAGGAGATTGAAGCTGAAATTCCCTGGGATAATGACATAGATCCAGCTATGATGATAGACAAATCTTGGACATTATCTTGGTTGTAATCATCTATCTGGTGACTCCATGAAGGACGAATTCAGTGGAAACTCCACAATATTCAGATGTCAAAATAATTTTCTACTCTTTTGGCTCGGAGGTTTGCACCTCTCAACTTCTCTTCAGTTCTTGGTTTCTCACATCCAGTACCAGATATGTTAGAATGGGGATATTTTCTGCCTATTTTCAAAGAGAGCAAAGAAGACAATCTTGCAGAACACCTCCTCAAGTTTCATGAATGCATGGATCTATTAGATCTGCAGCATGAAGATGTCCATATGAATATGTTCATGTATTCATTGTATGGTGATGCACATCAGTGGTATTTTTATTTACCTCCTTCCAGCATTTCATCATTGAAGGATTTTCACAGAGCATTCACCGAGCACTACAAAAGGTTTTTTTCAGATGAGTTTGTATTTGGTAATTGTTGTGATGAATATGAATTACATCATAAGGTTGAAGATGTAAATAGAGATGGATCGCTCACTCACAATATGTAGCAACCCTTCAATGATATTCAAGATGATGTACTTTCCCATCAACATTAACTAGAAAGGGATAATAAAGGATCTGAAGGTTCTTCTATTAACATTATTTCTAACTTTCATCAATCTGAAGAATATGCTGAAATAGGGGACATTTCTTTTTGTGATCAATATATTAGTGATCTTCAGGAAGTTAATCATAGTATAGATGCTTTTGACATTGTATCAAATGCATCTGCTGACTTATGGTGTCAAGAAGGTCAGTTTGTTTCCTTTGAAAACCCGAAAGATAATGAACAGATATTTATATCAGCATGTGACAGATTTGAATCTGCAATAGATTCTAAAGGTAGTCCACAGTTTTTAGATTTGTAGATCAAGGGAATCTGCAGCTATTATGAGAAATAGGATTTTCATGAATCATCTAATCTTTAGCTAGAACATCAGGAGGGCCCTCTTTCTCCTTATGAACATGATATTTCAAATTTGGATGAGAAAGCTGATTATGATGAGGAACCAACTGATATTTTTCCAAATCTGTTTCAAGATCCAGTTCTTGATAATCTCATGCAAGAAGCTTCATCCCTGTCATTAGAATGTTATCATGATGTTCCCATATTTGACAAATACAGTGATGAAGAAGAAGATTTTAAGAGATATGGTGAGAGGGAGCAGAAAGGTTCAGATCAACAATTGAGCTTGCATTTTCCTTTGACAAAGGTTGAGCAATCCACATTCAGCATTAAGATCAGTGAAGACAGACATCAGCAAAAGCATCTCAATCAATTGGAACAGTAACAAGAAGAGGTATTTCCTTGTAAATTTGATGACCCTATTGCTCATTATTTTGATTCTATGAGCATCATATATGTTAAAATATTTCTGGCAGATGAACACTGGTTCTATCATCTGTTTAAACCACTTGTATGTTGGTTATGGCTTCCATTATTTTTTGGGTCAAGATCAAGGACGATATCAGTATATCACTTTCTTACATGGCTTCATTGGAAGCATGAGTTCACTTGATAAGAGGCAGTACAGTTGGTTAGTGTAGGGATAGGTAGAAGAACAAGCTTTTCATACGAGCATGTAGATTGTTTTCAGTTTTCTTGAATAAGCAGAGCAGGTTACAGGCAGGCTACAGGTTTCCAGAGGATCATCTACACAAGCCAGATGACTCCATAGCCCAATGGTAAAGGCGACTGGAACTACTAGGTTCTTGGAGCCTCACAGGGAGGTCTCCATCCCAACTGGAGCCAAATGTTAGCACTCAAATTTACAAGTACATTTTGAGAACATTTATAATATATTTGTCCTTAAATTGTCAAAATTTTGAAGCTTTTTTCCTATGTCATGATCTCCAAATTTCTTATCTAGTCTTGACCAGCTTCAATTGAAATTCTCTGGATTTTCCCTCTTGACCTACAAATAAAAAGTGTTGCCCAAGTTTTTTAGTCTAGATGTATTTCTAGTTTTCTATTCTTAGCTTTTTATTTTATTAAAGTGGTGTGTGCTTTAAAGTGGCTTAATCCTATATCATATTATATATTATCTTAAGTCTAAACCTAAAGTTCTAAGCTTAAATCTAGTCACACTACGAATCAAATCTATTGTATTATCGTAAGTATAGAGTTTCTAAAAGAAAGAGTCATCCATGGATCAAGCCACTAGTCAAACAACATGTTGACAGGTCAAGCCAAACTCCAACTCCATATGTCAAAGCGCAGTCAATACTTAAGTCATCAAATTCATGCAACATACTACCCTTTTCCAAGTGAAGTTGTAGGTGCCCTATGATTGATGGTTGTTCGTTTTTTGGAACATTAGACAGGTCAAAGGCACCAAGCCACAAGGAAGTGTTAGGAGGAGAAAAGTTCATACCTTTACATGATGATATCACAGGTGTTACCCTCAGGAATGCTACTTCGATGCCAGACGAGGAGTTCCTTCAATAGTACATAGATTTTGTCGATGTCCTGTTCTGCCATAGACCTCACACCTCGATCCAATTAGTTTCTTTTTTTAGGATATGCTCTTAAACAATTATCTTGCAGGTGTCATTTAAGATAAAGGAAGAGTTGTTGAGAAAATTCAAGGGATGTGATGCCAAATATTGGTTATGGGTATAACAAGAAGACCAGACACTACCTGCCCAATGGCTTCAAGAAGTTTGTTGTCTACAACATGCATGATCTCAATCTTCTTATGATGCACAATAGGACATACTGTGCTGAAATTGCACACAGAATTTCAACACTAAAGAGGAAATCAATTGTGGATGTTAGGTATAACTCTCGATTCAATTATTCTATTCATGGCTAAGCATTCATTTATACATTCATGTGACAGTTGTGTTTCACCTTCCATCCAGCCTTTTCGGCTTCCAACTATTCCTATTTATTTATTTACAATATTATAATCCCTAACGGATTATATTCTAACAATCCCCCTCTTAATCTGAAGGGGTGTTCGTAAGTTCGAGCATGTTTCTGAACCTTTAAAACTTTTCTCATCCAAGCACTTTGGTGAAGATGTCTGCAACTTGATCATTTGTGGAACAATGTCGAAGATGGACTGTATTGGCCTCTACATGATGTCGAATCAAATGATACTTTGTGTTGATGTGTTTGGTTCGATCATGGAATCTAGGATTCTTAGCCAGCTTGATTGCAGAAGTATTGTCGACCAACAATGGAGTGGAGTTCTCTTGTTTTTATTGCAAATATTCAAGTATCTTCCTGAGCCATACTATTTCTTTTGTTGCTTCAGCTGCAGCCCTATATTCTGCTTCTGTTGTTGAATCTGCTGGAACTGACTGTTTGCGAGATCTCCATGAAACAGCTGCTGATCCAAGACTCATAGTGTATCCAAAATTTGATACTCTT
>LPNX010277971.1:730169-847384 GCA_001517045.1 Pseudotsuga menziesii | reverse complement strand
AGACTGAATAATTTTAACATTAGTTGAATAACTTCCATTTCACTATGTGAATCATACAGTTCTTTTAATGTTTTTAATGCTTCAAAACATGATTTTGCAAGCAATATGTGCTGGCTCACCTCTTCACTGACAGTGGCAATGATTACAGCTAAGGCTTTCTCGTCTTTTGTTCTCCAAATGGCCTTCTCTTTCTCTGATTCGGGAGGTCTTGGGTCTATGGTTATGGATTTTCCAGCTTCTGTCTCTATTGTGCAGCCTTCGCAAATGCCGTCCCAAAGGTCATTGTAGATGAAGGCAGATTTGATCTTCCTCCACCATTCTAAATAGGTGTCTTTTCCGGTGAGAGTGGCACCGACTATAGATGCTATAGATTGCATTATTATAACTGTCAGTGTAATTTTTAGAGAGAAATAGAAATTAATAACCTTGCAGGTCTACAGTCTCTGCCAAAGTGAATACAATGCAATTTTATAGCAAATATATCAGATAGATACAAAATATATCACTGTCAGTTGGCTTCTTTATATCAGTCACTGGCAATATATAGCATACAACATTTGCACATATCAGTCTCTAGAAATAGATGATATTCTTTAGCATAAAACACAGTCTTCAGCAGCATACAACTCAGCCTTCAATAGGTTTTCAGCAGTCTAGGTTTACAAAGCTCAAAACACCAGCAACATATAACAGTTTCCAAGCAGTATATACACTTAGCATATATATCAGTCAGCATATATCAGTCTGTCTTCAATTTTTATATCAATCAATAAAATAAAACCAAGGCATCCTTCAAGTAGAACGCAGCCTTCAAAATAGTCACTAGACTCTCTTCAACGCAGCCACCAGTAAAAAATCTCCACGCTCAACGCAGTCACACCAATCCTACCTCATTTATCAACAGCAAGTTGCTTTGATAAATAGGCAGTCTCCAATAGTGATACAATAGTGCGCAGTCTACAAAAAACAGTCTAGGGTTTGTGCATTCCCCAAAAAAACATATCACAATATATCAAAATGATTCGCAGTCTCTAATTGTGCGCACAGCTTTCACCATTCACGACCTTCACCATTCAGGCTTCAACGCATTGTTCAGGCTTCACAACATAGTTTCTTCTCCACAGTCTTTTCTCCACAGCATTACAGCACAGTGCATGTAGGAGTCACGTAGCAGTCTTCATTCTGCAATCACGTTGGAGAGGGTCCATGACAATAAGCCAGTGCTCGTAGTCGCAGCCGGGGAATAGGGACGCAGTCTCCACGGGCGGCCGGTCGCTCCAGTTCGGCGACGAATTAGACAGAGGGGAATACCCTAGCAGTGTATTGTAAGCCGACTCACTGGAACCTTGGGCGCCAGAATGACTCCATGGGATATGGCAACAAAAGGGTTATTAATATATATATATACTCAAAAGCATATAAACTCACGCAGCATATAGACTCACGGGCTTCTTCAAAATGCAGGCAACTTTATCAAGACGCAGTCTCATTTCACTTTGAAATATACATGCCGGCCATCTACAACGATTTTCGGTGCATGTCCTCTAAAATCTTCGTTGGAGGTCTTTCGTATGGTGTAGAATCCTTTGCAACCTTTGAAGATGTTATGGAAGCAAGGATTATTAATGACAGAGAAACTGGGAGGTCAAGAGGCTTTGGTTTCGTCACTTTTGCTTCAGAATAATGCTGCTGTACAGGCCATGATATTCACACAAATCGCAAGATACAAAACCCAGGATATTCACACATTCGCCATGAAAACTCAGCACTCGGGCTCATAATATCTCCAACGCAGCCTAGTGTAGCAGGTCATTGCCCACCAAAAGAGAGCCCACAAAAATTAGGGTTTAAGAACTTGAAATCGCATTTCTCTGGCAATGTGGAAGGACGCTCCAAGAGGGTGCAGTATATTGAAAATGGGATGTTGAAACACAGAAAAAAAAATAGGGTTTCACGTGGAGGAGGAGTAACGCATGCACGCAGGAGAGACTGGAAGAAACGCACACAATTAATGCAACTGGCAGACAGAATGACAATGGACAGAAATGCAGCAGGAGTTATGGAAGACAGCCCTGCTCTGATACCACTTGTTAGGTCTAACTCCCGATTCAATTATTCTATTCATGGCTAAGCATTCATTTATACATTCATGTGACGGTTGTGTTTCACCTTCCGTCCATCCTTTTCGGCTTCCAACTATTCCTATTTATTTATTTACAATATTATAATCCCTAACGGATTATATTCTAACAGTGGAACGTGTTGCACAGCTTGATATCGTGGTGACTAACAAGTTAGCTAAGTTGTGTAGCCAGGAAGATGAGTAACTTGTGACAGTTTTGGCAGGTTGATGCATTGAGACGCCAAGTGCTTGCATATAGCTGGATCAAAAATCTCATCACTAATAACGATTGATTGGCTCAACAAATTTTTCCAGGACCAACGATGGTATTTATATGTTGTTGTGTGAAGCATTGAACAAGTTCAAATTAGGGTTAAATAGCATGATTTTCATCTCAAATTTATGCCATCAGCACATGAATGTTAGCCATTCAATGGTTTAAACAAGACTTTGGTAAATAAACCTACTAAAGAATGTTGAAGAAGCTGGAGCCTTCATATTGCTTCTCTAGTCACATGAGATTCATTATGATGAAGAATGGTTTCTTAAAACAGGTTTTTCGGAGGCTTAGGAGAACATTTCAATTGTTCATTAGCAACTGAAAGCAGAACTTTAGGTGGCTAACAAGATCAAATTTTTCCTATCCTAACCACCGAAAACACAAAAACAGAGCATCTCTATAGTCAAAGATACCATTCAGCAGAGAACAAGAAAGTTAAGTAGATCCAATTCAGTAATCAGATGATGTTGAGATCCTGTATATATTACTTATTTAAATGACAAAGGTATTCAATGCCCAATCGTGGTTGAAAACTTCAAAATCTTTTTTTCATTCTCCAGCAACTTATTCATCTACCAAAAACAATTCTCCACTCATATTTCTCAAAGACAGTCACCTACAGCTAGTTGTCAATGCAAGCCCTCTTCCTGCAATGCATTGCGCTGCAAACTAGGGATTTTCCTGTAAGTGGCAGATTCAGTCAACCTTGAACTTATCTTCAACCTTTAAAGTAGGTGACTCATCAGCAGGTGGTAGAATTTTAGGTCAAGATAAATTCTTCTAGAGTCTAGTATGATGACTCATGACTTATGTGGCAGGTTGAAGATTCTAAACAATGAGTTCATCCTCAAGAAGCTTATATGGCACATTTAAAATTAATAAAGGATACCTATCCTTTTAATAGGATCTTATTTGTAATTAGTTTTGATTTGACAAGTGTTCATTAGATCCAGTTTTATAGGATCTCCTTTTGGATTGTAAAAGACTATTTAAGTTTGTGGCTTTCAATGTAAAGGAGGGGGTCGGATTTTGAGTATTCTACTTTACTGTTTTTTGTGAAGAGGCACTTTCTTTAATATAATCAACCTGCAAGCTTCTTTCTTTCATTATTTTTAGATCTTCTTTTCTTATCTCTGTTCTATGCTATTGAGTTGAATGGTATTCTTTGTCTATGTTTATAATCCTATGGTAACTGTCATCTTACCTTTGATTATTCAAACTAGGATCATTAGCACTCATTGCTAGTTCATTGGCCCATCATATGTAATTGATTTATATATGTTCTGATTAATTGATTAGTTTCTTTATCCTTTTACCTATTTGATAATAGTCCTTGAAGGCCTTGTATTGTTTGAGTATACTTAAGACTATCTTGAGTAGATAATCCAGTGATGTTAGATATTCATCTTGATCCAAACACATACCCATCATTGAAAGAATAGATTAAGTTACCAGGCATCTTCGAGCTACAACCTAGAAGAGTTTCCTGGAGTGCTAACACTTTTGTATTTTGAGTCTTCCCGAATTGCTTCTTTTGTATTTGATATTTGATTTTCTTTCTTCCATCCATAGTGTCATTTTGTGTGAGTGATGATTTGTTTCAGATCACAGATGGAGAAGAACCTTTCTGGTCAATCCAATCATTTACTAATTTATGTCTTCAGTATATCCTTTTGATGTATATTTGCTTTCTTGGAAATTTGACTCTTCATATTAAGCCTTTTGGCTTTCATTTGTGGAATGGGATTATTTTGAATACCATACACCTGTCCATTCGACTTCCTTTCTGTGGGTCTTTTTTCGGAAAGCTTCCGACGACATATATTAATGTGAAGTGGATGGAGCCCCAAAATAGTATTCTAGACTTCATCTACCTCAGTTATTTTACTGGGTTTAAAATAGGATTTCAATGTGTTCTTAAAATAACTTCCCTTCAGTAGTCTATCAAATTAAAGAATCTTGTTCTGATCTAAATTTCAACATAGATAAATTCCAATGAGTAGTTCATGGATTAAAATATTGGCAGTTTGTCCAAATTCCAATGTCCCCCAAACACCAAAAGATTGAGATGGATTTTTCTGAAATAAAACTAAACTAAAGAAAAAAAAGTGAAATAAAGCAAATACAAAGAAAAGAAAATCAGCAGAAAGAAAGCAAACATACTAAAAAATATCAAAAACCAAAAAGAAAGGTTTATTTGAGAAATAGACCATTGAAAGGAAGATTCTCTTCCCACCCCTGCAAATGTCGTAATTTTGTATGTTGAGGGGCATAACTTCTCAGCAATCTAAAATGGGATAACCCATAGGTGTTGAAACTTTGTATGTTTTCCCTTTTCATCATGCGGATGATCCCACTTAAGAACCAAATATCCAACTTCAAAACTTCCCTTCCCGTATTTATGTTTATCAAACCAAATTTTGACAATATCTTGCCGGTGTTTAAACCTCTCTTTGGATTTGAGCCTAGACTCCTCTAGTTTCAACAGGGTATTAATTCGAGCTTGTAAAACCTCACTACCAGACCCTCATGATGCTTGGGATAACTAAGAAGATGGGAGTAAAATGTTCAGGGGGAGAATAGCTTCATTCCCATAAACTAAAGTATAAGGTGACACGCCTAAGGAATTATTGGGGGTGACCTTATCTGTCAACAGTGCATTTGGAAGATCTACCTGCCAACCTCTCTGATTTTCTATGACAGTCTTCTTTAAAATTATGATAAGGTTTTTATTAGTTGATTCAGCTAACCCGTTACGTTGTGGATAATAATTAGCAGAATAATGTAATTTCATTTCCTTTTCATTTGCAAATTCAGTTAGCTTAATCGATGAAAAGTAAGATGCATTATAAAAAACTAGTGAAATTGGAACCCCAAACCGAGTCATAATATTTTCTTGTAAGAAGTCTATGATCACGTCTTCATTCACTTTATGTAACGGAATTGTTTCCACCTATATTGTGAAGTAATCAGTGGATGTGAGGATGTATTTGTGTTGCAACAAAGAATTTGGATTTACTTCTCCAATGATGTCAATTCCCCATTTTTCAAACGGCTCCGAAACAATGACCGGTTGCAATGGTCCAGCTGATTTTGCTAGTCTCCCACCACTTCTCTGGCATGTGTCACACTTCCTTACATAAGCATAAGAATCATTAAATAAGATTGGCTAGTAATATCCATCTCTTGGAATCTTGTGGGCAGTAGTGTCTCTTGAAAAATGTCCTCTAGCAGGACCATCATGCAATTCTTTAACAACTTTAGATGCATCTTCTTGTTCCGGGCATCTTAGAAATACTCCATCAATTATATATTAAGATGCTAACTTTAAATGAAGTGCTCTTCTTTGTTTAGAATTCTAGTGTTATGGTAAATATCCTTGTTGGAGGTAATGTATCAAATCTTTGTACCAAGACTCTGGAGCTGTAAAGATAGGACACATATTAATCATATGCAATTCAACTTCATTTTCTCAATCATCATCTTCATTGTTGTGACTTTCATCCATTAACTTGTAAATCATTTTTCCTTTGATAATGGTGTTTGGTTTAAATTCCAAGTCATATTCTTGTAACACTGTCACCCAATTTCCTCTTCGTTCTCCCAATTCCTTTTGTACAAAAAGGGTTCGAACAGTCGGGTGAGGGACAATTACTTTGGTTCTATTCTTAAGAATGTAAGGCATGGATTGTTTTATTACTTTAAATACGGCATACGCCTCTTTGTCAATGGCAGGATAGTTCAATTCAGCACCTTGTAACCTGGTGCTCATAAATGATATGGGGTACTCATCTCCCCTTTCTTCTTTCTGTGTAAGCATTGATGCAAGTGAGTCATCAGAAGCAAAAGTGTACAGGATAAAATTATTTTCAAAATTAGGACTTTTAAGAGAAGATGTGTGAGCTATTACTGCTTTGATGTTGTTAAACACACCCATTTCTATGTCGGTCCATTTAAATTATACACTCTGATTTACCATTTGTTGCAAAGGCTTTACTATTTGTTCAAAATCAGGAACAAACCTTCGAACATAATTTATAGTCCACATGAAGGAATGCATACCTTTTTTATTGTGGGGTAAGGGAATCTATGCTATGGCTTCTATTCTCTCAGGGTCTATGGAGATTCCCCTTTTAGAAATAATGTGGCTGAACTGTTTTCCTTCTAATAATGCGAAGATGCATTTCTTAGGATTTAAAGAGATACCATATTTTAGACAACGGTCAATATTTTTTTCAAATGAAACATATGATCTTATCTCTTCTTAGATAAAACTGTTACATCATCCAGATAAACTATAAAACTTCAGCCAATTAAACCCTGGAAATCTATATACATGGCCCTTTGGAAAGTGGCTTCAGCATTAATGAGACCGAAGGACATTCTTCTATAAGCAAAAGTTCCCCACTTTGTTTGAAATGTGGTTTTCAACCTATCTTGCTCTGCTACCAATACTTGGGTGTATCTTGAAAACCCATCAAAGAGAAAGAACAATTCAGAACTTGAAACCATATGTGCATAGTCTTATTTCACCAGATTTCTTTCTTGCCGATACCATATTTTCCACTCACTCTGAGTGCCTAACTTTGAAAATGATCTTCGCATCAAGTAACTTCTTCACTTCATTTTGGATCAGGGGTTCCATCTTGGGATGCATTTTCCTCAGTGGTTGTTGAAACGGTTTCACACCTACCTTGATGGGAATAACATGTTGGATGATGAAGGTATCATAAGTCTTTACATCTTCATATGTCCAGGCAAAAACATCCTTATATTGTTGAAACAAACTAATAAATTTGCTTCTTTCCCTCCGTGAACATCATTTTCCCAAGTTCACATACTTGGGTTCATCCTCTATCCCAAGATTAATCAGCTCATACTGCATAGATGAATGTTTTGTCTTTCCATAGGTAGGATTTCTAAACTTGCTATTCAAATCAAACATCCCTTCCAACGTTATTACCCCTTTAGGCATGAAGTTTCCACTTTGAAGATTGGCTTGATGTTCTTCATCATCAATCATTGAGTCCTTGAAAGTATCATAATTTGTTAAAAACTCTAAGATTTGTTGATCATTGTCGAATACCCTCAAATTTGTGACATTATCTGGTATAGATGGCTTGAAAATCAATTCAATTGAGCATTTGTTATTAGTGGGTACTAATTTTGCAGCAGAAGTAACTAACAAATCAGCTACTGCATTTTGCGATCTAGGAATTGAATTTATATTAAAAGCATTGAAATTTTTTATAAGATTCTAGACTTCAGATTGGTATCCTTTTAAGTGTGGTGACAGATAGTGAATTGTGTTTTGAACTTGTCTAGAAATTATTTCAGAATCACCAAGAAATTTTAAATTTCTTACTTTGAATTCAATGGTCTTTTTCAAGCCCTAGACTAGAGCTTCATATTTTGTTGTGTTGTTAGTACATTCAAACTCTAGTCTACAAGAGAGAAAATGTTTGTTCTTTTCAAGATCAATCAGGACACAACCCGCTCCTGATCCCTCTTGAGTTTTGGAACTGTTAAAATATAACAACCAAAATTTATCTTCTAACTCTACAGGACTAGTGTTACTCTCTAAGTTAGAAACTAAATTAACTATATTACAATCAATATTATCAGTCCATGAAAACTGAAGTAGTTCAGACCGTTCGTCTGTCTCACTACTGGCTTCTTCTGCTTGATATTTTTTAGGTTCAAGCTTTATGAAATAGTTACCCAAGAATGAATGTGAGAAATTCACAAGTTCATTTTTTCCTTCCAATTGTGCCACATTGTGCTTCATGTGTGGTTCCATCATCACCTTGATCTGATTCTGATAGTTCTTATAGGGAAACCACAAGTGCAACCAGTCAATTGCAAAGTACCCATCCAGTTTTGCAGACCAGTCCCTGCTCAATATCAAACCATATGCTTCTGGTATATCTACCACCATGATGTCTATAAACTGGCAGGCCCTTTCATCTGCAGATAACAGTATCAACACATTCTTCACTTCTCCTACCACCTTAACTGTTGATCTATCCAACTGAATTATATTACATGAATAGGGTGTAGGTTTTATCTTTATACAAACTAAAAGAGGCATGACATTAGAGGAAGCTCCAGAATCTACCAAACAATTATGCACATCATGGTTGAAAATGTCAAAAGATAGTAAAAATGGCAAGGTTTGATATTTAGACTTCCCCCCAATGCTAGCTTCATTAATATCTTTATATGATTGAATGTCATCTTGGGATGTACTAGATTGTTGATCAAAAGCTTCTAGGAGCTTCTTTCTTTGTTGAGGTAAGTTGCACATTTCAAATAAAGAAATATTTTGTTTTGTTTTATTGATGTCTTCTATTATGTCATATCCCATATCACATACTTCTGGACCCTTTTTATTGGTTTCTGCTTTATTTTCCACAATGCTCACAGGCTTACTCATTAATGTAACTTTATCTTTTGCGAGGACTAAATCAAAATTAGGTGGTGTTTGGGTATTACTGCTAATCTTCTTCATACTTTCTTGTATGTTCCTAATCTTAGGCAGTAATAGGATTTCATCCATTAATGGTCATTTTCTTCTAGTGGTGACATTAACTGTTGAAATTTGAATTTCTTCTATAGGTTTCTCTTCATCCAACCCAAGTGTAGGTGCACAGTCCCATAAGATCATCGTTGTTTCATGCGATTCTTCTAGTTCATTTGTTTTTTCTTCTTTCACTTCAGGCTCTGTTATTTGAGAATCTAGTATTTGGTTCATAACCAGAGTCATTGAATTAATCCATTATGGAAAACATTTTTCAAAATGAGGTTCTTGATGAAAAGTGCAGAAATGATCCATTCCTACCTCATTAAAATTTAAAACAGAAGAACTATACACAAGGGGTTGGGATGTTCCACATTCCTCTATTTTCTTGAAATAAGGTTTGAACTGTCTCTTAGATGAACTGGATTCTTTATCCTTTTCTAAATCAAAAATCTTGTTTGATATATTTTGTACCATTTTGACCACATTTTCCAATTCAATTGAATGATCCTCTTTAGGTCCGGCTAACAGAAAAGGTTTCTTGCTAATAAAAGTCCTTACCTCTAGCTCTGCAGTGTGTTTGTTTATTCCTTCAATTTCAACTTCTACTTTCGTTGCTTCTTCATAATTTTCTACCAAACAAGGTTTAACTGAAATCTCAACAAACATTTCTATGCTGGGGATAAGGGATGAAGTGTAGTATTCTATTAAATTTTCTTCAGCAGGTTTTATTATAGCACTAAAATTATTCAAATGGGAAGAAAACCTCTGATTGAAATCTTGCACTTTTTCTTTCTTGTCCATCCTTAGAGCTAACAATTCTTTCATGAGAGTGGCAATGTTTCGTTGAATACCAAACTTGCCTTTAAAAACTGTTTCAAAAGTATCCTAGTTTGTTATCAAATTTTCTTGTAAACCAAAATACAAAGCAGAGGACTTAGCTTCAAAGGTATGCGAAAAGAGTCTGCATACTACATCTTCATGCTCCACTGCTAAACATTCTAAATCCAAATAAAAACTTTGCAGATGATCATCCACAAAAATGCCTTTTCTAGGGTCAAACTTAGTTAATATCTTTTCAGCATTCTGGGGAAAAGCATGCAAAGGAGCAGCTAAGTTGAGTGGTGTTCTGGCTCTCCAAGCTGGTGGTGCATTAGGATTTACAAGCTGATTAGAATTTTGGGGTACATTTCAACCATGATTCTACAAGTATATTACGGTGGAGACTAAACAGGTGACTGAAAAACCAAGGAATCTGGTCGCAAGTGATCAAGTGGTTGAACAATCTCTTGTAAGGAAAAATTCACTAACTATTCCAAATTTCCCATGAAAATCGAATCTTTCGTGTAAGTGGGTATCCTTCTGGGAGCTCGCCTTCTCGGTAATTCAAGGATTGTCTGCAATCCTACAAGATTCTTCACATAAGACCTAGTGTGTCTCCTCAAGTGGTTAACTACTTTGAAAGGAATAGGGTAGAGGTGTTCTGTAACTTCTACTTCAGGGTTTACTCTTTCTTCAAAAATGAAATCTTCAGTGTACCTAGTCTTAGAGTTATCTCTAGTGGAATAGTTTCAAGTAAACGGATTTCCTCTGCCAACCATGCACTAATGGCCCTCCTTCTAGCACCACAATTGTTGATGCCTGGAAAAATCCCAACTACCGACAGTAGGGATTTTCCCCAATAACCGTTCCCAATTAGATCATTTATCGTTTGGAATGGGAATCCATCCGGTTAGCGTCCCGACTACCGTAGAATTAAAATAATGTTTTAAGTATGTTTTAGCAGTTGCGGCCCGGTCCACCATTTATATGATTTTATATTTACGGATGAAATGCAAGTGCCTAAAGTAAATGCAAGGGATCAGTGGGTAAGAGCCTCACTAGATATGCACAGGTTCTTACCTCTCGTCTTACCGCTCCTACCCCACAATCACTTCTATGAAAGCAAATAAACAACTAATCTATTCTAAATTATTCTGACAATCCCCAGGGAGAAAAGTTTATATCAGAATGAGTAATATAATGTTTGTTTGCATGTAGATCCTACAAGTAGATGTTAAATTATTCATACATAAACACATCAGAAAGATAACACAAACATGGATTTGTTAAGTTAAAACATCCATTACTCATTTATTGCACAAGATTCGTAATCGAAATCACTCATAAACTTCAGAAATAATTCAACAGGTTGGACCAATTTCACAGTTATGTAGCAAGCTAAAATGAAAATAGTTCACATTCAGCAATCCACATAATCCATCTTAAAACTCGTACAATCCTTCCTCCAGCAAAATTTGGTTCTCTTTATTTATAAAAGAATTATTTCTCATACAAATAGATTCAGCATATGTGCGCTAGAAAAAGTCCCACTCTAATATCTATTCTACCCCTATTTATACAAATTACATATGAATTTTCAGCTACCCTAGCCTCTTAGCCTTCCTTAACTCTTTGATTACAAAATTTTGTCTTCTAGTGTACCCACTAGGAAAATTGGAATAAATATAAAATATTACATAAAGTTTCCACATGGAGATAAAACAAATTCTTATGTGGGCCCCACTGGTTTCTTAATAAAAACACTCCATGCATGAGATTCCTCCCGGATGACTCAATAGTCTACTGGATCCAACAAATTTGTAGCCACTTCATGTTTGGATAGTTGGGATTCTATCTCCTTCACTTTAATGTGGTCTGCATCGACAACTCCCCAAAGAGATGCTTATGAACTGAAGCTCGTATAACCCAAACTCCAATTTCTTCCTCGCCAATGTTTTTGATCTTCTGAATGCTTTCCTCATTTTTCTGCAGCTTGTCTTGGAGGTTCTTTAAATGTTAATCTTTGTCTGGGAAATCCTAGACTTGAGTTGTTACTGAAGCTTGGCATTTATTGTGAGTTGAGCACATTTTCTTGTAGAACTCATTACACTTTTCTGTAGTTTTATCAATTGTTTTGCTAAACCTTGTTGCTTGTCTACTGCTGATATTCAATAGTGCCAATTCCATCTTACATCCTCATGTAGTCTTTTGAGGCATGTTATCCAGAAAGGATGAATTAGCTCTGATCCAAGTCAACTGACTCTGTACAAGTTCAGAAAATTTTGATAACCTTTTTCTGGACTCTGATGAGTCATGTGCTATTTCCTTTAGCCTAGCCTCTATCTGTTTAATCTTATACATTTTCTCTGTCAACTTTAATTGAACCTTATTTATTTCTCTTTGCAAAAAACACGCTTGATTACATAATGGAGTCACATCAAGCTGTTTTTCATTTTCCACCTTGAGCTACTCCTCTAGCATGCTATTCTGAGTTTCTAGTTCTTCTGCTCTTTTGTCAGTTGCGGATTTCTGCTTTTCCAAATCCAAATCCTTACTTTCAATATATATCTTTTCTCCTTCCTTGCTTGCAGCTGACAGTGTTAGTGCATCCTTATTTGATTCCAACACCTGATATGCTTCCTTGAGTTTCTCAAAATCTGAGAGAATATCATCATGTTTCATTTTTAAATCTTGTCCCTCTCCTCTTTCTTTTCTCAAAGTTTCCTTCATCTGGGACATCTTTTATTTATATTTCTCTTTATCCTTGACCAACTTATCGACATTAACTGCGTTGGCTTGGGCTGCTACTATACCTATCATTGCGAGAAGTCGAGGATCTCCATCGGTCCTATGCATAACGTTATTTCCAATCACCGTGACTACCAAAGGATGATCACCCATTTTCATCCTCTTTTCTGTTCTCCTCACAATTATTTTATTTTCCAAGTCAAAAAAATATTGTGTCAAGGTTTTCTACAGCCTGTTGCTAAGATGGAACGAATGGTACCACTCTAAGTTCTACCAGGGAAATTACTTGGCTTCCTGTCATTGTGTTACTTGATGGGACAAAAGAATCCACTAGATTATCATGGGCTTGGTCTTGTTGTAGATTCTCCTTGTCCTGGCCTTCCTGTTCTTTCATTTTTAGTTATTCAACTTCCTTTTCTACCTCTTCTTCTTCTTTCCTTCGCCTTTGTTCCTCCTCATCTCTCTGTCTTTGTTCTTCTTCTTCTTTATGCCTTTGCGCCTTCTCATCTATTAATTTCTCAACTTCTTCGACTAACCTTTGGGCTTCCTCCTCGTTCTTTTTGGAATCTTCCTCTCTTTGTTTCTGTTGTTCAAAGGTGCCACTACTGCTACCTTTGGCCCCAGTGATTGTGATTTTCTTCTTAAAATGCTTGTTCAATGCGGTCATATTAAATGCATTTTGGTATACCTGCTCATCCTTTTCGAAGTGATCAAAATATTTGAAATGTACTCCCACATATGCAAAGTATTTTGAGACTTTGTCCCAAACATCGTTTCTGTGGAAGCTTTTCTCCCTAAAATGAAATTTTTCTAGTTCTTTAACTAAATTAGGAGCCCTCTTTACCTTGGTGAATTTATAACTACCAATGAAAAATGACAGCGAGGGGTAGAAACCTTTCTTCATTTCAAACAGGAAGTTCCCAAAACCGTCTATGTACAACTGTCTCACCACCTCCTTATGAACGACATAATCAGTAGCATATCTAGGCAGTAGTGAAGGGGCTTTGGATCCTCCATACATCCTCAAGTACAAACCTTCCTTGGAGAATAAATAATCCTCATACTCACTTACAGTATTTAGTTCTTCTTCAGACATGCAGTTGCATTCTTCAAGAAAAATCAACTCATATAATGGTAGTAGAAAATATTCGCAAATAGATTTGTAAAAACCGACATACTTGTGTGCCTAAAAGAGTTAGTAAGCTGAATACATAGGAGTCTTGGTTGGATCCCAATCACAATTCAACTTTGGGGATGGATGAGTGCATAATATACGGTCAATCAAGAAAGAGCCCATGTAGAATTCAGACTTCCTTTGGGTCAGAACCCCTAAGGCTACAACTATGCAAGATGACAAGCTATTCACCACGATGTCTTCCCAGTTGAATATCATACCTTGCATGGCTACATGATATATTATTGGAATCCATATTATCTTATAAAACTTCCCATTTGCTCGACCAAAAATCCGATTTAGAATCAAGGCTATGAGACGGTAAGGGGTGCGTAAATTAGCAGTCTCATATTCTCCTGAAGCTTTATGGAGAAATTGCTCCCTGGACAACATCATCTTCTTAGCACAGTCAAGCACGTCCATATCCAGATCTTTTATCCATTTATCTATCATGAAATCCTACAGTGTCGATATCTTGCAGACTTTGGCAATGTAGGAAGGGATGAAAGAGGGAAAACCCTTCTTCTCTGTGTTGTTCACGACCAGGGTAGCTGCATCCGTCCGAGATAGGATCCAACTGATAACTTCGGCACATGAGAAAATATCAGGTTGTGTAGCCACTTTTGTAATGGTGAATATTTTTATGTTTATATACAACAATTTGTCTTCCAGACCTGCATCTGGGTCGGTCTTGTCTTTGGTAAATCTTCCCCCATTTGAATTCCAGCTCAACCCCTATGATAGACTTTGTGTCTTCATAGATAATTTCCATTTTGGACACAATCTCTACATCTGGATCATCTCCTATGTCCTGGGCCTTCTTATTCCCTTTCTTAGGCATGTTGTTGTATGAAGAAAAAAACTACCATAAACACACCAAAGCAATTTTTTAGAGTTATCGTGATTACCAGCAAGCATGCATCAGTCATAGAATACTGAGATGAGAAACTAAACAAAATGTAAGAAAATGTATAGAACTTTAAATGATAAACAGGAGTTTCTTTCAAAACTAGATTTACCAATTCATCTTCGAACATCTTAAAGACTCTGTGATATTAATCAAGGGTTACTCAGCCACTCCAAAAACTAGAAGGTAAACAATAGGTTACTGTTGGATTAATCGAGGATGCAAACTTCTCATGTTGTGTGGGTTTTATATCATAGGTTTTGAAATACAATAGTCACATGAGGCTTTCTGCTAACATCATTATGCACACCACATGACTAGGTAACCTTTTTCACTAAAGAACAAACTAGGGATTTCCCCTACGGTAACCAAAAGGACAAACCCCCACAAATGCTTAGTGGCTTTAACAACAAGGTTGGGCTGAATTCGAGTCCAGGGAAAACCTCCCAAACCCTGCCTTGGCCAATGGTGGTATTTTACCCATTAAAACATCAACCAGGGGCGGCGCAGTAGATGAAACATTCGACTGGCCAAAACCTCTCCAATGCTTGAGTCTGACATGGTCTGAGTGATGAGGATGGGGAAGTCAGAGCATGTGAGAAAACCTTTCATGGCCGTGCCGGCGGGACAAAAAAAATAGAAAGAAACTCCGAGGGTTCTGGGCATCCTAACTTGGGGAAAAATCCTCCAAAGATCAATAAGCCTTCCAAAAATTAAATGAAACCTCCTTTAAACAATACTATGACTCGAAAAAACTAGAATCATACACACAAAAAAATCCTCAAAAACCCCTTCTCCTTCAACAAAAATAACAAAATACAATCGTGACAGAACTTGGAGCCTACTTGGCAGACGGTGGTTGGCTAGTAAGTGAATGAACTAGCTCGACTAGTCCGTAGCAACTCCAAATGGCAGTCTCCCATTGGAAGATTTCAAACTGAAAATGATAACAGTCCAAAAACCCCCCAAACTTATATAGAAAATGTAAACGACAACATTATATGCGACTGCGGAGTTGTTTAATGGCCCTCATGCGGAAAACGTCGTTTGGAGTCAAAGGTAACAAGCCTTGTCGGTGAAACCATCCAAATTGGCAAACAAAAATGAAGATTTCACGATAGTGTTGTCATGGAATCACGAAGTGGATCCAACGTTATTGGATGGCTATATTCAACTTTGGTTGGCTCTAAGGTTATTTGCTCAAATCAAACCCCCATCGGCAATGAAAACAAAACCATCTACGACAGCGTCGGCTCCAACATTGTAGTTATCCCGATTGCTATCACGCAGACTTAGCAAAACCTCCAGAAAAGCTCATCGGTAAAAAAATAAAAACCCCATTGGGTTCAAACCATCAGTTCATATGAACGCATCGGACTGATAATATGAGTGTTGCCGATACTATCGGCACAAGATCCCATAAAGACTCGTTGGTGAACTCATGGAAAGTTCCCGATGATAGGCTGGCATGAAAGGAAATAAAACCTCCTCGATTGAATCGGTTCGAATCTTAAATTTGGCTTGACACCATCGAAAAACTTTGATGAGATAACCCGACAAGTTTCCGCAAAGGCTACAAACAAGCCATTGAAAAGAAAATAAAACCTTGTCGAGAAGGTCGGCTTCAATACCCAAGATTCACCGACGTATCGAAAACCTAAAAATGTTTTCCAAAAATCTGTGAGAAATAAGACAAGAATCAAATGAGCAACATGAGCTTCCCCAATTTGTCAGCTAGAATCGAGAAGCTCAGCCGATACATCGAGTGAAAAAACTGAGTTTCAACTTTCAACAAAATACTTTCAAAATCGTGCAAAAATAGACTAAGTCATGAAAACTTCTCAGAGAGAAAAAACTACCTGGGGAACTTAAAAGCTAAAAATTCAAGGGGGGGCCCTAAAATCACAAAACAATTTGGGTAGTGGTTGCAGCAGCAATAGGTTCTGGAGGGAGTTTACAGTTTTTTCATCTCCTTCGAAAGCCTTTGGCTGCTTGACCTTGTTCCATTGTATGTAACCACCAGACTTTTCCTTCATCACCATTTTCACCGACCGATACTTGAACCAGTTGTTAATGGAGTTTGCAAACATTGCTTTGGTGATTACTGTGCGATATTAAAAACCACAAGGTAACTGTAACTTCAATGATATACTTTCTTTTTTATTTATACTATATCTTTTCCTTAAGGAAATTATCAAGATTTAATTTCCAAGTAACGTATTGTGTGCATGGAAACTCTGTAGCAGAGTGTGGATGGAAAACGAGCCATGAAACCTCTCCTTTCAATTAGTAAGACCTTTGTCACTCCCTGGTGTGGCTCTTGAGGAGAAAATTAGTTTCGTTGTGAAAGTTATATCGTTGCTTTGGTATATATGTATATTACTGTAATGGTAATTGTAAGACATGTGGATTCTTTTTAAAAGACTATGCCACTTTGTAATTTTGTTTGGTTCTAAACTTATTTTTAATATGGTAAGAACTCATGTTATGTCTAAGGTGACTGTTTAATTTCCATAATGTGAAATGAATCACTACTCGTGGAGTCTTGCGACTACGCCAATATCTTTTCTTTTGAAAAGATATATGCTGATAAAAGAGCACTTATGTCATTTATATTTTGTTGTACAAACCTTCAACTAGTTTGAGCCTACAAGGGTTTTGTAGTTTACTTATAGTGTTGTAATGGTTAAGGCTGTGAGCCTCTACTCTATTGATTTTTATTCTTGGGCATAGAAGCCACGCTAAAACATGGTTTGGTTATTTTGATGGATAAAAAAATGGCAGCATTAAGGTTTGTTTTTCCCATACCGCTCGTCGTGTGATAGAAATAACTTTGTTTGATACATAAGAGGACTTGGTTTCGATATTTGCTACTAAATGAAAATCCTTGTAAAAAATATACCATTAGTAGTGTATGAACCCGTGAGGGATTTTCATCTTTATTTTGATTTTAAAACTCATACTATACTAGTGAGTTAAGATTCTAACGCTTCTACTTAACAGTAAAGGATTTTGGCTATAAGCCTTTGTCATGGCTTCATTGTTGGTTTGATAACACGATGGATATGACATGGGACAAAGCCCATAAAGTTTTACTGTGTACAACCCTTGCTACGTTTTAATCTATGTTTCGTTTATCAAATCCTATATTTGTTGATAGTTTGTAATATCATTCTGGCTATGCTGCCGTAATGTATTTGTAAAAGATTACTGTTTAAAATTGTTTATTTGATGTTGAAAGGCCCATGAGGGCTTAAATCTTGTAGCTTCACTCTATAGCTATTAGTTTGTTTACAGTCCCACAATTTGTAATTATCAGACGGTAAAGAGTTCCTTTCTGTTGTTGAAGACAAAGGTCAGATAATTTACAAAAGATATTAATTATTACCAATATCTAGTATGATTATGAAGGTTTATTATACAAATAGATTTTTCATTTTGAAAGGCTTTGGTACTTTTACTCTACGGTCACGATACTATTTCTTCGATTGTATTCATCTTTTAACAAGGGACATAGGACCATTTGTTAATTAGTTATGTCTGATTACTTTTGTTTACCTGTAAACTACTGTCAAAATTTGTATAAGAATCAGTTATAAAATGATCTTAGGGTTTCATTATTTGGTGAGGATTTTACTTGAGTATTTTACTTTATTTATTTAATTTTAATGGCCATGAAACCGTAGATAAACTCTCATCATTATTGGAAAGAATTTAATCTTTGTTTGATTTACCATACTGTTTGAAATAAACAATCCCTAAGGTTGTAATTTCCTTCTACAAGAGGATACTGCAGACACAACACCAGTATGACCTGAAGCCTGTGACTGGTGGCTATGGTCTGTCGATGATCTCGACTTGGTGTTACTAAAATGATTTAATTTTTAAGAAGACTCGGCTTAAAATTCCCTTATAAGATCTAGCTTAGCTATTTCTATTTATGTGCTTATACTTACTCTGTAATTGAAGGTTCGGTTTTACTAACTGTAATTGTTTGTAAAGGTCTTATATTTTGGATTAAGAGTTGTAGCTTATATATTTATCTAAATATCAGTAGATTGTAAACAATATGTAAATATATTACTTCTATTTGCTATAATAACGAACATACATAATGATTCCATCATTCAGGTACTATTACTCACATAATTTCATATCTTCATGTACTAGAGTACGTCACTTCGGTGAGAGGAAACATACAGGAGATAATTTATCTTCATTTCTCTATCAGTAAGTTTCCATGCAAATACTAAATCCTACAATCATTGGATAATTATCCATTAACTATAACCTCAATTTAAACCAATTACAACTTTCTTAAACATAAGTCAAACAATGTCAATACAGATTAGAGTTGGAACCTGGATGTGTTGCAAAAAAGGGACTAACACCCAAGGGAGACTATTCCACCCAACCTTCTCTTGAAGCAGCCAAATCACTTGCTTAGGACCCTTGAGCTTGTTCACTGAACCACTAGGACAAAGATATCTTCCACACAACAGACTTCTGCAACTTAGCAAATCACTTTAGCTATCACCTCATCAAATTCTTTGTGTGCCTGACTTTTCAGTTTGTAGCAGTCACAAAGTTCATTCTCTCAGAAATCAGAATGAGTGGTGAGCCTCTTGCTCAATTTTATGGTTTATATAATATTTCCTAGGTATTTGGATCAGTTTTGGAATTTAATGAGCCACCAGCTCAGTTGCCCCTCTCAAGGAACATGACCACTTTTTTTAGGGAATATGCTCCTGCAACAGCTTGAAAGTGTATGCTAGTGCTGTCACTTGTCAACCAACCTTCTACAACTGCTCCTTCCTCCTAGTGGGTAAGTGAACACTCATATAATAGTCTCCCCTGAATAGGTGTCTCCTTTTATTAATTATTAAAATAAATAATTCTTCGATTACAATCATCCTTGACCCACTTGGTCATAAACTTTACAATGAAAATTAACATAATGTTTTTGCTGAAATAAATAATAAATAATTTTTTTCAGTTTTGGGTATGTTACAAAGCAGGGCTTCGATCCACAGTTTCTCCTACTGGAGGTACTAATGCCTCGTGCTCTGCTGGCAAAGGTACCAATGCCTATGGTTTTGGAAGTGGACATGATATGTCATATCATTTATTTGACTTGGTATGTTTATTTGACATCATGTATCATGAGTTTGATATTTTTGTATATCTTTGTCCATCTATGTATATATGGTGCATTTTTCATGTTCATGTTGATGTACTTTATTTATATGTTGATGTTGATGTGTATATTGTTAGGTCATGTCATAGTATGTTTTCTAGGTGTGCTTGATAGATGTGTATATATGTATAAAAAAAAATTAATAAATTTGTCGGAAAATATGTATCAAAACGAGCATAATTAATTAATTTGTATTAATTAATTACAATTAAAATTAGTACATTTGAGTTTGCAAATTTCAATTACAAATTATAACATTAGGCACGTGTTTGATCATTATTACCATATACAACATATTAATGAAATATATGCTCCTTTGTTAGAAAATTTTAAAATTTATACATAGAGGGTTGTGTTTCATCATTATTTACAAACTAAGGTACAAAAGAAGTTCATAGGTTTGTTGAAAATATTATGGTAAGGACATTAAAATTGCAAATTAACATGGTAACAAAATTATGTTTCAAAGAGAAATTAATAAAATTGTGGAACAATATGTATCAAAACCACCCTAATTAATTGATTTGTATTAATTAATTACAATTACAACTACAAATGACAAATTAAAATTTGTACAATTACAAATTACAACATTAGGCATGTGTTTGATTGTTATAACCATATACAACATATTGATGAAATATATGCTCCTTTGTTAGAAACATTTAAACTTCATACATATAGGTTTGTGTTTCATCATTATTTACAAACTAAGGTACATATGAAGTTCATAGGTTTGTTGTAAATATTATAGTATGGACATTTAAAATGTAAATTAACATGGTACCAAAATTATATATCCAAGAGCAATTAATAAAATTGTGGAACAATAAGTATCAAAATGAGCCTAATTAGAATTGCACCTATGCATGTCTTGTAAGGAGCACCAAAAACTAAGAGCTTTGGTAGGGTTTGTATCCAATCATAACCCTATTCTGCACTCAGATCTATCGGCCTTGTGCCCACTGAGGATACTCATTTGTCAGTCATCCTTTTGGCCCTAATTAGCACAATGACCACTGCGTCAGGGGGGGAGCTAGGCCCCTCCCTGTCTCTTGCTGCACTGAACTGCCCTGAGGATCACATGGGACCCAGAAACACTATGAGAATTGGATCGAAAGACATTCCCATTCCGATGGAAGTCAAAAAGTCTGCTGAAAACTCTGCCATTGTCACTAGTACGGAAAATGAGTAAAATCCTTCTCGGAAGAAGAAATCATGCATCCCTCACATAGTTGAGCACCCCTGCTTATCTCTCCCAACGGAACGGATAAACATGAGAGCCCAAAAAATGAAAGACCATGCTCTGATCAGTAAATTCATGGGATTCCGGTCGACTAAACAAGCTCTTTGGGGATGGATTGCAACAAAATGGAAACCAAAAGCTCATTTCGACCTTCAATTAGGCTCCAAAGGTTTCTTTACAATTATCTTTCATCATCTGTAAGATAAATCTCCTGTTGAAGAAGGAGTGCCTTACTTCTTCAATTCTGCAGGGTTATACCTTAGGAACTTGGTTGAACGCTTCTACCCAGAGAAAGAGGACTTCTCTTGGGCCCCTATTTGGATTCGTATGTTTTCTCTCCCTCAAGAATATTGGGATGAATCTACCCTACAGGAGGTTGGTAATACCCTTGGAACTTTTGTACGCTCGGCAAATCAAACAAGAATGAATAAATACACCTCTTATGCCAGAATCTGTGTCTTCATGCACATTGCTCAAGCCCTCCCAAACATTATCTGTCTCCCCCATGAATATAGCGATTGGATCCAACTGCTTAACTATGAACATATCCTGTTTAGATGTCAGAAATGCCATGAACACAAACATCTGTTTAGACACTATCCATTGAATAAAGATCAAGATATTCACAAACATCCTACCACCAATGAGCAAGGGTTTCAGCAATTATCCAGAAAAAAGCGCAACCACGAAAGAATGACCCAAGAAAAGCTTCTGAACCAACCTCCATCTACTAGCAATAGTTTCCAAGTGCTGGAGGAATCAAACACTGAACAAGAAAAGGGCATCGACAATCAATATTGAGGCAAGAAGAACCAGAGCAGCTGCATTCATAAAAGAAACCTGACTCTTCTATCTCACAGCATCCAGAGAAATCCTCAAGTAAACCTTCAGAAAACCATAATGATATTCATGATAATGCCCATTTTGATAACCAAATTTCAGATCAAAACTATGAAGTACTAGAGGAAGAAGAAATGAAGGACGCAATACCTGAAGGTCTTGATCTAATTAGCCTCAAAGATGCTTGCACCAGAAAATATTTCAAATCTATCCCTCCCAAGCATATCGAGCTTCTTCATAAAGCTCTAGTCAAAGCTAAAGCGCAATTTGGAGTGGCTACCTCGGGTCAAAAAGAGAAACAAAAATCCCACTGAAGACCCAAAAAAAAGGGACACAAATCTGCTCTTCAAAGAATCAACCGTCTGGGTACTACGCTGGTCGATTTTGGCCAATATGCCCAGTTAACAGAATTCTTCACTACCCCCCCATCTATTAATTAATGAATCTCCTCTCATGGAATGTTAGAGGTCTCAACGATCACTCTAAACAATGAATGCTTAGAATGAAGATTCAAAAAGATCCACCTACTGTCGTCTTTCTTCAGGAAACCAAATGCTCCAGTGAAACAGCTGCTTCTATTTTGGCTCGGATCTGGAAGGATTGCCTCACTCTAAAAATTGATGCCCAAGGTGCCTCTGGAGGCCTCTCAATCAGCTGGAATCCTCTCCTCATTACTCTAGAGGATGCCCTTTTCTCTCGGCATGCAGATGACGAACTCTAAGAAGAACCTCTTAAAACATATTGACTGGTTCCATAGTATACATAATGAGTCTCCTCTCATCATTGGAGGGGACTTTAACATGATATCCAATATGGAGGAGAATAAAGGAGGTCTTCAAACCCTCTCTGCTAAAGATGAATCCTTCAAAACCATGATTAGCTCCTGTGAATTGGTGGACGTCCAATCCTCCTCTGGTTTCTTAACCTGGAACAACCGAAGAGGCAGAGTGCACCAAATTGCTAAACGTCTGGATTGCTTCCTTGTTTTGGAACCCATCCTCACCCTTGGAGGGCTTCTTGATGCTTCTGTTCTTCCCACTACTAGATCGGATCACTGGCCCATCGCCCTCTCCTGGCACAATCAGGGCACTTCCCTCCACAAACCTTTCAGGTTTGAAAAATTCTAGCTCTCTCATCCCACTTTTATGGACTCTGTTAGCTCTTGGTGGAATGAGATGTTCGTCTTTGGCCGCTCAAAAATGGCCATTATGCACCAAAAACTCAAAAAACTATGCAGTCATCTCAGAACTTGGAATAAGACCACCTTCGGTGACATTTTCAAAGATAAAGCGGTCCTTCAAGAAAACTTAGACGCTATCCAGCGCCATGCCATGGATCATGGTTTCACCTCGGAAACCAAACTTCAAGAAAGGGATCTTATTCATCAACTCAATAAGATATGTGATCAAGAAGCAATATTCTGGAATCAGAAAGCTAGGGTCAAATGGCTAAAAGATGGTGAGAGAAACACAAGCTTCTTCCACAAATCCACCATTCAACATAGAATGAGGAACAAAATCAGCAAGTTGCACACGGATTTAGGAGAAACTTTGGAGGAGCAGCAAGAAATATCAGAAGAATTGACCAAGAACTTTAGTTAGCTCCTCAATGAACTGGACCACGCTCGTCATGAAGCAATTCACAAGGTAACCTAGCACATCCCCCCTCTTGTCAATAATGAACACAGCCAGTCTCTCATGCAACCCATAACCATGCAAGAAGTAGAAGCAGCAGTAGAGAAAATGGCGGATGGAACATCCCCAAGCCTGGATGGCTTCATTATTGAATTGTTTCACCACTGTTGGAATTTGCTTAAAGATGAAGTTCTAGAATTGGTTGATGAATTGCGCCAAAAGAAATGGATCCTTCCAGCACTCAATGTAACCCACCTGGCTCTCATCCCCAAAGAAATTGGTGCCTCTCACCCTGGTAAGTTCCGACCTATCTCCCTCTGCAATGTAATTTACAAAATCATCTCTAAAGTGGTGGCTAACAGGTTGAAACCCCTATTGGCTCTGCTCATTTCTTCAAATCAAACAGGATATGTGGAAGGAAGACAGATTCTTGATGGTATAATTCTATCCCATGAGGTTGTTCATTCTTTTAAAACCTCCAAAATCCCGAGCATGATCCTCAAACTAGACCTCCCCAAAGCCTTCGACAAACTTAGCTGGTCCTTTATTGAAAAAATGCTGTTATATTTTGGCTTCTGTTGGGATTGGGTTCAATGGATCCTTTCCCTTATTTCCTTTGGTTTATTTTCCATCCTGGTAAATTGCTCCCTCTCCTCCACCTTCTCCCCCTCATGTGGTATCCGTCAGGGTGACCCTCTTTCCCCCTTCCTCTTCATTCTTATAGCCAAAGGTCTGGGTTTTATGATTCAATCAGCCTTGGCTGCTCGTTCCCTTAAAGGCCTATCCCTTCACAACGCCCTGCCTCTAGCCTACCAACAATTTGTGGATGATAATCTCCTCTTTGGCCACTCCTCTTTACATGAAGCCTGAACCATTCACTCCATCCTGTAAACCTTTGAAGATGCTTCAAGAACCACCCTCAATATGGAAAATTCTCAAATTGTTTTTTCAATACTGGTGTTGCATCCCAAAGAAACATCTCTTGTATCCTTCGCTTCTCAGTCTCATCCTTTCCCACTAAATATCTGGGTGCACCTCTATTTGATGCTTCTCTCAAACATGTGTCTTGGAAGGAACTCCTAAACAAACTTGAGAACCGCCTCTCTTCCTGGACCTTCAAAGCCCTCAATATCCCAAGCCGAGCAGCCTTGCTCAAGTCCACTTTGCAATCTATGCCTCTGTATCTATTCTCGGTTTTGGCAGCCCCGAAATGGGTTCTAAAAGCTATCAAATCCCTGCAAATGTCTTTTCTTTGGGGTTGCAATAGCAACAATAGCATATGGGCACTGTTAAGTTGGAACACGCTTTGTAAAAAGAAGAACGAAGGAGGTCTGGGCATCACGGATCCAGAGCTAAACAATCAGGTGCTCTCGGCTAAAATTTGGTGGAACTGGATCTCTAAAAACAACTCCCCCTAGACTATGCTCTGGAACAAGAAGTATGCCCCAGGCTGTCCCCTCACTCCTTGGTCAGTTTTGATGAAGAAATGCAAGGATCGTACATTTGGAAGGCTGCCAACAAGCAAAGGGATCTCATTCAACAACACAGTTTTTTGGGAAATAAAAGCAAGAGATAAGGCGCTTTTCTGGGAAGATTCCTGGCAACAACTTCCTAGCCTCAAAAGTCTTATCCTTGACCCTAACATTCAGAACTACATCAGTCACAACAACCACCTAACGATCAAGGATTTATGGAACCTTCAACTGACGAGTTCCGTAGCTGGAAAGAACCCCCGTCTTGGAACATTGCCCCGAAAAAAAACCTTTCTGACAAAATCTGGCCAGAAATCTACACAAGAAGGATCAAACATATGCATGGCTCGAATATTATTCGATGGGGTCACAGGTCATTGGGTAACTTCACAGTCAAAGAAGCCTATAACATCCTTTCATCCTCTCCTGACAGTTAGGTTTCCCCTATATGGACCCATCTTTGGACTTCTCCTCAATGGCCTAAAATCTCCCACTTTCTTTGGCTTCTTCTGCATCAGAGAATCCTCACTTGGGAGAACCTAACTCAAAAAGGCTTCCAAGGTCCCTCCAGATGCAGCCATTGCAAGAATCAGCAGGAATCCATCAACCACTTGATGGATGCTTCTCCTTTCACCAATTCTTTATGGGACAATGTTGCAGAAGCCTTCAGACGCATCAATAGAGTGAAAAGTAATGTAATCGAGTCTCTCTTACACTGGATGGAGTATCCCTTTGAAAGTAACATCCTTAATCAACTCTGGATTGTTGGAGACATTTACCACCATACACACTCTTTTTGGTCAAATTGGCCTAGTTAAACCACTATCCTAAGTATAATTGACATTAATTGACATCAATGGAGCATTAATTGACATCATCCAGTCAGACCCACGCCTACCTACAGTCAAGGAGGCTAACTTAGCCTTCTCCTACAGTCAAGGAGGCTAACTGGAGCACTCCAGGGGTGATCTGAGTGATATTAATGCACCTAATTGCTAACGGGTGGTTACAATCAGTTCAACTAGTTAGTTAACACGCCTCCTCTCATTAAATATATTATTTAATGATTATTTATTATTATTTAATGATCTGGAGTCAACAGGGGCGCCTCCACCAACTTCTGATGATTAGTTCAGCTTTAGTTAACCTCATCGGGGTTCAATGAAGTCATTGAGCACTAGCACTTGATGGTTGGCTTGCTATGACATGTGTTTGATCTCCTTTAGTTGAGATTCAGTCATTTATTGCACTCCGACTTCAGTTAGGTCAATTAGGGTTTTGGTCAAGTGGTTAACTGAGTGTGAACCAATGGCTTGCAATCAGTTAAGCCAGACTCACTCATTGATTTCGAATGACCTCCTTATGTATTCAAATTCCTCATTGATTCAAGCTATTGCTTGACATTGTTATTGTAACCATTCATTGTTTATTAAATATACAGAGAGGAAACCAATTCCAGTTCCGATTAACACCATTTCTGAGTTATTTGTTGATTATTTCTTGATGAGATTGATTATTTGTTCCTAGATCAATGTGCAAGATTAATATGGATTCTTACCCTAGGCTTTGTCCTCTGGCACACCTGGAAAGAGCGCAACAACATAATCTTAATTTTGACTCTTCAATAGTTCCCCCCTCCTCCAACAACCCTAGCATGCGAGTTGCTAGTCCAATTCACTGGGATTCTCCTCTTGAGAAAGTTTTCAAGCTAAATTTTGATGGTGCCTCCAAAGGAAATCCGGGAATGGCTGGCTTTGGGGGAGCTATAAGAAATTACAAAGGTGAAATCATCCATCTTTTCTATGGCAATCTGGATTTCAACTTCAATAATGCCGCTGAACTTGAAGGCATGGTTTCAGGGTTAACTATTGTGGACAACAAAGGTATCCTGCCAGTCATTGTGGAAGGAGACTCTACTATAATCCTTACTCTAGCTGCTAAACTCCTACATGGTTCACCGGTTTCTAAAGTTACCACCAGTTGGCGCTTGGCGCATGGTATCAATTGGTCGGCTTCCCTCCTACAACGCATGCACGCTTGGCACCTTCCACCACGTGCGTAGGAAATCCAATGCCTTAGCGGACTTCTTAGCTAATTCAGGATTGCACTTTCCTCATTCCCTGGTGGAAGGCATGTTACAAGACTCTCTAGACCCACAAGTTCAGATCAAGAGAATTCAGCTAGCCAGTGTTGATCTCTCCCTCCCGGATTCGGGTGGTATCTCCAATGATTGTTGTCCCTCTTTCCAGCCACCGCAAAGAGCATGTGGTGCCTTCCTTATTCCCAACACTAACACCCACAACAACAGCTCTCACCTCCAAAACCTTCAAAGATCTTTGTGCATGGGAGATACTCCCTCTATCACTTCGGCTCATGCGACTCAAGCTGGCAAAGGTCCGTCATCCTAGGTGCTTTCATGGCTCTGCTTCGAACGTTAATGCTTGCAGGTACTTCGAATGACAAGCGTCTAGTTTGGACTCATTTTCAGATTTATAGCATGGCTAGAGGCATTGTCGGGCTTGCTGTGCGTCAAGCGGTTAGCTGTGTATTAGTGCATGTGTTCTATCGATTCTCTGTAGGTAAGAACCTTCCCCATCGAATTGGTTTCAGGCTCAAATTGGCCGCCATGTCCTGACAGAGAGGAATTTCAAGAAGAGCCAGCTCTAGGCATGAGAAAGGGGTTGTAGTTCTCAGACACTAGCGGATTACGAACCTCACATCTCTCTGCGGGTTCGTGTTTTGGTTGAATCCTGGGAGAATTAGGTCCTCAACCAGAAGCTCTCGACTAGTGAGGATGGTAGCCAAATTAATCATTATTGGATGATGAAGAACATGCTCTGTAACCTGGTGGAGGATATTCGCAGCAATTGGTCTGAGGGTCGAGTTGTTGTACATACCATGAAGACTAAAATCACCGACATTGAAGCTCGGCTTAAAGCGATGGACAATTCCTTTGCTTGGAAAGGCACGGTTAGCATGTCTAGGCTGAATGGGATGAAGGTGGGGGGTCGTACACAGGGTGGTGGTGCCAATGGTAGTGAATCTGGAGGTCAGGCTCTTACCAGTCTCAATGGTAGCGGTAGTGCAACCGGTTGCTCAACCGAAGTTCCTCGCGCCAAGCCCTTTCTGGTCCCCTCCACGGTTGAGCCTCTCTTCAAGCGTATGAAGGAAATGCCAGGCCAACCGACTGAGCATCAACATACGCTCTCTCTGGTCCCGAATGCTGCCATCGACTTGCCTACTTTGTCGCAGGAAGAAAGATGGGCCTACCCCATCATTGAAGAAACTCCTCCAGTTTAAAGGACGTATCCCCCAGGTTTTTTTATCAAGACAACAGTAATTTTGGTCTTTTTTGTTTTATCATGTAAATGTTTGTTCTTATGTCTACTATGGAACCTTTGTCTTCGCTCAAGTATACGAGCTTATCGTTTTTATGATGGATTACTGTAATTATGTCTCAGTCTGTGAGCCTCAAACCAGTACTTACAGCCTTGGTCATCTTAGATGTTATTTTGTTAAAGGGCTATTATTTTTTGAGAGGCTCTAGAGGGGACTTCATCTCCTTCAACCTCAGGTAGCCAAGTTAAACTATGTATTTTTTGCCTCTGTGATATATTAGATCTGTGCAGCTTACAAAAAAAATGAGCCTAATTAATTAATTTGTATTAATTAATTACAATTAAACATTACAATTACAATTACAAATTACAAATTACAACAATAAGCATGTGTTTGATCATTATTACCATATACAACATATTGATAAAATATATGCTCCTTTCTTATAAACATTTAAAATTCATACATATAGGCTTGTGATTCATCATTATTGATAAAATAAGGTACATATGAAGTTCATAAATTTGTTGAAAATATTATGGTATGGACATTAAAATGAAAATTAGTATGGTAACAAAATTATGTATCAAAATCAATTAATAAAATTGTATAACAATATGTATCAAAACCAGCCTAATTAATTAATTGTATTAATTAATTATAATTACAATTACACATTACAAATTAGAATTAAAATTAGTACAATTACAAATTCAAATTTTCAATTACAAATTAACATTAGGTATGTGTTTAATAATTATTGACTTATACAAGATATTGATGACATATAGGCTCATTTGTTAGAAACATTTAAAATTCATAAATATAGGTTTGTGTTTCATCATTATTTACAAACTAGGCTACATATGAAGTTCATAAGTTTGTCATAACACAAAACATTAAAAAAGGATATAAAAGAAAACATATCACTATCAAATATGTATTTCAAACCTTTCATAATACATCACAAAAAAATTCATTCTCCTATTTAGAAGAGATAGTAACACAATATAATTAGTACATGCATCTTTTGATTATAACTTTGATTCACATTACATCCATATATGAGAAATAAACCATTTGTTTTACAAAAGCCAAAATCTCATTTTTGATGGAGAAATTGTAGAATAAAAAACAATATAATTACTAAAATGAAGATAACAAGAAGACCCAACATCTTTCCATTTCCATAGTCTAACCTGTCATAAAATGATCATAGAGTCCATTGAGTGGTCTTGAGACTCACCATATCATTCCTTACCAAATCTGAGACCCTCTTTTGCCATTGGAAACCCTTGGAGTCAAGACTAGTCAAGACAAATTTTCCCCAAATTCTGCCTTTGTTTAGAATTTTTGAATTGGGTCATTACATTATGTTTTCTTAATAGTTTAAATTACTAATTAATACAATTGTGTTTATATTATTTTCTCTATTACAATCAGTTATTTATATATTATTGAGTAAGGGCAATTAAGATGAGAAATCTATGAAGATGCAATAAATAATGAATGTCTCACATTTCTATTTGGTCGACTGAAATAGTGATTTTAGGAACCTATCTCTGGCTAATGGTTGTATATATTATGTTGTTTACAGACATGCTTACATAATTAAAGTAATATATATAATTCCATTAATTTTATTTATTAAATATATAACTAAATATTCAATAAAAATTGTGGAAGTTTTCATACCATGTTCCTTACTTTTTAAACAAAACTATGTGCAAGGAAGTTACAAATCCTCTGCAGGAATTTAGTAAACCACATAAAGCAATGGAAATAACTAATAACCATCAAATTTATATTATAACCATAATGGCAAACTGAAACCCTACAACCCTGCATTGGCTAAAAGAGCAGTGTAACCGAGTTGTAAAGCACTTTAAAGGCTAGGCAAAACAATGCTATGTATCAGAGTTAATAAATATCAACGAAGGGACAGGAGCCTCACAACCCACGATATACTTTGTAACCCTTTGACTACACATTCCAGCACAGCTATTTGGCCTTAGCTCGAGAGCTAAGTAAGCCACCAAACTTGTTCTCCCCCATAGTCATAAAGAGTAAGGTTATACATTATGGAAATACATTATACCCTTAACTTAAGTTCTATCTAGGAAAACTTAAATATTCTTCCACTAAGGTAACCTTACCAAGGTGAAGCCCAAATAAACAATTATTTTCTTTTTAATAAATTTTGTTATTTTTTTAAATATGTTATAAGCTAAGTGAACGATAATTGTTTCTATTCAGAAAATGTAAATCTGAATAAAGTTTTATGTCCTTAATCCACATTATATATATCTGAATATTAATTAGGAAGTTTTTTTTCTTGGTAAGTTTTGGTCAAAGTTTAAATTCTATATACAATTATTTTAAGTTTTATTTCTAATTTTATATTTTTAGAATCTTTTAAATACGTAATTATTTAAACTTTTAAATTTAATTTTATTTGAAAAGAAAAAGAAATATAAAAATACATATTATTTATAACTTTATATATTATAATTTTTTAAAATCAAATTATTTTGACTTCATACATGGTAAATTAAGTAATTGTGCTAATAAGACGAACATAGATCCAAATCCTAGGCTCTAAGCCCAAGAGGAATCAAATCTTTAGAGCTGCAAACCTCTTATTAAGTATTGCACTTAAGGGGTTATTGATTTTATTCAAACCAAAAGACACATCTTTGTATTTAAGGTCCACATATAATATTTTTATTGTTAATATTTAATATTATTTATGATTGACATATAATATTTTTATTATTAATATTTAATTCCACATATAATATTTTTATTATTAATATTTAATACTATTTATGGCCGACATATAATATTTCTTATTATTTTTTATTTTCTTAGGAACCAACATTACAACATCTCCCCCATACATGGTTTTAAAACCATGTGCAAGGCTCTCCGAAAACCATGGGTTGCTTAGGAGGCCTTGACATGGCCTTAAAACAATTTGCAAGGCCCTCCTAAACTATGTACAATAAAACTATGGGTTGTTTCGGAGGCCTTGCACATGGTTTTAAAACCATTTGCAAGGCCCTACTAGACCATGTATAATAAAATCATGGGTTGTTTAGGACATGGCCAACATTTTTTTGTGGATAATTCAATTTTTTATTTTTATTATTTTGTGAAGTATGAACATTACAACATCTTCCCTGTATTCTGTTGTTTTTTCTTACCGGCATTTTTTTTGGGTAGATAATTAAAATTTTATTTTTTATTATTTTGTTAGTAACAAAGGTTACAACATAATATGGACAAAGGTTACAAGATCTCCCACATAACCCTACAAGATCTTCCTCACGACCTCTCTCCGACCTCCCTCCCTCATACTACGTTATAGAAAGCTTCTCGGCACAATTAAAAGATTAAACAAATTGTATCATATCCTTGTAACAAAAATTTAATAAAAAACAAGTAAACCATTTAAGTCCATAATGTTACCCTTTGGGTTTAAATCCTAATCTCAAAGCATGACAAACTACTCTCAAGCTTATCCTTGTTTAAAATGCAAGACATTAAAAACCATAACAGATCATTCATTTACTATTTGAAGGTTAAGTTGAGAAGAAATGGGTAGAGTTATAATTTTTTTTTTTTTTTAAGTTTAAAGAATAATTTCAAGGCATGACTAAGAACTTTCAACCTTATCTTTCTTTAAATATTAAAAACCATGACATGTCATTTTTTTTTCCATAGAAAAAAAGCGTAAATATATTATTTACATACTGCAGATAGTCCTTAAGACCATTACAAACAATATACTCAATCAAAAAGAAATATTCCTGATATTACATAAAAGCCATCATAAAACTCCAAGTTCCAGCTAAAGTTCATTGGCATAAAACCATATAAACGATAAAAACAAGTCCCCAAAACATCATCTATCATCTCAAAAGAGAGCCAAAAATAACATGATCATCAATACTGTCCAAAAAGACCATAAACCATCCCATGGTTTATCCTGATCAAAGGTATAGCCAAAACTTGTCTTCAAGAAAACCAGCAACCAAAAGATTGCCCCACCGGCAACCAAATGCCACACTGGCAGCCAAAATTACCAGCACCCAAATCTGAGCAGAAAGCTTATGTCAAAGCATAAAAACTAATGTTATAAACAGTTCAATAACTGGTCAAATGTAAATCCATACACTTCCCATCAACATATAGCCTGGACAAGATAGGAACAAAGAAATCAACGATTAAGAAATCTGACAAGAAAAAACAGGGACAAATATAAACAGATATAACCCATGTCCCAAAATCTAAGAAATATTTTTTAGAAGACCTGATAAGTTTCCACCACAGAATCCACCTGATGATCCTTAATAGTCCAAAACCCTTCCGGCATTCTACCTCCAGCTGTTGCCAAAGCATCTGCAGTAGAATTCCTTTCTCGATAGATGTGTTTGAACGAAACAAGTTCAAAACAGTTAGAGAACCTATTGATATCCTTAAGAATCATACCTAATTCTATATTTAGTAATCGGTACTTACTAGATGCCCAGTTAATGACTAACTGGGAATCACCGAAAACCTGAATTTTATCCACAGAATGCCTACGAGCCAAGGAAAGAAGAAGCTTGAGGGCATACAATTCTGCAAAATTGTTAGTACCCATACCAAGTCCAGCTTTAAAGGTAAAAAAATGATCAACTGAAAGATAAAGTATACCTCCAGCTCCACATATATGAGGATCTCCGACAGCTGATCCATCAAAAAAAACCCATGCATAGGTTTTGTCAACATCTTCCACAAAGATATTTCTAGAAGCATCCACGGAAAGTTTCTGCGGTATATTTCTCAACATACCCAAACTATAGCAAGATACATGTGCAGAAGATAAGGAAATATCTTCGAAACAAGACAAATTCCTGGCTCTCCAGATGAACCATAAAACAATTATAGCTAAAGCTTTAATATTAGCCACTTCCACATTCAAAACCCAATTTTTGAAACATACTGACATAGATTCCCCATGCCAAAGATTATTGAATTTCAGATTATTATCAATGATAAACCAAACAGTCTGTGTAAAAGGACATTCCACTCCAATGTGGAAATTGGATTCTTCATCCTATTTGCACAGGTAGCATAAGCCAGGTCCCTCTCTTCCTTTCAAGATAAGTACATCCCATGTCAATGCTTTACCTGAAAGGAGGAACCAACAAAATATTTTTGTCTTAAGAGGACAATTCAACTTCCATAAGATTTTCCACCACCAAAGTTGATACATATCTCTGTTGATAAGCTGAGCATATCCTTCTCTAGGAATGTACCTGCCAGATTTTGATAAAGTCCAAACAAAAACATCATCATCTTTAGAAATCCTGACATGACTAGATTTAAGTATGGCAACATAACCATTCCAATCATCAATCTCTTGAGGATTATTAAAACCAATAGTTTCAGCAGAGAACCAAAGTTGGATCATCACTTCATTCAAAGCATGAAATCCAATATCAAATAAGAAATGCAGCCTAGCGAGATGAAGTTTTTCAATCATGGAGGATGGCAAAGTATGTCTCCACTTGCATCCTAACCAAGGATCAATACCTATACAAACAACAGACCCTTTACCAATGTCCCATGCCAAAAAATCCCCAATATGATCAAAGGCCCATAGAACAGCCTTCCAGCAAATAGAAATGTTTTTCTTTTTTTTAACAGGAGATCTAATCCACTCAAGAATATTCAAAGGCTGAATATACTTCTGAAAAGCAATCTGAACCCATAAACCCGAACCCTGAATGACATTCCAAACATTCTTTGCTGCTAGGGCCTTGGAAAAAACAATAGGAACTTTAAGCCCCCAACCCCCTGAAGACTTTGGGTTAGCCAAAATCTTCCAAGATGTCCAAGGAATGCCAGAAGAATTCAGTTTACCAGACCAAAGGAACTTAAAACAGAGTTTACGAATTTTCTCAATGATCCCCATCGGAATCCAAAAGTGCATCCAATAAACCGGTAAAGCCTCTAAAACAACTTTGATTAATATCAGCTTGCCCCCTTTTGAAAGCCAGCGAAAGCTCCAGTTATTAATCCTTTTTTCAACCTTGATAATCAGCCAATCCCAGTCTTTTAAAAGATATCTGCAAGGTTTTAAATGGAACCCAAGGTACTTCATACCCTGTCCAATACTGTCAACAGGAAAAGTAAATATATTCTGTAAAGATATAACTTCAAATTCTTCCAGACAGGAATAATATAAAGAGGATTTATTATCATTTATCTTCATCCCAGCTGCTTTACAAAAGATCAATAAAATCTCATATAAAGTGGAAAGTGATAGTTCAGATCCATCATTAACCAAAACTATATCATCCACAAAAAGAACATGTGATAAAACTATATCATTACCAAAAGACAAACCATGATAAGTCCCATAATCTTTGGCATACAAAATCGCCCTTCCTAATCCTTCAACCACAACAAGAAATAATAAAGGTGCCAAAGGACATCCTTGTCTAAGGCCCCTTCCAGCCTTAAAAAAGGTAGATGCAACTCCATTAATAAGCAGAGAGAAGGACATAGAAGAAAGGCTACTCATCACCCAGGTAATAAAACTACCACCAAACCCCAATTTGGAGAGAATGACTCGAAGATAAGTCCAGCTCACACGGTCATATGCTTTAGATAAATCTAACTTGATCATGACCACCTTCAAGGATTTACAATGCATAGTATGCAAACCTTCTTGTATTACTCCAACTGCATCATGAATTTGCCTTCCCGGCAAAAACCCGAACTGTTCACCAAATATACACCTTCCCAAAACATTTCTGATACGAATAGAGATGATCTTACCTATAATTTTGTAAACAAAATTACACAAAGAGATCGGTCGGAAGTCTTCAAAAGATAAGAGATGGTCAATCTTGGGTATAAGAGCAATAAAAGTGGAATTGAAAACAGCTAGTATCTTACCACTTATCCGAGAGATTTCAATGACCCTTAATAGGTCCTCTCCCAAAACATCAATAAGACACCTGTACTACCATCAAGTCCCGGGCTCTTATCATTTTTAATGATAGAAAGTAAATGCTTAATGTCTTGAAGTGTAACCGGTTTCATAAGTTCAATGTTATCCTCCACAGTAAGAGATAAAGTAAAAAAACCTGCACTTTGCACAATCTCAGGGAGATGCAAATCATCTTCTTCCTTAAATAACTGCCCAAAATGATTGATCCCAGCCGCAGCAATATTCTCATTACCTTCAACAAGAACACCAGAATCATCATGAATATTCCAGATAGAATTAATATTTTTCCTATGGGCAGCAAATTTATGGAAGAATGGAGTATTGTCATCACCACAATTCAACCATAAAACCCTACTTTTTTGACGAGCCTCCTTTTCCTTGAATACTAAAATGTTCCTCTTAACAAGATTCAAGCTCAATCAAATGCCTTTTGTCCTCCTCCAAGACAAAACCAATAATAGACCTCTCATAAAAACACTTCATCTCTTTTTCAATATCAACAATATCCTTAATGTCCTGTGCTTTACTCTTTCAATGTCATGTGCTTGACATGTCATTCATTAATGTCATGTGCTTGACATGCCATTCATTTACTCTTTCAATGTTAGGTTGAGAAGAAACGGTTAGAGTTTTAAAGACTTTAATAAAAAAAATTATAGATTCAATTAAGAAGTTAGTTAATGGTTATAAGTTTGGATTTGATTATTTTTGTTTAAATAGCAAGAAATTAAAAACCATGAAATGTCATTCATTTACTCTTTCAATATTAAGTTGGGAAGAAAATGTTAGAGTTTTAAATGTTTACGTTAATTCTTTTATCTATAAAATAAAATTTAATTAAAAAATTAGTTACTGGTAATAAGTTTGGATTTTTTTTCATGATTCAAATTGTAAAGGTTATTAAGATGTTTTTTATCTTTTAAGTTGTAATCTTTGTTTAAAAATGGATTCCATTCTGTAAAACCTTTAAGCGCTTAACGTAACCCATTCCAATCTAAAACCTTTAAGCACTAAAATCAACCAATTCCAATTCTAATAAAATATATATGAAATTTCAAAAATTAAAAATGCCAACAAAAACCCAAAACACATTTAATTTACGCCACCAATAAAACCATGATGTAATTATTACCATGTAAGCATGAGGTAACGTTAATGAACACTTTCACCTCCACGTAAAATGATATAAAGCACCTAACACACGGCTAAGTATAACATTTATAAACCTTGTTCTAAGAAATGATTCTATGGTGGATGTAGACCAATCTTAATCTCTAAATGGATCGTCTTACTAAATTCGGTCCATGAAATTACAATATTTCAAATCTGTAATTTGAATATTTTAAAATTATATTATAAATAATATTTAATTAAGTTTATTAAAAAATTATATTTTAAAGAATTTTTACAAAAAGGTATAGCTGTATATAATGAACGGAAACATTATTAAAAAAGTGTCTTATAGAAATTTGGAAAAAGATATAGTTGTTAAAAAAGCTATCACCACATCAAAACAAAATCTTTTTACCCACATAATTCTAAAGTTGAATTTATTGGATTTTTATAATTTAATGAAATGACGATGATGGTTATTATAAAATTCAAAAACCGATTATCATAAAAAGTTAAACGTATTAACAATTTGAATTTTCTAATATTTCATCGATTAATTATATTATTTTTAATCAAAATTCCAATTTTAAATTAATGATTTTATAATTTTAAATATAAAAAAAATGAATACTTTCCAATATTTCAAATATAATTAAATAATATTAAAATTAATATTTACAATTTTATTAAGTCAAATTCTGTTATTATTATTTTCAAAATTCACAATAAAAATACCAATATACCATTTCCCTTTCCATGGGTAAGAAATTTATAACCAGACAGAAGAAAATCCAACGGAATGCAGTAATGTACGTTAGATTAATTATTGAATGATTACGCGTGTATAAAGCAATATAATACGTTAACGTCATATATGCTTTTGCTGTGCTGTAGAGAATATTGTACACGTCATCCCATAGTCGGTGATACGGACTGAATGGCTGTAGACTGTACTGCTAACCAGTCCAGAAAGCAACGAATGAAGAAGCTTCCCTCCCCATTCCCCGTTCCCCATTCCGCGTCTCTACCCCCTGGATCACGCGGACCCGACGGCGCCACTTCCACCGTCGGCGTCCACATCAGTGGAACTCTCTACAAACCCTAAACCTAGCAATTTGCAATTTACAGTCTACGTGGCAGTCAAATATTTATTAAATCACTGAATTCTTTGTAAGAGAAAACGCGTACAGATACCCGCACTTCGCCGTTTCCTCGGCCTTCACAGATTTTCTTTTCTCTCGTGTTTTTTTTTATCTCTCAGTTTCATAGTAATCTCCGGGCTAAGAGACTGTTGTGGGCGCTTTAGTTTTGGGAATTGGGTATGGTGCCTCCTGTGGATGAGGTGTGGGAAGAACTGGGTGCGGAAAGATTGTCTTCTCCGAAAAGAGGCGCCTTGGCCGCGTGGAGATTCGAACCCTGTTCGATCTTGAACGATGAATCTAAGCAGGGTGGGTGGATAGCCCAATCGTGGCAGCAGCGTGAGATGGAGTCCTTGACGTTGGCTCTGCAAAGAGAATTGGCTTCTTCTTCCACCGAGAACAAGAACAAGAACAAGAACAAGAAGATGCTTCAGGTTTCTGAATCGTTGATGGCGTCGTTGGGGATGGAGTCTAATGCGTTGCCGACCCTGACTTCTTCTTCTTCTTCCTGCTCACGGCACCTCGATACTGTCGTTTCGCCCGTCGCGAGCTCTTTAGGGGACACCAGCCGGTCAATATCCCATCAGCTCGTTGCTCCTAATGGAAGCAACGGTGTTTATGGGATTGTCGGCCTTGATAACCAGTTGTCTGGCAAGGCGTTGCAGGCGCCGGTGGGCAACAAGAGTCATCCTTTGGGTACCATCAGCGGCAGGAAGGTGAGCAAGCCTAGACGTTCCAGGGCATCGAACAAGTCTCCGATAACGTTTCTTGCTGCGGATCCCGCAAACTTCAAAGCCATGGTTCAGCAAGTCACGGGCGTTCCGATAAATCCGACAGCCATGACTGCGCCGCTCTGGAGCCACGGCAGCGGCATAGGACTCCCGTTGCCCAAGAGAAATTTCTCGTCCGCCTCGGCCCTTCACAACATCCAGGGGTTCCCCACCTTGGACACGTCGGCTCTTCGGCTCAACATGTCCCGGGATCGAGTCTTGGCCCCTCAGCAGACACACGTTTTCAGCAGTTATAATAGCTTTGAAAGGCCGGCCCCCATGCATGAACCCCAGATCTTTTCCGAGGTTCCGTCCCGTACAGGCGAGCTTCCCACGGAGAATCTCATATTTCCGTGTGTTCAGCCATGGATAAATTGAATAGGAGGATCTTTTCCTTTTCCAGCTGTGTCTACTCTCGATGTGGATGGGGGGACAGAAATGATGGCCTTCGAAGGAAGGGCGCTAATCATTCATAGTAGCAGCAAGGAGTGTTGGGGAAGCATATGCGCTCAAGCACCAAAAATGGCAGAATGCTTTACATCAATGATAGTTTCACGTGTTCACAAATTCTGACAGAGAGCTGGTTCAGATTTGTTGTGCGTAGAAAAGCGGAACGAGCGCCTCCACTGTTGGAGAGAAAAGAGATTGCTGGCATTACCACTTCATCAAGAAAATCTGCCATTGTGAGCCTAAGCATCACAGTCAAGCACAAATTAGGTTCATTTAGTTTAGTATTTAATATTTCTATTAATAGTCAATTCTGATCATTTCTCGTCAGTATCTTTTCTTCTCTTATAAGTTTTTTTTTTTAACTAGATGGAGATATAATGCTCAGGTAGAGTCCATAAAAATAAAAGTTCAAAAAGATTTACAATATAAAATTATTTTAATTAGTTTCAAGAGTTAATAATCTTTTTACTTTTAAAATATATTTATATTTATACTTTAAATCTATATATGTATGTATTTAATTATTCTAGCCAACTATATAGCTAAATAGGTTGTTGGTCTATTCTTAAAATCAATTTCTTTTAAAGTGCTTTGCTTACATCTACATTAGATTTCAGTTTGAGTTTCATTGCATGGAAGAGGTGCATTCTACAACCTAGTAGGGGAGAGATGTGTAACTCCTTGTGTGCTAGTCCTAGAGTTGACAAAAAATGCCCTTTCTAAAAAAGTAATAAAAAATAATAAAATGTTGTTAAAAATAACATGTTGGCTTAAATTAAATTTAAATTATTTAGAATTGTATATATATAAAACAACATAAATTAGATAAACTAAAATCATAAACATTGGATTACACATTTCCTCAACATTCCCACTCTAAAAAATGGTTTGCACTTTGAGAGATTTGATGCCTCTCAGTAATCTATGTTTGAACCTTTATAATCTCTTAACTTGCCAAAACTATACCTAATTTGGAAAGATTATTGATAAGCTTTTTGAGGTAAGCCAATTATTATCCTTCTTAAGATCCTATATACCAAAGTTAGTCTTATTTAAACTAATTTTAATTAATTTTTTTAAATAATAAATTATTAACTTATTTTAAAATTTTAATGTTACTATTCATATTTTAAGAATTATCTGACTACTTATTTTACAATAAATCAGAAAAAGTTTACTTTGATTTAGCATGGTTTTTTTTATATTAACTACAACAAATAAATACTTTTAATATTCTAAATTATAATCAATATACATCAAAAGTTGGTTCTTCTTCATCTTTCAAGGTATATTAAAAATAAATAAATAAAATAAAAACTTTGGATACAGTAGCTTTTTAATCACAGCAATTAAGTAGCTTTTTATAATTTTTTTTAATCACAGCAATTAAAATTTTAAAAAATAGTTGCTTCAAGTTTTGCTTATTTTCTTGAACTGTGACTAAAAAAATTGTTCCAGGCATTAAAATCAAAATGTTATGGCACGACCTATCAAATCTTATGATTAGAATGGCTGTGTTTAAAAAAGTAGAACTGTTGGTACTATTTTTTAAAATAAAAAGAAATACACGTGAAATCCGTAACGAACTTGAGCTCATCAACTTCTTGGATTATGATGGGCGCTACGTACAGTTTATAATAAATATTTTTATAAAATGTGGTTTTTGTTGGTTCATTTGGTTTTTTGAGAAAATAAGATACTAATCAGTATAGCAAATTTGCTGCTGAGAAAACGGCCTAGTACTTTTTGTTTCAGAGAGCAGGAGCACTGGTTAAACTTTTGACTGCTACTAAACTTCGATTCCGGTGTTTGTTGTTTCTATCTGTATGTTGCAGCCTCAACTTTTGGTTTCAGAAATTAAAGCAAATCAAGCGTCGATTAGTTAAAAGTTGATTTCAAACCTGTAAATTTAATACACATACACAATAACAGGAATCGATCTTGTTCTCCAGTTATATATGGAAAATGTAATCAATCTTATTCTCCAGTTATATATATGGAAAATGTAGATTCATTTTATCTAAATAAATCAAATGCCATCGAAGTGCAACCTTCAATTTTTTCTTGGATATCAAGGTCCAAACCTCCAATTTTTAATTCGAATTGCTCCATCAAAATATAGTGAAAAAACAACAGCATTCATCAAGAAATTGATAATTTCCAAGTTATTCTCAGATCACATACAGATGCACGTGAACCAACCGTATTCCACAGCCACAAGAAAATGATAAGTGTTTCTGGTTAAACGTCATGATACCAAAAAACCAATTAAATATGCCAAATAAAAGGTGACGTAAGAAAGTAAAGTTATGCTACAGCCTGCAACAACCTGGGCAGAGCAAAAACGATAAAGGGAAGCTTTGCTACTTATCCTGAACAGTGAGCTTAATCCAATGACGGAAAATGTAGCAGCGAATTAAATAAACTTTTCGACAGTACGCACAGAATTTTGACTCAAACCTTTGGGGCTTTAAACTTTATATATTAAAAAAAATAAACCCCCAGAGTAACATATTAATTGGGAAGGAGAAAGGACTCAAGTCCGAGTCTGAATTACGAAGAACACAGGTTCAGGAAGTGTTACTAAGCCCTATCGATGACAACAAATGTTTCTGGTTGTGACAGCAGCCTTTCTTCTTTTGCTGCTTCGCCATTTGGCATTCAGATGGTGCTGTTTCCACTTTTAGGGAGCAGTCACGTCCATGTTAAAAATATGCAATTAGCAGTCCTTGTCCACTGTTATACACAGTTAATGGAGAAGTAATGGCAAATAGCTACAGTCCTTGTTATACACAGAGTTAATGGAGAAGTAAAGGCAAATACCTACTATATTGGCTATCTATGCCATAATTATCGATAGCCATAATTATAATTATAGTATGTCTAAGCACATATGGTTTTGTTTGTCATTCAATTCATATTATAAACAGGATTTCAAAATGAAAAGGAAATGGTAGCTATCATAATTTTGCAATATTTTTATTTTGGTGAAGTTTTAATTACAAAATACTTCATAATATATGTTACATTGCTTTTACTTATTTTTCCTTATTTTAAGGAAGATGAATCTTTTAATAAGTTTTTTTACAAATATTGCTTAAACATTATAGAGGATTTTTAATAGATTGAACTTTCTAGTAATTTTTTTTACAAATATTGTTTTCATATTATATTTATTTTATTGGATTTATTTAATATAAACCGCCTTAATATGTAACAACCTATCTATTTAAGGGTTTAGGGTAGGACCTTAACATGCCTTCCCCCTTCAAAAACAATATTGTCCTCAAGGGTTGAGATGTGGAAATTGTAAAAGTATCTACACTTCCCGTATAGCATTCTCATGATGGGTACATCTTTCCACTGAACCAAGACCTCTTGGATGGTGCAATGGTGGGCACAACATTTCATTTAGTCAATGACGACCTAGATCTACAACCAAATCAGACCTTCATCGTCTAATTTTGAAAGGCTAGTTTGAATCAAACAATCAAGGCCAATCATTTTCTTCGAAACATGAAATATGGGATGAATCTTGGGGTGGCTAGGTAGCTCCAATTTGTAATCCATGGGACCCATATGTTTAAGGATCTTACAAGGCCCATAAAACTTGGGGTCAAGCTTCTAGTGGTGGTTGGCTTTAAATGAGATTTGCTTATAGGGTTGTTAGATGAAAAAATACTTGATCCTCTTATGCAAAATGGTGTTCTAAATTGGATGTTGATCAACCTCTTGCTTCATCCTATTCTAAACCATTACCAGATTATCCTTGAGAGTGCAAAGAATGTTGACTCAAGATTATAGTATTTTGTCAATCTCTTGTACCTCAAAGATGATTGGTAAGTAAGATAGTACTAAGGGGGTGCAGGGGAGGTTAGCCATATACAAATTCGAAGAGAGCCATTCTAGTGGAAATATGATAAATTGTTTTATACCACCATTCTACTAAAGGTAACCATCGAGCCCATTGCAAATTTCACTCTTAAGTAAAGCACCCCAAATATTCTTTTGAGCACTTACTAGCAACTTCAATTTGACCATTAGTTTGGGGGTGGTAGGAATTACTAAGATTCAGTTGAGTTCCCTAGAGAAAAAATATTTCTTTCTAGAAATGCCTATTGAAGGTGGAGTCACGATCCGTGACTATAACTACGACATACCATAGAGTTTGAAGATATTATCCATGAAGACTTAAGCTACCATAGAGGCCTTGAAAGGGTGTTATAGGGCACAAAAATGAACATATTTGGGAATGATATCAACCAAAAATACGATTACAAAGTTATTGCCAGATTTTGGTAAACCCATAGTGAAATCCATAGAAATGTTAGTCCATGCTACGGTTGGAATTGGAAGTGTCTAAAGTTCACCTAGAGGTTTCACAATCTCACGACTGTGTCTTTAGAAAGTGTCACATTCGACCATAATTGGGTTGATGTCTTTCTTTGTACCTTCCCAAAATATGATTGTTTGATCCTTTCATATGTTTTATTAAATCATGAATGAATGACTGTGGTGGATGAATGGAGCTCAGATAACACCTGTGATTTCAATGATAAGTTGTGCAAATATAGACATCATTTATAATGAAGATTATCAATGTGCCAATTATAGCTTAGATATGCATGGGGTTCCTATTGAAGTTGTTGGATCATGGTAGGAAGTGTGGGATCAGTCAACCATTCATTATGGTTATCATTCAATCGGGATACGGCGATGAATAACAAGGAAAAGAGGGAACCTTGAGTCTTCAAATTGTCAAGAGAGAGCATCGACTACCACATTCTCATTCCTCTTTCATTAGAGGAAATTTGGGGTCTAAAATGGGCCTTATGAGAAAACGTGCCAAAATAAGTTTTTGTGAGTTGGAATTCAAGAACCAATAGAATTTCAATAAAATAATTCAACCATAATGGTCGAATTGATATATTTGTCATTAAAAAAAACTACTTTTTTTGTTCGTATTTTCGACATATCTCATTGTGTTTTTACTCAAATTTCGATCGGAAGAGCTCGTTGGATGCTCAAATTTCGATCGGGAGAGCTCGTTGGATGNGTTGGATGCGGAATCAAATTCCGCATCCAACGAGCTCTCCCGATCGAAATTTGAGTAAAAACACAGGGAGATATATCGAAAATACGAACACAAAAAGTAATTTTTTTCTTTCTTCCTCCAAAATTAATCAATATTATTTTATTATTTTAACTATTATTTTATTATTTTCCCTAGGAGGTCCATTTTAGACCCCAAAATTCCTCTAATGGGTAAATCATCTCATAGTCATATCCCAACATTTTTGTGACCCATTTTTGTTTCACAAGGGAGGAAATTCTTTGTTTCAGAAAGTATTTCAAGATTTGATGATCGGTTTTGATATGCAAAGGTTTCCCAAGTAGGTATGGATACCATAGGTCTACAACATGTAATATGGACAACATCTCTTTTTCATAAGATGATTTTTCCAAGTGTCGCTCACAAAATCCAAATAGTGATAAAGATAATGATATGCCAAGAAGATTCCTTGGATTAGGGAAAAATTTAAAGATCCATAATTTTATTAAAGTGTAAAATATTTGGCGAATCTTACTAATTCTTAAATTTCCAACCATAAATTGTTGGGAAATATTATTCTAAAAAGATTCAAATTTCTAAGGGATGTATAGTTTCTAGCCAATTTCGGTGATTTTTAGAGTAAAAATAACTATCCCATGGAATTTCGGTGATTTTAGAGTAAAAATAATTATCCCATGGAATTTTGGTGAATCAATTTAGAAACAAAGGTATAAAATGACCCCACGGGCTAAATTCACCCCTAAACTTTTCCCTACATTGGATGATTCTGAAGATGACAATGAGGATGATGATGGTGATGAGTAGGTAGTAGGTAGTCTTAGGGAACTGCCCCCATGGTTACTGCATGGGGTTTTAAACTATGTATCACATGTTTTTGGATCAAACGATGGGCTCGTGTGATGCAAACATTCCTTATTTCTTGGATGATGATATATACACATATGCAGATGTGATTTATATACATGAACCTAATCTTATGATGCAATGTGATGCATGTTTTATGAAATTTTTTATGTACATGTGGATGCACTTTATGGATATGATTATATATACACATGCATGATTTATTTTCTTGTTATTGATGGAATGGAAATCTATAATCTGATTCACAACACCATCTACAAAACTATTGAAACCCCTGGGTATATGAATGAAAGAAGTAATGATTTAAATTGTCTAACTAGTTGTCTAGTTCAAAGATATTTTCTAAAAATGCAAGACTTGTGTACATGATAACAATTGTTCAATTGTGCAACAATCAGTTGGGCATCAAGGAAAAGACAAAGGTGATAATGTGTGACTAAATGGAACTGACAAAGAGACCAATCACAAAATCATATTCCACCTGATTACTGGTGACAACATCAATATACACACCATCGACATGGATGAGGGAGTGTGACGATGAATATATGGACCAAGTTGTCTAGGAAAGATATATCATATATCTACTTGAGACATTGATGTAACCTGATGTAACATCAAGATAAGCAATGCATCTGAAAACCTGAAGAAAAAAAATCATAAGAATCATCCTAGAGTAGGGGGGGTATAAACAACTATGGTACAAAAAATATAAAACGACATTCATCTCATGATAGAATTTATTTAGATATAAACCATTGTAGGGGTTCTTGAGGAGTTGGCCATCTGAACTCGCTAGAATATATGTCCCCGTCCCCAAATAGTGTTTGAAAATGTAAGGATGTTTCCATAGGGACTCAGACTTTCCTTAACTAAGTGTGTCAGTTTCTTGGTCATAAACAATGACTAAATCACCTTTGTGGAATGAGCATGAGTAGACATGATTATCACAATGAGATTTGGAGCATTTTTTGGTTGCTTCAATGTTATATAAAGTAGTGCAATGATCCTCATCTATTTGTTCCAAAGAGATTATTATTTTTTTCTAGAGTAGAGGTTCCTAGCAAAGTTTGATTGATAGATGCAAGGAGGAGATTTGACACTAAATAGGTAAAATGAATCCCACATTATGGACAAGAAGAAATAGAGTGAACATAGTAGCAACTTTAGTGGATGTTTGATATGGCCATAAGGAAAGAAAGAACATGAGGTGTCGTTTGGACTTGTTCTTATCCACCATCTCTTGGATCATCCTTTTAAATATTTTATTGACCACCTAAACTTGACCATTGTCGTAACGACGATAAATAGAGGAATATTGGTGCTAAATTTTCAATTTTTTTTGACAAAGTCTTTCCAAAACGGCATCTTCGAAGTGAGTATCATGATCAAACACCAATTTTTTCTAGACATTGAATTGAGTGATGACACATGGTTGAAAAAGAAACAATTCACTATGGTGGTAGTATTATGATATGTTAGCATGGCTTCGACTGTAACATACCCCTCCTAGGTATAATGGTAAGGAAATGATAGGGGATCTCTCTGGAGGTATAGAGGGATGAGTTTAATTTATATACAGTGGATAAGTTCACATAATCATATATGGTCGGTTTATCATAATTTTAGTTTTACCATTAAACTAGTCATGAAACTTTTAACTAGTAAATAAAGCAGCCAGTCATTAACTAGGAAGCATAGTTTTAACAAAATAAAATCTTGAATATGGATCAGATTTTTAATCATGCATAATATATTAATGGATGTCCAAAATATCATATCTACTTAACTAAATTTCCACAGTAAAAACCTACCAAATCTTTACAATTCCTACAAAAATTGTTACTAGTTTCTACACAAATATGGAACTCTAAGCAACTTAGTTTAGAGGATGAATGACCTAATATTGGGATGTCATGTTAAGCCACATGATATTCCATATTAAATTTGGAACAACTGATAAACCATAAATAAATTGCATTTCAATTTATCCTCAACAAATCCCGATAATTGTACTAGTAGGAGGAGCTTACAACATTACAATTCTAATCATTTTTTTCATTCAAACCAGATTTATACTCTGTTCATAAGGACAAATAAATACAACAATCATCAGTCATTAAATCACTTCTAAGTCATATTTCATTAATGAATTCTCAAGTACAAATATACGATACAATAACTAGTACAATGCAAAACAATTTCTCTCGGAAATTGCTAATCTCGAAGAGGCTAAAAACTTACTTCAAATTGAACTTTATCAAGCACACACAGCCTGCCTATGAATCATAATATTCAATCAAATAAATTAAAGGATTGATTACTTACCTTAATAGTATTTTATCGGCGCCAACAAGGCAATGTTCATCCCAGCCTTTGACCTTTCTTGGCATGGGTTTTCCCGCCTAAAGATCTCCCTGAGCTAGGTCCTGGAATCCTATGGGAGATGGTTTCTTCTAAATGGTATTAAGGCTGATATGACCCCTTTCTTGGAATTTTCCCCCTCTCCCAGAAAGATGATTCCAGGTAGTTCTTGAGATCCCCCCCCCCCCTCTCCTAGAACACCCCATTGACCTCCATGGTCACTTTTTCAATTTGAACCCCCACTGGAGCATTTATATATTGATAGCACTAGAATCTAGACACCCATCCAGGATTTCCCCCCTCTCCCTCAAGTACAAGTGCAACCAGGAAGAAAACCCCACACAGGTTTGTCCCCCTCTCTTATTGGGTGAATTCTCAAATAATTTCTTCCGACCCCCCGAGTCAAATTACCAATTCGAACCTCCACTAGAGCATTCAAAATCAAAAACAAATACTGCACTATAGAGCATATAAGTCGAACCCATACTAGGTAATTCGCTTCACATAAAACAAATAACCATGGACTCCTCCAGATCCCTCCGAGGGCATCCAGAAACACACACGTACTGATCCACTAATCAATTTGACATATTCACTATAAAATACTATGCAATTGTCAACCAATTCTCACTTGGCATTTGTTATTTTCCTTAGATCCCAACTCTAATGTGCTCCTCAATCTGCACAACAATGCAGTGTGGCTTTCGTCCACAATTCGAATCCTTTTTTCCCAATTCAAGTTGCTTCAAAAAATCTAACTTAGACCACTGAGGAATTACTCCCAACTCACTGGGGATTCCTAAACACCACTCGTTGACTCATTCGAGTTTACCTTTCATCACTTGAATTCACTAAGACCTACTCAAACACTACAGAGACACTTCCCATGCATAGCTAATTCAAATTCATCAATTTAGCTCCAAAAAATCACTTGGCTGACTCTTAATCAACCATAAATTACTCTCATGCACTGGAGACAATTCCATTTCACAAGGACCGACTCAAATTCGCCCATGATCACTCCCATGCACTTAACTAGACTCTAAATTAACCAAAATGCTTCATTAAACTTGAAATTGGCTCCAATTCCTAGAGTGGGAACTTCATTAATTAAAGATAACCTTTAATTACTTAACTTACGGCTAGTTTCACCAGTGTAATTAAATCAAAGACTCAATTTAACTGATAGTCTTTTAAATTAATTAAATTAATACAAAATTAACTTCCCTTAACTCAATTAAACTCAATTTAACCGACATTAACTTCATATTAACTCAAATTAACTGACACTAACTCCACCTAACTCAATTTAAGTGGAATTAACTGACATGACTCAATTTAACTCAAATTGACTTGAAATTAGGCACACGTCTTGAACAAACTTAGTCTAATAGGCGCATAGTTAGTGTGTGAAGTGAAAGTGGGCCCCACTACTAACTATATGAGGAATATTCTCACCTAGGGACACATATTCTACATACAACTACATGCATAGAACTAATTATGGGATTTTGGACCCCCATAGTCCTAAATTAAAGAAATTAGGTAGGCAAGAGTAATGTTAGGGGTAGTTGCAACTCCTAACCCCAACCCCATCTCATAAGACATTTCAGAATCCCCCAACAACATTATTTTCATGTTGTGCCATTAATAATAATAATAATAATAATAATAATAATAATAAATAATATAATATAATAATACTAATTATTGCAATTGAAATAAAATCCATCTCATTAGGTGTCCATGGTCCTGGCACCTAGTGGCAACTCAACAAAGAAAAATAAACTAATAAACTAATATATGGGGATTACCTTCAGGATATTACATACCATCCCCCTTAAAACAATGCATTGTCCTCGATGCATACTTACTCTTTCATGTCATCAGACATGGCTTTATCATTGCCACTCTCGGAACTTCTCTTTTGAGACACCACAATACTTCCCACTACCACCTATTTGTCTGTTTGTCTCCATAGCCTATGAAATGTGACTTCCTTCATCTTGTTGATCCCTCATAATATCATCATCCCACTCATAGGATTCCCATGCGAGAACATGGACTACCTGCAGAGTGGTCCCCATGTAGAAGAAAGGTTCAATATTTGATACCTATGATAGGGTCTTCAAGTCCTATTGTAAGGCCTTCATTCTTTTAACAAAATAAACTCACCCAAATCATATTTCAATCAATAAATCATGTGATTAGCCATCAGATATAAAGATACACGATACAAAAAATGCATCTTCATGATACATGAAATAAATTGCAATTAATTACTCAATTTTCATCAATATATACAAAGTTACAAAACAAATATAAATACTTTTTCATCCAACTACTCACATCACCAATATACTTTCTCAACAAGGAGCATAAAGATACTTTTCTTAACAAGTATTACAACAACATAATAAATGCAATTGTATGCAACATTGAACATTGTTCAAGCACATACCATCTTGGAAAGACCAATAACTTACATTAACAAGATCTTTATCACATTCCAAGAATATATTTAAGAGTACTTGACTTAGTCACAAAGAATCATCATATCATACCAATGATCCTATTTATTCCTACTTATAATCAAATCTTGGAAAGACCAATAATTTACATTAAAGATCTTTATCACATTCCAAGAATATATTTAAGAGTACTTGACTTAGTCACAAAGAATCATCATATCATACCAATGATCCTATTTATTCCTACTTATAATCAAACTTGCTATTTTGAAACATAATCAAGCTATTATTACCCAGAGAATTCCTAGAGGAACAGCTGGTATGTTCAACACATATCAACAACATTAAAATACATCTATTTGTTTCCAAGTACCGTTCAATTTCTATAAACATTTCTACAAAAAGAGAACCCCTTAGGAAATATTGCATATTATTGGACAATATTCGTTACTATATGACATTCATATGAAACATAACTCGGTATTCACAAAACCTTCTAAAATGTAATATGAACCTTTTCAATATCTTCATTGAACCCAAAACAAAAATAAAACTTTTAAAATGTATTTAAACAAAATCAAAAGATATCACTTCACCAATCAAATCACCTAAAATTTGAGATTAAGGTTGAGTTGTGCTTCCTACACATTTTATTTCTTAATTGTTAAAGATTCATTATGGTTGCTAGGATGTTTATATCTAAGTTAATCTTAAGACAAGTAAAGCACATTAAAAAATATATACTTATTTTAAGCATGCCAATCCCATGAATGCATTCCTTCTTTCTTCCATAGGTTAAGCCTTCGATCCTATAACTATCATTATTTCATAAACAAAAATGGAAATACCATGATAATATTCTTATGCATAGGGATATCTTAATTAATAGAGTTAGGTAATATCTTCTTGTTTTTATGGTAAAGCAACACTTTATACTTCAATATTTATTAGGTTCAAATCACTCTTCATAAATACTTTAGTTGATATTTAATAATTATCAATTTCCATAGTTTTGATAGGCCACTTGGTACCTATACAAGTTTTATTTTCATAAAAATATCTAAATAAATTATTTTAAGGTTACTGAAAATCATAATGTCCATAAGTTTGCAATTGTGACTACTCATTATGCTTTACCTATGTTATCTAGAGTTCAAAATAGCATGTTCATGCACCCATATAGTAATACAATACGTACACATATTTTCTTTTTCACCCTGAAATCTAATACACTAAGAATTCGGTGGTAAGGATTTAAATGCTAAAGCTTATAGATTAAATTTAGATGTGAATTTCTACTTGGATTGACAATGTTAATAAAGGACAATGGAATATTATATCTCTGTGAGAATATTATATCTCTGTGAATGAAGTCCTAGTTATCTCCTTTTAATACAAGTAAGCAATCAACTACCATGCAAATTATTTTATGAGTTCCACATGGTCTAGTGTTTAGTTAAGTGCATTCTACCAAATCTTAGAATGACATTTAGCATGTTACATCTACCTAATATTCTACAATAAGATAATTACCTAGGCATACCGAACATATAACACAATCATACATATAAACACGTAGCTACCCTATATTATATCACACCTATATACCCATATCTTATGATATCATTTTCACAACTTGAAACTCTAGTTGCATATTCTTACATCATCAATTTTAATACCTGATAATACACATATACCAATATACGCTTATGAATACTATACGACATTGTGATACTATATCATATCAATATATATAATCAAATATATATATTATATGCTTACTATATTACATGTGTGCACACTTACACCTATAGTATATGCACGATATCACATATGCGTAATACTAATAATTATTGCATATAATAACTTGCATAGTATGGATATCCCACCTACCTGCGTCGATATGCATGCTATAACGCATGTTCTAGGTACACACACATATATACATATACTCAGTAATTATCATCCTATTCCAAACCCTCTAATGCACATAACCATGCCTTCTCTTTATAATTATACATTTTTATAATACATATACATAGGCGATTAAACAAAACTTGCGAGGTTGGGGATGCACTCTCTTTAGGAGAAACACCCTTTCCACACACCATACAAAGAAATTAATACATATTAAAATAATTTGAATGGGGGTTGTGATCTCCTCATAGAGACGTCATTTACAAACACAATGCAATTAATTAATATATATTAAAATCATCTAAATGGGGCTTGTGTTCCCTCCAGGGAGATTCCCTTTCCCAAATTGGAAAACTAAATTATTAACATACATAAAAGAAGGCCATGTTCTCCAAATCTCTATATATAGACTAATCCACACACAAACCAATAACATAGATCATATATACATAATACTTATATTGCATATCCCTTGAGAAATGTATTCCAGACAATTACATAAGCCGAATTAAATATTCACCAATCACAGAGAGCCCATTCTCTATATATATTATTGAGTAGAGGATATGGTATGCTTATCTAAGTAACTTTAAAATAACAACCATCCTTATCTTATTAATAAAGAAATTCTAAAATACCCCATTTAATATCTACATAGATATATATGCCTCGCCATCAACTCCGGACTTTTGTATGAGATTATACCTAATGCTCCGCGATCTAGTTTCAATCCCAAGATCAATCCTAGACCACATGCCGATGGCATTGTGGGTTGTACAAGTGTCAAACCTGCAGATTTGGTTGTGAAACAAGTGAGCCAATTGTCAATTAATCAATCCACGTTGGGACAAGCCACGGCTTCATCTCAACCTACTCAAACAGCGAGTGTACTTTTCGTGCAATCATCGGACCAGAAGGGCAACCAACAGCCTGGAAGGAATAGGGAAAAAGGTAAAAATAATCATAAGGGTGGGAACAAGAACAAAAATGCTAATTATAATGACAAGAATGCTCGTAATGCTGGGGAGGGAAAACAGTATAAATGTAAGGTAAAGTTTCCTTGCAAGTTATGTAAGGAGGACCACCTCACTCACTTGTGCCCTCATATGGAAGATGCCTCGAGATTCATAGCACAGAGCCCAACCGTGCTAACTAATCCTTTACCCAACAATCAAAATATGAACTCGAGGACCATTGATCCTCATTGTGCATCGGGTGGAGATCAAAATATTTCGGAATCCAGTAGTGGTCATGGTTGTGTTAACATGGTGCACACTACTAAGGTTGTGCCTCATGCGAAGGATTATGGTTCATCACAACCGGACCTTGGAAAAGAACCTGCTCCATCCGAGAGCCCTTTACGTATCGAAAAACCTACGGATAAACCTAAAGTTGCACCTCGCATTCCTAAGGGAGTCCTAAAGTGTTTAGGGCACAATCCTAATGCCCGAGCCGCCCAGAACTATTCTGTTGTCGAGGATTTGGGACAAACTCCTTGTGCGATGTATGTGTTTGAAGTACTTCAGACTTGTCCTCCGCAGAGGAGAGCTTTGCTTTCTGCTCTTAGGGTTGATGATGATAACTCTTCTTCTGTTATCAAATTTGAAACCATGGGAATAAAGCCTCGCTTTCCTTACTACGTGTCTCTTTTGATTCATGTAGAGTGTCTTAATATGACCATCAAACGCACTATGATTGATGAAGGCGTTGCTTCTTCCGTGATGTCTTCGTCATGTTGGAAGGGTTTGGGTTCTCCTGAGTTATCTGAATCCGCTACTATGTTGACAACTTTTGATGGTAGATCTTTTCGGTCGCATGGGATTCTTCCTTCTCTTAAGGTCTAGTTGGGACAAGACCGTCGCGATCGAGGTCGAGGTGGTTGATGCGCCCCTTGACTACAATCCTTTCTTGGGCCAAAATTGGATGTATAGTATGCAAGCCGTAGCCTCTTCTCTCTTTCGAGTAGTATGCTTTCCATTTAATGGGAAGATCGTTACAATTGATTAGACATCATTCTGTAATCCGAGTGTTAATGCATCATCAGGAACTTCTATCTCGATTATCGATCATTCTCAGCCGGAAACTGGGAGTGTTGGTGTGGGTATGTATCCATCTCTTATGGGAACCTTTAGTTGTCCTACGCCCGTTCTTATGATCGGATCTAGTTTTGGTGGGGCTTCATCCTTGTTGAATTCGGTGTCTTTTCACACTACCCATATGGAATATCCTTGGATTCTTCCTCCACTGAGTCCTTCGATTGGACCTATCAAAACTTATGTGTCGTTGCCTACAATGATGGTAGCATATCAAGCAAAACTTGATCAAGTTGCAGAGCCTAGTTCTTCCTCTTCGCGGACGGAGGATGAGTACCCGTATGTGCTCCCTGCATGGGCAGTTGAGTCCTCTCATGCAGATGATTTCCTCGACGATGTTTTTCCATCGGATGAATCCATTATTAAGGCCATGTATGGAGTTGAGCCACCTTGGGAAGAGCTACATCATCGATCATATTTTCTTCCTGAGCTTGACCATATGGAGCATGATGACTTTAGGGAGATTCTTAGTGAGAATATTGGTAGTCCTATGGGTCCATTGAGATCTCCTAGTCAGATGGCTGATGGGAACATGGAAAATTTGTCACCTGCTATTCCTATCAGTATTTCTCGCATTCCTGGAAAAGTTGAAAACGTCTACATTGGGGCGAGTTGTTCCCCTGATGAGATCAAGGAGTATACCAAGATATTTAAAGAGGTTCGTGACATCTTTGCTTGGTCATAAGAGGAAATTTCAAGTATCGACCCTCGTATTGTCGAACATGAAATTAAGACTTATCCAGGTGTGAAGCCGGTTCGGCAACGTTTGTGTGCGGTGAATCCTAGAAAAGCAGCCGCCATTAAGGCTAAGATAGAGAAACTGTTGAAATCCGGTTTTATCTATCCTGTTCCCTTGATTGAGTGGGTTTCAAATCCTGTTTTGATTGATAAGAAGTAGGGAGCGATCCGTATATGCACTGATTTCCGTGATTTAAATCGTGCTTGTCCTAATGATAATTTTCCCACACCATTTATTGATCAGATTTTGGATGAGTGTGTGGGAAGTGAGGTATTCTCCTTCATGGACAGTTTTTCCGAATATAATCAGATTCAGATCAAACCCGAGGATCAACATAAGACTTCATTTATTTGTCCTTGGGGTACTTTTGCATATCGAAAGATGCCTTTCGGCCTTAAAAACGTCGGAGCTACTTTTCAGTGGGCTATGACCTTAGTTTTTCATGATCTCAAAATGATTATCGAAGTGTATTTGGATTACCTTGCTGCTCATTCTCATTTGAGATTGCGTCATCCATACCATTTGAGGTTAGTATTCGAAAGATGTCATCATTATCAAGTTCGGTTAAATCCTCATAAGTGCATCTTTTGTGTGACTGTTGGTCGCTTTCTAGGGTTCATTGTATCGAGGGAAGGCATAAGAGTCGATCCCTTAAAGGTTGAGGCAATACATCAATTGTCTCCCCTACGTAATATTAGACATATTCAGTGTTTGCAAGGCATGTCAAATTTCTTACGGAGATTTGTAGTTAATTTTGCCAACTTGACTAAAGGATTTATGCATCTTTTAAAGAAGGACACTCCTTTTTTCTGGGATGAGTGAGCCTAGGAGTCATTTGATGTGCTTAAGCAAGCCTTAGCATCGACCCCCAAGCTTAGTCCACCCAACTATAGCCGTGATTTCTTGATTTATGTGGTCGTGTACATGGAGACAGTTGGTATGGTTTTGGTTCAGGAGGATGAGGAGCTCCACGAGCATGTCATATATTATTTGAGCCGAAACCTTATTGATGCAGAAATCCTTTATTCCCATGTGGAGAAACTTGCCTTGGCCACCGTTCATGCGGTTCAGAGATTGAGACATTAAATTCTCCTTCACCGAACCTTGGTTGTAGCTGATATCAATCTGTTTCAGTTCATCCTCACTAGAAGGATGATTGGGGGAAAATACAATAAATGGATTGTTATTTTGCAAGAGTTCGATCTCAAATTCATTTCGGTGAAATTGAAGAAATCATTGATCTTTGCGGAGCTCATGTCTGATTTTCCAAATTTGGAGGAGGAGGAGGTTTATGAGGATACGTTTGTTGATGAGCATATTTTCCTTATCTCAACTTTGGACCCATGGTACGAGGATATCATTGTATATTTGCAAACATTGAAGGTCCCTACTCACCTTTCATGGGATGAGCGACGAGGATTACGTCATGTAGCTAAGAACTGCCTTTTAGTGAATAACACTTTGTACCGCCGTGGGGTAGATTCCATTTTGCGTCGTTATTTAACCCTTGATGAAGTGAGGTTATGCTGAATGATTTCCACGAAGGGGCATATGGTGGTCATTTATCTAGGCTTTCTTCAGCCTAAAAAATATTGAGAGCAGGATATTTTTGGCCGTCGATCTTCAAATATTGTGTTAATGCGGTCAAGAAGTGCCACCCTTGGTAGGTGTTTGCATGCAATATGCGCTCGCATCCAGCCCCGTTACATCCTATTATCACCGTCGGTCCCTTCACCAAGTGGGGGCTTGACTTTATGGATTGCAACCCATCTTCGACTAGGGGGCATCATCACATTATAGTGGTTGTCGATTATTTCACGAAATGGGCACAGGCTATGCCCACGATTAAATCCGACGGTGAGATAGCTGTGCATTTCATTTTCAACCAAATTATTACTCGGTTCGGCATTCTGAAAGAGCTTATCACTGACCATGGTAGGAACTTTCAGAATAGAATGATGGAAGAGTTGGATTCAAAGTTAGGGTATAAGTAGGAGCATTCCTTTTCTAATTACCCTTAGGCGAATGGACAGGTTGAAGCAGTGAATAAATCACTTAATTCCATTCTCCAATGAACCATCGCACAAAGAAATATGAATTGGCATATCATGTTATATCCTGCTTTGTGGGCCTATAGAACCACGGTTAAGACTATCGCCAGTTTCTCTCCATATCAGCTTGTGCATGGGGTGGAGTCTATCTTGTCGGTTGAATGCGAAATCCCTTCATTGAAGTTAGCTATAGATATTTTACCATACACTTCCACATTGGAGGAACGTTTGGTCCACTTAGAGCAGCTTGATGAGCAGCGTCAAGATGCCTTAGTGGATCTAGAAGAAAATAAGCGTCGCGTTAAGGTCCAATATGATAAGTCTGTCCGTTCGAGGAATTTTAGTGAAGGTTATTTGATCCTTTTGTGGGATCAATCTAAAGAACCCTTGGGGGCAGGGAAGTTTAATCCCATGTGGCATGGTCCTTACGTGGGAAAATGTGTGTTAGAGAAGGGTGTTTATGAGATAGTAGATTATGAAGGGACAGCCTTGGCGGAGCCTAGAATTGGGCTCTATATTAAAAAATACTATGCACGATCTTTAGCCAGGACTGATTGTTGTATATTATTGTACAGTTTTTGAGTTGCATTGTTGGGTTTTATTATGGTGATCGGGTTTGTTGATTAGCTTTCGTTTCTTATGGAATATGTCGATGGAGTCTTCCGTTTACATAGGATTTGCTGATGGTGCTAGTCGTCACACTCAAAACTCAGCTTCGACTGCTTGGGCGATTTATACTCCTATAGGTCAAGTATTATCTTTAGGAGGCGTATGTTTACGGTATTCTTCGAACAATGTTGTTGAATATAGTGTCGTTATTGAGTTATTCCGTGATGCCATTTCACATGGTGTTCTCTCTCTTGAGGTACATCTTGATTCGTAGTTAGTGGTTTCACAGCTAAATGGCTCGTATCGTATTAGGGATCCAGTTTTATTACGAAGATTCTTATGTGTGAGATTGCTAGAACGGAAATTTGAGAATATAACATACATACATGTTTCAAGAATTTTTAATCAAGTTGTTGACTCATATGCTAACTATGTGTTAGATTGACATTTGTTTCATAGACCATAAGCATATCACAAACATACATTTTTGCACACATGTAAATAAATAATCAATCATCATAAAAAAAATTCATTAACATCCAAAATGTGACGTCATAATACATGAGTGTCATAATACAAAATTAGGGCTTTCGAGCCACCAAAATATAATACACGGTAGTACAAAAATAAATACTCGTATGTCTCTAAGCCCGAGGAGGAGGAGGGGGGTTCTGATTGTGGTAGCACACCACGTCTCTAGCTAGTCATAGAAATAATCGAACCCATGCCCGTGGTACACCAACCACCTGGCGATGCATGGCCTCAGGCAAGTCCTCGACTTGCACCATGGGTACCCTGTGTGTCAAGCGTACAAATTTTGTGTGAATGCTTTGGAGCATCTGCATCCACACCCATGATGTCATCTCCTCTTCCCCTCTGTCTATGACAAGGGAACTCATCCAGTGACCATGGTCCAACATCTGCATACACATGACAAATTGTCATTATGTGTCGTCACACCAAAACATGTCTTTTGAGTCAATATATCAAAAAACACACAAAAAAAAAAATAATTCAAAAAACTTAAAATGAGTTTGGGATTCATTACCTGTGTTGCCAGATGCTGCTCCTGGGGGTAGGGGCATGTCTAGATCTCCACGGAAATCTATCCCTGCATAGGGATAGTCATCGATGGGTATGATCTTCCTCTGCCACCATGGAAAGAAGTCCACTAGGTAGAGGTTGGCCACCCTACCTCCGTCTAGTCTGTGCATAACATTTGCCCAACGTCGTTGGGCTAGATCTCTAACTCTAGTGGAGGAATTTCCACTCTAGGGATTATCCCCGGTACATGCTTAGTATGTTGTCGAAACTGAAGTTTCTCACCCTGCCCATCTTGAAGTCACTGAGCTGCTACTTCATGTTGCTCAACAACACAGTGCTCCAGTCATACACTATGGGTCTCATACACTCCACCACATAGAACATCAATGGCCGAGAGGCCTGGTGGAGTGAAGCTAAGCCGACTATCCTACTGAGTGCCAATAGTATCGCCTTCAGTCCCAGCACCTGGATCGAGTTTTTTGGCATTTGACTCTTAACCTTTTCTGTGTCTAAAAAGCAGTACACTGCAATGTACTCATCAATAGTCAAGCCACCTCCTGGCCCACGAGATCGGATATTTACCACCTCTCCTCGTCGAGATAATCTAGTGATAAAGAATATGTCCTCAATCTCTATATTGAGTGGCATCCCGTTAATGTGAAAAGACTCAGATTCTAGATCCCAGTAATCCACTAGCATCTGTAGGAGTCTTGGTTTGGCCCTCAAGCTGCCAAGACACCAAAACTTATACAAGCCGCATGCACACAAAGCTTGTTGGGCCATTAAGTCACCTTGTACAGCCTCTTCTACATCACCATGTTCCCTCTCTCTGCATTCTAGAACCATCATGCACTGAAAACAATATTTTTGCTTAGTATTTGCCTTAGAAATCCTCATTTGCAGTCGCATATGCGACTGTTTGCAAAATAGCCGCGTATGTACGCGGTTTTGGGCGGTTTTTCCGCGTATGCCCAGCCCTATACGTAGAAAAACCCCCAATATCTGCGTGGGCTAAAACGCATACTTTAGGATGGCATAAAAAATGAATTGGACCATGAAAACTGAAAAAATTTGCATGAAATAGAAAGAGGAGGACATGAGGAGTTACCTGGAATAAATGGTGTCGAATTTCGTCGGACGATGCTCCTGGAATTCACGTTGGATGTTTTGAGCTCAAATGGATAAAAATTTCAAATGATATGGAATTTTGAAATTTTTACTATTTATAGAAATTTTTTGAAACTTTTTACCCACTTTATATAGTTTTGACCGTTTTTGACCATTTTGGACCGTTTTGGACTAATTTGATGATGAAGGAGTCCATTTTGAGCGCAGTTTGACCGTGATTTTGACCTGTTAGTGCTGATTTCAAGTATTATGTATAAACTGGCATATAGGTTAGGTTTCACCTCTGTTTGCACTTTGCATGACCTTATGACCATTCCATTATAACCTTAGGTACGAACCCATTCTATCTTGTCACGGAACCTTCTTGTTGCTTTTAGAAGTGACATGATGTGAATGGTAGAGCTTGACCATACATGGCTACCCTAGTTAGCTCGTATTTTTCATTTCGTTCCCATGCTGACATTTTTCCTTAAGGTGTGGGAGTCCTTTGTATAGTATCGCCATGATGTTGCGCAAGAGCCTCATACTCCTCTTGATATTTTTGCTGGCCTTTTCCCTAGGACTCCCTTATGTCAAGTTGTAATTGCATTATCATGAGTTTTTCCAGCCTTATTGAGACTTATGCCGACTTCCCTGACTTTGATTATCAGCCATATAGCCCGAGCTTATCTCACGTCTAGCCACGCAGATCCATTTTATATATCTTTTGCAGCTTGATTCCCCATTTTTTTTGAGAGGGGACTTTCCCCCGAGTGTCATTATCCTACACATATGTCCTTGCATTGAGCATAGGTATGTTCCACTGCTTGGAACTAGTTTGTTTTCCCCTTGACACTCGTCTCCTCCTAGTCTGTAACTTTAAAGCACTTTTATTCGTTTTCAAGCTTTTCAAATATATTTGAAAAAGTCCAAAAAAAATCAAAAAACCAAAAAGCCGGACAGGAAAAGATGTTATCTTTGGAAGCAATCGAGTCGTGTCACCTTCGAACTGAGCACTGTATATCACATCCGTTGCTTGGGTTAATAGTTTGACTTTAGGAGTTGTACTCATTTCTTTGAGTTTATCTCCACCGACTAATTAAGCTTCCAATCCCTATGGAGCCTCTGTCGATGCCTCCTGTGTCACAGAGAAGTAACAATTTTTTTATATCGAGTCTATGATGCCTACATTCAGTCATTGTTTTCCTTTATGCTCTTGTTCAAAGGAATTTGAAGCCTGAGTCGGCCATTCCTCAGTTTTCTTGACTTTGCATGTCGACCATTCCCAGTACTGGTACTAGTTTGTACACATTATGATTGAGTCCTTCCACATTATACAGCTTTGCTAAGTACCTCATGTTGGATGATGGGGGATGCCTTAATTCCCTCCTTCCAGTGGATTTCATCCCATCAACTTTAGATCATTTATTCTGGGATAGGAATCTAGAGTCATTTTGAGTGCCTTGAGACTTGCAGTCATCAGTGGCAGGTTCTCTCGCCATCGACAATTTTGGGAATACATCAATTTCCCTTGATCGATGGATTCTTTCAAGTGTTTGACCTCAACACATTTATTCACACTTGTTAGTTTGCACTCTAGTACCTTGATTCCCATTTTCATTATCGGTGGGTGATCTCGCGTCTGTTAATGGTATACATCAATGATCGGTAATCAGATGATGGACTACTATGTTCAACCTTGACACCTCTATTCACATAGTAGGACATGTACTCATAGCAGATTGTGTAGAAGAATTTCCAGATTGGTGGCATTTTCGATATGCTACCTCCTTGATCATGCCAATGTTCATGAGATTTCAGCTCTCGTGACTTGATTCCAGTGTATGTCAGATATCTTCATCCATTATGGAGATCTTGATCCATTGTATATCTTCATATTTCATGGAGATCATGATCCTTTGTATATCTTCATCATGGAGATTCTGATCTATCTATATTGTACGTGGTGATGACCACACATGTCATATTTTGTATCATGCCTATTCATGGCCATTGTACTCTGATGTATATGGGACTACTGTATGTACTTGCAATTATATGCAGAGATATTTGTATTGTATTGTTGGATGGCTGGTTCTTCCACCTGGTTCTTCATCACTCCACTTCTAGGATGGACTTATAATGTATTTTGGCCATCGGATCACACCTTTGACCTCACACATTAGGGGGCATCTGTTACAGCTGGTTTTACCACACATGGTAGATCACATATTTATGGCCTTCCATGTCCCTCTGCAGACTCTTTGGACCCCATGGACCATTTTTGTACCTTTGATGTTTCCAAAATCATCCCTAAAAGCATGCATTATTTGCCATACATGACTTTTAAACCCATTCTTGTGTATATACGCAGATATGACCCTTAAACCCGTGCACATTGGGATGTGTGCAAAAGGCCAAATAATTTTGGAGTTTTCCTTGATGTGGATATGAGTCACTTGTCTCTTGGCCTTCCATATGCTTTGAGATCACTCGGATTTGACCTTCCATTACCCCATTGAAGCACTATATAAGGAACCCTTTGTATACATTGAAAGGGGAGGAATTGAAGAGCAAGAAAACTATAGTCCATTGTTGTCGAAGCTTGATTATACTTGAGTATGCATCCCTTTGTCCCTTGGAGCACTTTGTGTTCTTCCCAATATTACCTTTGCTTGTGAGATTTCTATTGAGAGATGGAGGATTGAAGTGGTGGAGGCCTAGGTGGAGGACTTAGTTTCTCTGGTTCGCAAACATGCCGACAGAGGTTGTCATTCTTGTAATCTATGATTTATATTAATAGAAATAACTTTTCCTGTCCAATGATGTGCATTTAAATGAATATTGAATCCATGGATGCTTTTAATTGCTTATACATTATTGATTATATATTCTAGAGAAGGTCTAATACAATTATATAGCATGCTTGTCTTGTTTGTTGATTGTTGAGAGAGCAAATTGCTAACACAAGCGGGCTTGGAAAATCTCAACGGGGATCCACATAAACCATCCGGAATAAGGTATATTTCAAGATCCTTTAGTGTTAGATGTTTTGTTTCATTTGCATATGGGAAGGGATTGATTTCTGCGGTTACTCTGTCTGTTGTAGTACCCCAAGACATAGGAATTTTTCTCCGTAACAATTACTGCAGCCAGAGCAAGTATTGATTTAATGGAAGTGTATCTAGATACAGGTGCAAAAGTCTCCTCATAATCTATCCCTTCTTTCTGGGAGAAGCCACATGCCACAAATCTTGCTTTATATTTCTCTATGATGCCATCTGCAGCATTCTTGATCTTGTAGATCCATTTGGAAGTCACAACAGACTTCCCTCTTGGTCTCGGGACCACATCCTAGAAATCATTCTTCATGATCGACTGGTACTCCTCGATCATAGCATCCTTCCATTCTTTCCTTTCCGCTGCTTCTTCATAGTTTGAAGGTTCTTTGTCAATGATGTCACATAGTATAGCTACATAACTAGAGTAGGATCTAGTTCTCTTCCTTTCTCTATGCATTTATTCTGAATCCCCATATCTTTCTGCACCTTGGATAGTCTCTCGTACCCATGCAAGTTTCCTTTTATAAGGATTCTTATTCTGGGGTGGATCTATAAGTTCTTGAGGTTCTTCCATTTCTTGATCTTCTTCTGGATTTTTTTCTTTCATAATTGTATCTCGGATCCTGGGGACTTCTGTTTCTTCAAGGTATTCAGCAGGTCTCTTTCTAGATTTGTTGTAAGCTGAGTCTTCGTCAAATTTCACATCCCTACTGATGTCGATCTTCTTGAATCCTGGGAAGTATATTCTATAAGCCTTCAATATTTCACTATATCCCACAAATATACCCTTCTTTCCAGAAGGATCTAAATTTATCCTCTTTTCTTTCGGAATGTGTATGTACACTGGACAGCCAAATATTCTAAGATGACTAACTTCTGGTTTCTTTCCGGAGAAGGATTCTTCAGGTGTCTTGTTCTCAAGTACTCTATGTGGAGTACGGTTCTGTATATACACAGATGTTCTAGCAGCTTCTACCCATAGATGCATGGGAATATCTCAATCATGAAGCATTACCCCTGCTGCTTCCATAATTGTTCTATTCTTCCTTTCTGGAAACCCATTTTGTTGTGGATTATATGGAGTGGTCAACTCCCTCTTAATCCCTGAATCTCTACATAATTCCTTGAATTCGTCTGATGTGAATTTTCCACCATTGTCTGATTGAAAGGTCTTGATTTTGTTTCTCTGTGTGGTTCTCGATCAAGGCTTTGAATTCCTTGAATTTACTAAATACTTCATCCTTGTTTTTCAATAAATATATCCATGTCTTCTTAGAAAAAATCATCAATGAAAGAAACATAATATACATGCCCACTTAATGAACTGGATGACATCGAACCGCATACATTGGAGTGGATGATTTCCAAGATTCCTTTTGCCTTGCTCTCGCTACTTGGAAATGTCTTCTTTGTGTTCTTTCCTTTCACACATCCTTTTTAAAACACCTTCATGTTTTTCCTGTATTTCTGGAAGACCTTCAATAGCTTTGCTTGCAAGTGGTAGTGCCTTGTATTGCACATGTGCAAGCCTTTTGTACCAAAGTTGACTTGGCTCTACTGAGTTATTGACCAAATCTTGTTCTGGTTGGCCCATTAATTTGTATAATCCTCCCTCTTGCTCTCCAATCACTACTACATCATCTCTAGTCTTCCCCTTTGGCCACATAAGGACTTGGCCATCTATAAATGCAACCCTCATACCTTTTTCATCCAGTGCGGATATGGAGAGAAGATTCTTCTTTAGTCCTAGTACAAATAAAACATCGTTCATCTTCATGTATTTTCCAGAATCTAGCTTATAGGAAGATTCACCACTACCTTTTATGGGATACTAGAAGTCATCCCCAAGTTTTAATTTTTGGGGTGACTCATGTTCAGATAGTTTTACAAAGGATTCTTTAAATCTCATCATATGCTTGGAATTCCCACTATCTATGAGCTAATCATTGCTTCCATGTGTAACAGTCCTCATGAGGGAAGAAATCAAATCATACTCTCCATCACTTGAAGAATCTTCATTTTATTCTTTGACTCTCTTCCTGGGAGGATCATCATCCTCTGCAGTGTGAGCATGATTTTTTCTTTTGATGTCTTTCTTCTTGTGAGATCCCCCCTTATTTCTAGGAGAATCTCTGGCAAAGTGTCCTTTCTCATCACAAGTAAAGCATCTGAATGTAGATAGATCTTTGCTATATCCTTTAGGGATATAATTTCAGTGAGAATGCTTACCTCTGGGATGATGGTGGTCCTTTCTGAATTTCTTGGTGTGTGTTGTGAGAGCTTGATCTTCACTTCCCATCTTTTCTTCTAGATCTACTATTCGAGCTTCTTCTTGTGTGCATTCCTCCCACAGCCTACTGAAGGTGATTAAATTTCTTCGAGCACAAATCCCTTGAATGAAGGAGTCCCATGACCTAGGGAGACCAATAAAGGTGGTCATCACAATTTCTCCATTCTCTACTTCTTCTTCTACTGCTTTAAGTTGTTCTTTGATTTGAGAAACCCTTGTAAAGTATGACTGGATGGTTTCTTCATTCTGGATCTTTACATTCTTCAGCTGGTTTCTCAAAGTCATCTTCTGATTTATATTGTTCCATTCAAATAGCTTGGTCAAGGAGTCAAACATCTCTTTATGTGTCTTTAGGGAAGACACATGTGGTATAAGGTGATCCTTGACGGAATCAACAATGATCCGCTTGGCCTTGACCAAGTTCTTCTTGTGTAAAGATTTAGCCTCGTCTCCCTCTGGAACTGGAACCTATCCACTTATGTAGAAGTCCAATTCATTCTCTTCAAGGACTAGTGAGATCATATACTTCCATGCTCGGAATTTTTCAGCTCCTTCAAGCTTTTCATCAAGCTTGGTGTGATGAGACATCTTCTTATGAGAACCTCAAATGGAAATACAAAAGATTTAGATATTACTAGTTTAAGATGTCGGAACTGGATCTGGAGTTGAACTTCTACAGTGTTGGTTTTGTGGTTTAGGGGCATATTATGGTTTGACTTTCTTGGATTTCTACCCAACCAAAGACTTCGATATTGATCTCTAAACTTCAATTTTTAGGAGGAGAGCAATCCTATGTTGGGCTTACTCAAAAATTCCACTTTTGTGAAAAGCCCTAATTTCCTACTATAGTGGTAGGTCAAAATTGAAAATGCTCAGAATCAGATTCTGCTTCGACAGAAAGATGCACCCTTCAATGGAGAGTTAACCTAGCCTCCTTTTGTTGATGATCTGTGGAGAGAGACCCAAAAAGTAGAAAGACCTAGCTTTTGCAGCTGCACAGTGTCTTCTTCTCAGGTTAGCTCTGATACCATGTTATATTTTTATCATTTAATCAATATGATCTAGGATCTTATCTAAGAGAATAACATGAACATCAATAATCACAAGAGACACGAAGATTTTTCATCGGGGAAACCATAAAGGATAAAACCCCGCAACTTCCTCATAGATAGAATGAGCACCAATAGAAAAAGTAAAACCCAAAAACACAAAGATGATCTCTGATAGTTGTTCTCTCTCTCACTTATACGAGCTCCTCTTCTCTCACTCATGTGTGTATCAAATAGAGAGTCTCATTCTCTATTTACACTAGTTTCCCACTTAACAACTACTCACCAAGGTCGAATTCTCTAGGAGAGTCTAATAACCCTAGTACCCCTCAACTGTGGGGACTATTTCCCTGACTTACTATGGAGGGTTAACCTCAATGATTTTTCATGAATTTATTATAATAATCATTCTCCCAATAGGAACATCGAGGTACAATGAAATACAACATAAGATATACAAGTGAATACATTCCAAAGTTACAAATACATCAACATCAAGGGAAATTGATGTATTCCCAAAATTGTCGATGGCGAGAGAACCTACCACTGATGAGTGTAAGTCTCAAGGAACTCAAATGACTCTAGACTCCTATTCAATAATAAATTATCTAATGTTGAAGTCATGGAGTCCACTGGAAGGAGGGCATTAATGCATCCCCCATCAACCAACATGAGGTACTCAGCAGAGTTGTATAATGTGGAAGAACTCAAGGAACAAGATGTGCATGAACCAGTAACAGTACTGGGAATGACCAACATGCAAAGTAAAGATAAATGAGGAATGATCGACTCAGCATTCAAATTCCTTTGAACAAGAGCATAAGGCAAGTGGTGACTAAAGGTAGGCAGCATGGACTCGATATGCAAACTGGGACATCTCTATGACACAAGAGGCATCAACAAAGGCTCCATGGGGACTGGAAGCGTAACCAATTGGTGCATATAAAATCAGAGTAACAAGTACAGCTCCTAAATTCAAACTAATAACCCAACCAACAGATGTGATATATAGTTCTAGGTTCAAAGGCAACACGACTCGACTGCTTCCAAAGATAACATCTTTTTCCGTCTGACTTTTTATGTTTTTTTTTGGGAATTTTTCAGATATTTTGAAAAGCTTGAAAAAGAATAAAATTGCTTTATAGTACATATCCAGGAGGAGATGAGTGTCAGGGACAGGAAATATAGTTCCAAGCAATGGAACATACATATTCTTAATGCAAGGAAACATGTGTAGGATAATGACACTTAGGGGAAGGTCTCCTTCTGGTAAAGGGGTGATCAAGCTGCAAAGGATATGTAGAAGGCTCTGCTTGGCTCAACATGAGACAAGATGGGGATATATGGTTGATAACTCAAAGTCAGGGAACTACTGCAAAGCTTAAGAAGGCAAGAAAAACTCATGAAATGCAATTACAACTTGATATATACAAGGGAGTCCCTATGGAGAAAATCCAGCATAAAGTTCAAGAGGAGTATAAGTTCTTGCTCAAGGACATGGAGGGACTAAAAAGGGACTCCCACAACCTAAAGGAGGCAACTCAGCATGGGCACTAAATGTAAAAAAGGATCTAACTAGGGCACCCATGTATAGGAAATATCTACCATTCACATAATACCACTTCTAACATCAGCATGAAGGTTATGTGATATCGTGGTATGGGTTTGTATATAAGGTTAAAATGAAATGGTCACAAGGTCATGCAAAATGCAGGTGAATGTGAAATCCAAGCCTATATGTCAGTTCAGACATTATACCTGTAATAGGCATGAACGGATCAAAGACTCGGTCAAAATGCGCTCAAAACGGGTCCCTACAACACCATATTCGTCCAAACGGTCCAAAAATGGTAAAAACCCGGTCAAAACTATAGAAAGTGGGTAAAAATTTCAAAAAATAAATTCTATAAAATAGTGAAAAAATAAAATTTTCCATACCATTTGAAAATTTACCCACCATAGTGCATTTGAGACCAAAAAAATCAGAAGTTGATCCCGAGAGCATCGGTTCACAAAATCACATTCCGTTTAGTTCAAGCAGAAGCTCATGCCTTTCTCTTCCGTTTACATGTTTTTATTTTTAATTTTGGTGGTCAATTTTTAATCTTGGTCCATCCCAAAGGGGACGGTTTCGGCCCACATGAAAATCAGGTCTTTTTTCGCATATAGGGTTGGGTATACACGAAAAATACCATGATACGTGTGTACATACGTGACTATTTTGAAAATAGTCATGTATAGGGCCGTAAACAAGAAAATCAAAGGCAAATTCTAATGGAACTTGGAAATTATTGTGCAGGATGGTTCTAGAATGGAGAGAGCGTGAACATGGTGATGTCGATGAGGCCATGCAAGTTGATCTAATGGCTCGATAAACGTTAAGGGCTTGTGGTTTATACATGTTTTGGCACCTTGGAAGCTTAAGGGAAAATCCAAGGCTACTCCAGATGCTAGTGGTTTACTAGGATCCTGACTCAGAGACATTTCAGTTAGACGGGATGCCTCTCAGCCTAGAGGTTGAGGACATTTACTTCATTATAGGGTTGTCTTGAAGAGGGGAAGTGGTCAACCTACGAGCTCATGGGATAAAAGGCAGGCTCACCATAGATGAGTACATTTTCGTGTATTGTGTCCTAGATACAGAAAATTTTGGGAGTCAAATCCCAACAAACTCGCTCCAAAACCTCAGGTTGAAGGCCATACTATTGGAACTGGGCAGGATAGTAGTATTGGCATCCCTCCACCAGGATTCAAGGCCTTTGATGTTCTACATGATGGAGTGTATGTTTCCTATGATATATGATTGGAGTACCTCACTACTGAGCAACATGAAACAACATCTTACAGACTGCAAGATGGGGTGGGTGAGGAATTTTCACTATGGAAGCATATTGAGTGCTTTATTTTTTGAGCATGTATTATGGCTAAGCCCAAGATTTGATATTTTCCCACATGGGGTTCAAGATCCATCTCATCTACTCTACGAAAATGTCATGCAGATACTAGGATGGGGGCGGGTGGCCAACCCCTACCTATTAGACTTCTTTCTCTGGTGGCGTAGATAGATCATCGCCATAGATGACTATCCCTATGCAGGGATAGACTTTCATGGAGACCCAGACATGCCCATACCACCAGGATCTGCATATGGAGAGATAGGTAACGAATCTCAACTCAAACTTGTTTTTTGAATTATTAATTTTTTTTGTGTTTTTTGATATATGGAATCAAAAAGACATGTTTTTGTGTGATGACATATACTGATACTCTGTCATGTACATGCAGATGTGCGACCATGATGGCCAGATGGTTTTCCTTGTCATCGACGAAGGGGAAGAGGAGATGAGATAATGGGCGTGGATGCAGAGCGTACGCTCCAAAGCATTCACACGAACTTCGTTCGATTGACACACAGAGTTCCCATGGTGCAAGTCGAGGACTTACCTAAGGCCATGCAGTGCCAAGTGGTTGGATTACCATGGGCGTGAGTTTTTTTATTTCACCGTCTAGCTAGAGTCGTAGTGTGCTACCATCATCAGCACCCGCCTCCCCCATAGGCTTAGAGGCTTGGGGTGTATTTTTCGTATGATTGTGTAGTATATATTGGTGGCTCGAAAGCACCATTTTTGTATATGACACTTATGTACTATGACACCACATTTTTGGACATATATTTTAATGAAAAATACCTATGATGCTTGGTTATTATTTTATTTACATGTGTAAATGTGTTTGTGAATGCTTTATCGTCTGTGAAACAAATGCCAGTCTAGTACATAGTTAGCATATGAACCAGTAACTTGATTAAAATTTCTTGTAATATGGATGTATGTTATGTTCTCAAATTGTCGCTCAAGCAACCTGACACACAAGAACCTTCATAACAAAGTTGGATCCCTAACATGATACAAGCCATTAAGCTGCGAAACCACTAGCTGTGAATCAAGACGTACCTCAAGAGACTGAATACCATGTGAAATGGCATCACGTAGTAACTCAATAACGACACTATACTCTGCAATATTGTTCGATGAAGGCCATAGAAAAACCCCTCCTAAAGATAACACTTGACTTGTATGAGTATAAATCACCCAAGTAGTTGAAACCGAGTTTTGAGTGTGGCGGCTAGCACCATCAATGAATCCTACATAAATCAAAGACTCTGTCGACATATGCCACAACAAATGAAAGCAAGTAAAAAAACTTGATCACCACAAGTCGACCAAAACTATGCTATGCAAATGTACAATAATATAACATAAATCAGCCTCTGCTAAAAATCATGCATAGTACTTCTTAAGATAGAGCCCATTTCTAGGCTCCACCAAGGTTGTCCCTTCATAATCAACTAACTCGTAGGAACCTTTCTCTAATACCCGCTTAACCACGTAAGGACCATGCCACATGGGATTAAACTTTCATGCCCAGAAGGGTTCCTTAGCTTGGTCCCACAAGAGAACCAAGTCACCTTCACTAAACCTCCTAGGACAGACAGACTTATCGTACTGGACCTTAACGCGATGCTTGTTAATCTCAAAAGCCACTAAAGAATCTCGACGCTGCTCATCAAGATGCTCCAAGTGGACCAAATGTTCTTCCAATGTGGAAGTGTCTGGTAAAAGCACCACATCTAGCTTCAACGAAGGTATTTCACACTCAACCAGTAAGGTAGCCTCCACCCCATGCACAAGTTGATAGGGAGAAAAACCGGTGCCAGTATTAACCACGGTTCGATAAGCCCACAAAGCAGGATATAACATGATATGCCAATTGTTCTTGCTTTGTGCGATGGTTTGTTGGAGAATGCACTTACGTGACTTGTTCATTGCTTCAACCTGTCCATTCACTTGAGAATAGTAAGAAGAGGAATGCTCTTGCTTATACCCTAGCTTTAAAGACAACTTGTCCATCATCTTGTTCTGAAATTTTCTGCCATGGTCAGTGACAAGCTCCCTCAGGATACCGAACTAGGTGATAATCTGGTTGAATACGAAATGTGCGGTTGTCCCACCGTCGGATTTAATTGTGGGCATATCCTCTGTCCATTTCATGAAATAGTCAACGACCACAATAATGTGATGGTGACCCCTAGCCAAATCTAGGTTTCAATCCATAAAATCAATGCCCCACTTGGTTAAGGGACTAGTGGTGATAATCGGATGCAAAGGGGCAAGACAAGAGTGCATATTCTGTGCAAACACCTGGCAAGGGTGGCACCACTTGATCGCATTAACACAATCTTTAAATATGGATGGCCAAAAATACCCTTCTCTCAAAAAAATTTGAGCTATATAAATCCCAGATAAATGACCACCACACACCCCTCTGTGGAATCATTCAAAACAAACTCAACCTCTTCGTGAGTTAAGCAACGATGCAAAATGGAATCGACCCCATGACGGTACAAAGTGTTATACACAATGAGGTAATTCTTCGCTACATGACTTAGTCATCGACGCTTATCTTGTGAGAGGTGGGAAGGAACCTTCAAGGTATGCAAGTAGACAATAATGTCTCCATACCATGGGTCTGCAGTTGAAACGAGAAAAATATGCTCATCAACAAAAGATTCCTCATGAACCTCTCCCTCATCCAAACTTGGAAAGTCAGATATAAGCTCAGCAAAAATCAATGAATTCTTCAACTTCACCGAAACAAACTCGATGTCAAATTCTTTCAATATCACAATCCATTTATTATACTTTCCCCCTATCATCCTTCTGGTGAGGACGAACTGAAATGGATTAATGCGAGCTATAGCAAAAGTCTGCAAAGAAGGATATAATGCCTCAAACGTTGAACCACATGGACGGTAGATAAGATAGTAGATGACATGCTCATGAAGCTCCTCATCCTCTTGAACCAATACCATACCAATCATCTCTTGAGACGCAGCCACATATACCAAAAAATCACGGCTATAGTCGGGTGGACTAAGCACAGGGGCCAATTCCAAGGCTTTCTTCAAAGCATCGAAATACTCTTTGGCTCATTCATCCCAGATAAATGGAGTGTCTTTCTTCAACAAACGCATGAAGCCTTTAGTCAAATTGGAAAAATTGACCACGAATCTTCGCAAGAGGTTCGCCATACCTTGCAAACAATGAAGATGTCTAATGTTACGCGGGGGATACAATTGAAGTATTGCCTCAACCTTCAAAGGATCGACCCTTATACCCTCCTTGGAAACAATGAACCCTAGTAAGCGACCAACCTTCACGTAAAAGATGCATTTATGAGGATTTAACTGAATTTGATAATGGCAACATATTTCGAAAACCAAACGCAAATTATAAGGATTACACACTCTCATACGAGAGTGAGCAACTAAGTCATCCAAATACACTTCAATAATATTTTTAAGATCATGAAAGGAAAAGGTCATAGCTCATTGACATGTTGCTTCGGTGTTTTTAAGGCTGAAGGGCATCTTCCGGTACACAAAAGTACCCCAAGGACAAATGAAATCAGTCTTATGTTGGTCCTCGGGTTTAATCTGAATCTAATTATATCTAGAAAAGCCATCCATAAAGGAGAAAACTTCGCTTCCCGCACACTCATCCAAAATTTGATCAATAAATGGTGTGGGGAAGTTATCCTTAGGATAGGCGTGATTCAAATATCTAAAATCGGTGCATACAAGGATCGTTTCTTGCTTCTTATCCACCAGAACAGGATTTGACACCCACTCCATCAAGGGAATGGGATAGATGAAGCCATCTTTGATTAATTTCTATATCTCAGCCTTAATAGAGGATGCTTTCCTAGGATTCATTGAACACAAACATTGTCGAACAGGTTTAGCATCTAGATAGGTTTTTATTTCATGTTCGACAATGCGAGGGTCAATTCCCGGCATTTCTTCATACAACCAAGTGAACACATCTCGAAATTATTTAAAAATATCAGTGTGCTCTCTAATCTCATCGGGGGAACAATCCTCGCCAATGTACACATTTTCAATCTCGCAAGGAATGCAAGAAATATTGATAGGTATAGTCGATGACAAGTTAGCCATGTTCCCTTCAGCATACTTTCTAGGAGAGCCTAATGGGACCATGGGCCTACCAATTTTCTCGCTAATTATCACCTTAAAGTCAATACACTCAATATCATCAAGCTTAGGGAGAAAATAAGATCTATGATGCAAATCTCCCCAAGGTTGTTCTAACCCAGATATAGCCTCGAGAATAGCCTCGTCCGATGGAAAGATGTCATTGAGGCATCCATGTGAGTGAGATGACCACTGTTTAGTGTTATAATGTCTTAATTAATTCACCTTATATTTAATTATCGACTGAGGTTGGTAAACTTAGAGTTGACACAAAGTATATGTGAAGGTAGAGGGGTTCCTAGGGTGTCATGGAAATATTTTAACAAAGAAAATATCGAAAGATCTTTCAAAATGAAAAACCGAGTCAAACTCCTAAAATTTCACCTATGAAGGTCATTAAATCAAAACAGAGCATTAGATTAGAGCAGTATCAAGCTATACTACTCTACTCTATGGACAATTACTGAAATATAAATATATAAACAATACTATTATACTCTTTATAGTAGAACCTATTAATTAACTATTCTACTTCTTAACAATTTCAGCAACTAACTATACAAGTACGGATTATATTAGAAACCAATTATACATGCAATTAACAAATATACATAATGATTCAAATTGAACTCTCTAATTCCACTCTCCTTGATTGTTATGTGGATATGCATTCACTGTGATTGGAACTGGAGGAGGAGTAGTGTCAAAATGGCTTTCAAAAGAAGTAAAGAATCTAAATGGAATCAAATCTAACTTAACTTCTACAAATATGTGCAAACTAAGGAAGGCCCAATTACAGGTGATGGTAAACATGGTGATCTATTCCATAAGCAACCGATTCTTAACTAAAAAGATATTATGAACAACTAATCTACTAAGAGACAAGATTCTTTTTAAAGATTACTTTCATAAATAACCAATTCTTATATGAAACAAATGTAAGGGAAATATAACTTATAAACAAGTAAAAGACCTTAATGGAAGAACCAAGTAGAAAACTTAATAAAGATAACTTTAATAAAAAGCAAGCAAAAAACTTAATAAAGAAGACTTAATTAGGAAAGCAAGTAGAAAACTTAATAAAGAAAACTTTAATAAGAACCAGGTAGAAAACCTAATAAAGATAACTCCTTTAAATCCTACTCTACAAATCTCTTCAGTAACCACATAGTGAAAGAAACAGGTCCTACTACTATGATCAATTTACAAGGTACTAGTGTACTTCTCTAGAGTTTTAACATGTCTAACCCTAAACTCAACATACACAAGGGTAAATCAGGCCAAACTAAAGATATAATTACCACACATTGCAACAGTATTGAATAAGGAAATCAAAGATAAAAGAAACAAAACAAAGCATAACTCAAAGCATATTTAGGTAAGAGAAGTTAGAAAATAAGGATGGAACTTGATAATACTTTAAATAATCTAACTTGAAGGTCCTAATGATAAATATAATTAGTATCTAATTACCAAAACAACATAGAATTCGAAATCTAAAGAAACAGAACTTCAAAATAGGTTTAAAACAAAACATGAATATTGAAGGTTGAACGAAGGGCTAGATAGCAGACTGGAAGGTAGGTCTGAATGACAGGATGAACAGGCTATCTGGATGACAGTCTGTATAGAGAAAACAATATAAAATAGCCTAAATGATCTAATTATCAGCTGATTTTGTGCACATGAAAACAAAATGCATAAAGGACAGGAAGTAAACCTACTTAGTGATCGAATTCAATAGAAAAATAACTTAAACTAACTCATAATTATAAGAACGTCATTATCTATTGCGTTGTTAAATAGACTAAAATATAACCAAATAAATTTATGACAAAACGAAAAATGAACAGAATTGAACCTAATGTACTTGCTCCTAAAATATCAAAGCAATCTACCCTATGTACTTGTCAACATAAGACTAAACAGTAAGTTGAAAAGGATAGAAAGAAGGTGTGCAATCTGTCACTTTTAATCTATGAAATAAGGACTAGATTATCGACATAGCATCATAATAAAACACACACTACAGGAAACAATGAAATGAACGATTACAGTCATTCAATAGCATAAACAAACTGGAAATGAAGCTATACTAATTGCAAGGAAAGGGATGATGAAAATACACATAAAAATGAAAACCACTAGTTGATGAGGGGCCCTCTCAACAATCAGGGTGACACTTACTAAACGCTTACGCGAACACGATCATAAACACAACAAGAATATAACTTATATTAAGATTTGAAATAGTATTACAGAGTCTCTCTTTGAAATCAACTGACAGAATATAAAACTAGATAAGCTACATTCTTGTTTGGAGGTGAATATATATAGTGTTTACAGGAATGAGCAGGTCGACCCTTTCAGTGGTCGACCGCTCCTAAATTTAGTAAACCATTATTACAACCAACTGATCAAATTCCAACACACATTGCTTCTCCTTCTTCCTCGCGCGCTGGTTCTCCATTTTGTGTGATGTGGCATGAGCATTCACTTTGACATGGACTTGTGTCATGGTGTCGAGCATAGGAGGCAAGATAATGAGCCTTCTAGAACAAAGGTCATTATAACATCCAGACGCGTGGACACATAACAGCTGCAAATTGTTCTATCCCTTAACACTTGGGAATCTTCCAACGAACATTGCACGATTTGATTGGCGAGATGGATGGTAAGTTGGATGCGCTCTGTGCATATCTAGCATGATGCGTGCCCAATTGTTGGCTCATCCAAAAGATCATAACCTGCAAAAAAAATCATACATATATCAAATGTGCTCCTAAATAATATCAAATTTAATCAATAAAATCATGGAATAATAATAATAATAACCCAGAATTTGCATAAATCCAAATATATTCATACATGAGACTGAATGATAAGCTATATGCTATATGATAGAAATTTGTCAAAAATATGACAAAATGGATGTCAAAAAGTGTAATTTACCAGCTGAAAATGGTGACAAAACTAAGATCAACAACCACACTTCCCAAGCAGGAAATCCATAATGGTCCTCCTCCTCCATCTGTGAAGAGGAAGGACTAGACTGTACAACTGAATCAAGATTAGCTTGATAAGACACCATAGTTGTAGACAAAAGCATGTCTGTCTTTGCAGGTATAGAAACTTCACCCGAAGTACTCAGAGAAGGGAGAGTCCAAGGATCCTCCATATGCGAAGTATGAAAAGGAACCGAACTCAACGATGTCAAAGCCTTACCAAGACTAGAACCAATCATAAGAAATGGCGTGGCGCAACTAAAAGTTACCATTAGCGAAGGATACATTCCCACCCCAACATTCTTAGTTGCCGGCTGAGAATGATCGATAACTGAGATAGAAACTCCCGACGATGCTTTCGACTAGAATTATCAAAGGATATTTGATCGATCGTCACAATCTTCCCATCCAAAGGAAAACAAACAACCCGAAAGAGTGAAAATGTGACCACTTGCATATTGTAAATCCATTTCCTACCCAGTAAAAGATTATAGTCAAGGGGTGCATCAACCACCTTGACCTCGATCGTGAAGGTCTTCCCTCCCAATTGGACCTCAAGGGTAGGAAGAATGTCATGTGGTCGAAACAATATTCTGTCAAATGCAGTTAACATGGTTCCCAACTTAGACAATGCAGGAGAACCCAACCCCTTCCAACATGACAAAGACATCACAGAAGCCGGAGCGCCTTCATCAATCACTATGCACTTGATGGTGTTGTTTAGAAACTCTACATGAACCAAAAGGGACACATAGTAAGGAAAGCAAGGCTAGACTCCATGAGTTTCAAATTTGATCACGGAAGGGGAGCTTCCATAAATCACCCCAAGGGCAGACAACGAGGTGCCTTTGCGAAGGGCAAGTCTAAAGAACTTCTAAAGCAGACATCGCACAAGGATTCTGGCCCAAATCCTAGACGATAGAATAGTTCTAGGAGGCTCGGGCATTAGGATTGTTCCCTAACTGCTTCAACACTCTCTTAGGAATGTGAGGTGGAACTGCAGGCTTATCACTAGGTTTTTCGATACATAAAGGGCTCGTAAGATGAGCAGGTTCTTTTCCTAGGTCCAGTTGCGACGTACCATAATCCTTAGAATGAGTCACAACATTTTCAGCAGACGTCATATTAATGTAACCATGGCCACTAACAGTGTCAGACGGGTTTGGATTCCAACAAGAAGCACCACTAGGATCCACAATCCTCGAGTTCATATTCTGGTTTTGTGGTAAAGTATTTGTCAACACAACTGGGTTCTATGCGATGAAATTCGAGGCATATTCTATCCAAGGGAACAAGTGAGTGAGGTGATCATCCCCACAAAGCTTACAAGGAAATTTAACCTTATGCTTAGGTTTCTTATCCCCCTCGGAATTATTGTTGTTGTTATTTTCATTTTATCATTTTCATTCTATTCCCACCATTTTGATTTTTTTTACCTTTATTTTTATTATGTCCAGGTTGCTGGTTACCTTTTTGGATCGACGATTGCACTGAAATCACATCCGTCATTTGGGTAGGATGAGACGAAGTCATAGCTTGTCCCAATGCAAGCTGGTTAATAGACAAATTATTCATTTGGTTTGTAACCGAGCTTGCATGCTTGGTACTTGTGGAGACAACAATGCCATCAGCATGTGGCCTAGGTTTAAACTTGGGGTTGAAATTGGATCTAGGTGCGTTCGTTATGATCTCATACAAGAGCCCAGACTGAGCATAAATAAAATCCAATTGTTGAGCTCTAAAGATAGCCTATTCCTCATTCTGCACTTTGGATGTGGAAACATCCTTTGCGATGTAAGGCAATAAAGACTTGAGGAACCATTCCAAAAGGAACTCTGGTGGTATAAAGTCCTTAATCAATCTCTTCCATCTACGCCAGTATTGAATGTGATCAAATATATGCGTGGCTTTGTCCTGTCAAAATGTCGACAAGAGTTTAGTACCAGCACCGTAACATAAGGGTAGCTGAAAGTGATTGAGGAAGTTAATAGCTAGGTCATTAAACGATATAAATTCCGGCCATGCAACTCTATGTACCACTTCGTCGTAGGCCCCATGAGGATGCACTAAAATATCCTTAAACGAACCGAATCATGATTCAAGGATTTTGAAGAGCACCAAAGGTGGAACGTTGTGACGTGCTCACCAGGATCTTCACCAGCCTTACCTTCTAACTTTGGAATGTCTGAAGGAAGCTTGGAGGGAACTTTCGTCTATGCCAGGTCATGAGACACAAGTTCATTTTTCAATCTCGACAAGTTAGGTAAGTTCAATGTGGCAATGAAAGGGATCCTCGGATGATCCATTTGGTTCCATGCTCTATGATAGGGTTGGTTCACATAGTTTTGATTGCTATAGACACCATGGCCTTGGCCAGTGGGATAGTAACCTCCTCCCATTTGACCGATATAGGGTTGCATATTATAGTTTGGAGTATCTTGAGTTTGGAGTTCTATGAAGCCATAGTTAGGAGACTGATAAGCGGGTTGATACCTAGACCCATAAGGTGCATAGTTTTGTCCATAAGACGCTCCATAGGATGGTCCATAACCTGGTCTATAATACTTTCCATAATATAGTCCATAAGATGCTCCATGAGATGGCACATACCTGGATGACACATAAGGAGGCACATGGCCTTGTGACACTACGGTGTGACTAGACGCAGGACAAACATGACTAACGGTAGAACTCCAACCTGAAGGACCATGTGATTTAGGAGGAGGATGTGTTTTCAAAAATTCATTTGAAGAAACTGGTGTTGAAGATGATGGGCTATGGGAAGGGATGTAACTTGTGCTCCCAATATTCACATTTCTAGGATCAGTCCCCCAAATAGGATTAACGGGAGTGCTAGGAATAGGATGCATGTGTGAAGGAACCTCCACCACAGGGATGGAAGCTGTAATATGACTAGTGCTACCAAACCTCTCCGCATGGAAAGGAATGGAAGTGCCCCCGGGTGCAACACCAGGTTCAACACCCAATTTGACATTGGGTGTTGGACCGGTCTCGGGAAGGTCTGGAATGCCATACCTTATTGTTCTAGTTCTAGTGGGTGCATGGTGAGTCTCACGGTTCGGACTATGCAATGATTTTCATTCATGTAGCTCAGAAATTCTAAAGGATCATCAGGCGATGTCCTAGCCATAGAATGGCCAGACCCCATTGGAGTCCTATATGTGCTTGAAGGTTCAACCTCCCATATGGGAGGTGGAAGATAAGGGATATCTGGGATCTCAGGCTCATGGTCACTCATGGTGTGTGAATCAAAGTGAGAGTTAGTCAATCTGGACTGTCTGGTTCTCTCTCCCAAAGGAGGAGAAGAAGTAGAAGGTGGAATTCATGCTAAACTACAAGAACAGTGGAGTGTTGCACCCGGCTCCATAATGACTCAACAAAAAGAAAAAACTCAATCTAACTACGCAACCCTAAGCAATCTAGCGTACACAAAGCACACTCCTAAGAAAATCTAAAACCAAAAGACAAGCAAACCAAGGGGAGGATATGTGAGCTCCCGAATGTAGCAGGTATGCCTCACCTAGGAGAGGCTTGAGAATCCCATACACTACAAGTGGAGGTTCATAACCAATTATAGTGGCCCTCAGCTTCAACGCGTAAAGTGACTGTGTTGTCCGACCCCTACCTGGCTAGGACACATATAGAATAACCTCTGCAAGTACCCCCTGCGATACCTATGTAAGGAAACTAAGGTCACCACAATATAACCAATGCTCAGGAGGAAATTCACAGGCGAGATCGACCATATGGGCAGGGTAGAAAAGCTTGAATCCTGGAAGCACCAACTAGTACCCCAAGGGTGCACCAACCGATACCTCAAAGTCCCCTAGATACGAATATGATCCTGGAAATATCTCTGGCCCTCATAGAAAGTGACCAGGGGTCATCCCAATCACAATCGTGTGCATTTCCTTGTGCTTAACTCCTATGTAAGAGGAGCGTCCTAAGAAACATTAATTATACCAAGGATTTCACACTCTCACCTGGACAGACACCTAATTGTTTGTGTTTAGTAGTCTTGGAGAATTGACTCACAATGAACTATTCCAAGACTATAAATCCTAATCTTGTTGGTGAACCCTATAAAAGAAAAATGTGTAGTTCATTTTAATTAAGCATTTATTTTATTGGTTATAATTACTCAAAGGGAAATGGTCTTGTAACTAATGATATTGAGACGCGACAGTGAAATAAAAGTGCACACCTAACAAGCAATGCCAAGTGCAATCTTTGTAGAATGAAAAACAGGGTATGCCACTACATGAGATACAAGTTTTTTCCTTCAAATTAAATAAGAATCCAATCATTCCTAAATGAAAACCTAACTATAATTCAATAATCAAACCTAATGCAAGTACCATGCGAGTGCAAAAATAGAAGAATGCATAAGTATGCAAAAGCAAAATATTTTTGTATTTTTAGAAATAAATGAGATATAAAACGCAATAATAGACTCTACAACTCTCAAACCCTACAAACACTCACAAACAACAGCCAAGCAAGGCACCAATATAAAAGAGACCTAATGCACTAATCCCAAAACAAAAAAGGAAAAAATGAATGACAAGAACAAAACCTAATTAAAAATAAATCAAAAGGGGTCTTTGGTCAGAAATAGAGGTCATATATAGACACCAATAGTACCCAAGAAGACTCAGCAATCATCAAAACTCACCCAGTAACACTCAATCTCCCAAATAAATCTCAAAACAAAAGTATACACGACTGTATGTATTAAACCTACATACATACACAGGAATCCCAAATAAAATTGCATGTATACATGCCTGTAATGCAAATGCTCGTGTATAGGAAGAAAAAGAGGGCAAACTGATAAGCCAAGACCAAATTACTCCTACATGACACTACTGGAAAAACATACCTCTAGACCCGACACATAAACAGAGAAATAAATAGCAATTCAAGAACATTGAAAACCCAATCCCCAAAGAAAAACAACTAGGAACCTCCCCAGCGGAGTCACCAATTCTGCTACGGAGAGAAACTTCCTATGGCTTAGGGGTACCACAATAGACAGTATGACACCAAAAATCAATCTTTCCCAATACACAAGAGCAGTAAGAAAATCTAACACTATGGGATATATAATCATACGTTGTTCTGGATGGTTGAAGTAGATCCCTATTGAGCTTTTCTTATGCAATTGCAATTATAATTTTCTCTCAACAACAATAAACAAAGAAAGCATGGTATATATAAGTGTTAGAACTAATCTAGAATATATAATCAATCATGTATAAGCAATTAAATACATCCATGTATTCAATATTCATATTCAAAATGCACATGAATTGGACAGGAAAATATATTTTTATTAATAGATCAGAGATACAATAGTGACGAACTCTGTCGGCACTTCTGCAAATCGAAGAAATCGAGTCCTCCACATGGGCCTCCACCACTTCAATCCTCCATATCCCAATATAAATCTCACAAAGAAAAGGCAATCTTGGGAATAAAACTATGTTATCCAAGGGACAGAGGGATGTAGACTCAAGTATAAGTCACAGTTGAGGCAAAAATGAACTATAGTTTCCTTACTCTTCAATTTCTCCTCCTTCAATGTATCCAAAGGGTTCCTTATATAGCACTCAAAAGAGGTAATGGAGGGTCGAATCCAAGTGTTCTCAAGGCATTTGGAAGGCCAAGAGTCAATTTATTCAGACTCAAATGAGGAAAACTCCAAAATATTTTTCATTTTGCACACATCTCGATGTACATGGGTTTGAGGTCAAAAGCTGCATATACACACGGATATTACTTTAAAAGTCACGTATAGGTATAAACAAACAATTTTTGGGGATGATATTGGAACATCAAAATATAATATAAGTCCATGGGGTCCAAAGAGTTTGCAGAGGGACAGGGAAGGCAATAAATGTGTGATCTACCTGGTGTGGTAAAATCAGCTATAACAGTCAGTTTATCAGAGTTTACATTGTAAGAGGATTTAGCAAATATTATGGAAACCTTTGTAACTTTGGGCGTCAAACAGAATTGATAGGGGTAAGAATCCCTATGTATATGACCTGATTAGCTCCTTTTTTTGAATTGTCTTATGAAGTCCTACAGGCGACATGTATATTTTGTTTTTATATATAAAATAAATTAAAAAAATATTCTTAATTTTGCTAAAAAAAAGTTTGTTTTAATCATGTGTAACTAAAAAGCATGAAAACATGATCAGTGTAAAAACATATGTGACTACTATTATTATTTCAATTTTAATTACTATAATTGTTATAATGCTAGTAATTTTTTAAGTAATTGTTTTTAATGAAAAAAAAAACAAATTTAATATTGTTTATAAGCACCTATTTTGAAAGAATTCGATTTTGATGAATTTAGCATTATGTCATAAGTCTTAAACATTTAATACTTCCAATAGCAACACTAAGTATCCACTAAAAATTGAATATGCCAAATAGCGATGTTGTCCTTTTATCCACACACACACACACACACACATTTTAAGCAAGAGAAAAAAACTTCTATTAAATACAAAAATATATAGTATACAAAAAATATTGTAGCTTGCCCGTTATTAAGGAAACCAAGCTAGCTAACATTAGATCTAAGATTCCAAAGTTAGCCAACCACACAAAAATAACCCAATGCCTACCCAAGGGAGGAAAACCAAGCATTAAAAAGGTCTTTCAAAATCATCACAGGCCATAAGGTTTTTAGAAAGAAAGTATTTAAAACCTACCTTAAGTACGGAAACCAAGTGCTAATGTGAGTTTCAAAACTATCATAACTTTAAAGAAACCAACCATAATATAACAAGATTAAACACATGCATACCTAATTCTACTCACCTTGGGCATGAACCATTGCATCTGAGGTGTTATGTATGTGGTTTTCATGCACACTATGTTCATCAACAACCACCATTTTGCATGGGGTGTTCATTGTAGTAGTCAAGTTGTCTAGATGATTGTGAATCTGGCCCATATATTCTTGAACTCAATCGACATTCTTGAGGGTCTCACACTGATTTATTTCTTTCTCAATTAAAACTTGTGCAAGGAGGTTCTTCATGATCTAATAAGGACTAGTGTGTTCCTTCCTCTATGAATATTCATCATGTTATTTAAGTACCAAAGCCTCCATCTCATTGATGGATTTATCAATATGGAAAAGGATGTACATATTGTAAGCATGGTTTGTTTCTCCCATGTCATCCACTAGTTGAATCTTAACTCCTCCTCCCTACACCAATGAACTCTTTGTTAAGGACTCATTGTGCAGAGAGCCCAGATTGCACTGAAGTCAACTTGGTGACCTAATCCCATTGAATACCATAGTGAGGAGGAATCCTAATGGGTATATAGATAGGAACACCTCCTAGTTTGGTAACAATCACTTACCTTGGAACCATGAAACATTTTAAGGAGTTCCTTTATGCTCATTAATAAGCCATTTTCAAACCCAGCTTCCCTGACACTAGCCTCATCCTTTCCATCTTCCATAGTTAAATTCTATTACCACAAACATGCACCAAGATTTTTCCAATAGTGGCATACTAGACCTTTTTTTAATTCTAATTGAACCTCCACTATCAGATCCAATCAGATCACACATGCACCATATATGATTCCACTCAAAACCAAACCACATCCACAATAAATTAAACCAGGGTCATGAGTATCAAGGATAAAATCATGTGCCTCTTTCCATACAATGACACCCATGGTTGTTAGAAAACCACCTGTCCTATTGGTAACCATCATGTTGATTGTCAATTGTTAGTCTTTCTGCCTTACACACCCACATTTTGGGCTTATTCACATATATTTACTATTCAACTATTTTTTAAATTAAACTTGAGAGGTAAGTACTATGCAACTTTTCTACTAATATCACTTGTTTAATAAACAAACAAAAATGGGGTAGGGGGCGATTTCATAAATTGCCTCGCTCTTTACTACCCAAGGAGGGAAGGGAGGGATCATTGATTGAGAGTTGATTATAGAAATTACTCACACCCCAATTTCATTTTTTTAATTTATTATATATATAACACGCACACATTAATTGAAATAAAATTATTATGATTATGATGAAGATGATTATTATTATTATTAAATTTGGTTTGTATTATTTACATTTTGTTTACTCTCTTCGCCTCCAAATTTACCGAAAGCTTATTGGTTTTGTTTGATATCATCTACCTTGTGCTTCATTTGCCTATTTGGTATTCGAATACTTTTAAATTTCTGAGAATGTGTGTGTTGAACCCATTTGCAAATTGTGTACAACTTTCTTGGGTGCATGTAAATATTCTTTGTGTGTGGCGTAGAGAACCCCTCAGCACCCATGTTGTCTCGAGGTAAGTATTTTTACCCAAATTCCCATATTTTCATTGAGGGATAATTTAGCATGTGGGAAGTTATTGGATTGTTGAGATCAGGGGTAAAATGCGTTAGGGATTAACAATACGCATGTTAGAGCTCAAGGTAGGTGCAAAAATTTAGGATTTTGAGATTTGGGTTTTGGAGATATAATCTAAAAAAATGTGGGTTTGGGTGGGATTTGTTTGGCCCTAGTAGGAGGTGGGGAAGCATCACTAGGCCTAGAAGTGGATTCTGAAGCACAAAGGTAACAATAACTTAGTCTTGTGTCTCCAAAAATCTTAGTAACACCAATAACTACAACATCACCAACAACAATGAGGTACGGGAGTGATTTTATACATCGTCCCCACCCTTCAGTACCTAGGGAAGGGAAGGGAGGAATCACTGATTTGGAGTTGATTCTAGAAATTACTCACACCCCAAATTCATTTTTTTTTTAATTCATCGTGTTGATTGTCAATTGTTACTCTCTCTGCCTTACACACCCACATTTGGGGCTTATACACATATATTTACTATTCAACTATTTTTTATGTTAAACTTGAGAGGAAAGTACTATGCAACTTCTCTACTAATATCACTTATTTAATAAACAAAACAAAAATGGGGTAGGGGGGAATTTCATAAATTGCTCTGCTCTTTACTACACAAGGAGGGAAGGGAGGAATCATTGATTGGGAGTTGATTATAGAAATTACTCACGCCCCAATTTCATTTTTTTAATTCATTATATATGTGTGTGTGTGTGTGTGTGTGTATAACATGCACACATTAGTTGAAATCAAATTATTATGATTATTATTGTTGTTGTTGTTGTTATTATTATTATTAACATTTTGTTTACTCTCGTTGCCTCCAAATTTACTGAAAGCTTATTGGTTTTGTTTGATATCGTCCGCCTCGTGCTTCAGTTGCTTGTCTGGTATTCAAATACTTTTAAATTTCTGAGAACGTGTGAGTTGAATCCATTTTCAAAATGCATATAACTTTTGTGGGTGCATGTAAATCTTCTTTATGTATGGCGTAGAGAACTCCTTGGTGCCCATGTTGCCTCGAGGTAAGTCTTCTTACCCAAATTCCCATATTTGCATTGAGGGATAATTCAGCATGTGGGAAGTTATTGGATTGTTGAGATCAGGGGTAAAATGTGTTAGGTATTAACGGCACGCATGTTAGAGCTCAAGGTAGGTGCAAGAATTTAGGATTTTTAGATTTGGGTTTTGGAGATATAATATGAAAAAATGTGGGTTTGGGTGGGATTTGTTAGGCCCTAGAAGGAGGGGGAGGAGCATCATTAGGCCTAGAAGTGGATTCAGAAGCACAAAGGTAACAATAACTCAGTCTCGTGTCTCCAAAAACCTTAGTAGCACCAACAACTACAACAACAAAAAACATCACCAACAACAATGGGGTAGGGGGGTGATTTCATAAATTGTCCCCACCCTTTAGTGCCAAGGGAAAGGAAGGGAGGAATCNTATATATATATTTAATGAATTAAAAAAATGAATTTATATATATATATGTGCACATTAGTCAAAAGCAAAATATACATCTACGAGCCTAATTGTGCTCATTCAATTTTCTATCGTACTCTAATTGACCACCAAACTAGTCTATATAATTACAAACCTACAAGAGTATCAACCTAAATAGGCCCCAAAGAGAAACATGTATTTCCATATCTATAAACAAAATAGAATGATAAGTATAAAGTATGATATATCTAGAAAAAAACAAAAATCCATTGAAATATGAATTGAATAACTACTACTAATTCATCATCTTCATTAAATTCCTCTATAACCATGGTTCCTTCTTCCAAGTTGAGATCTTCTTTGGACACCAAATAAATTTTGGAGTTGAATTCTCTATAGATGTGTTCAATTAGAAAACTTTCAAAAGTGGCTTTAGCTTCCTTGATCCCTCCAAGCACAGATTCCTGCAAGGTAATATTAGTAATGTTTATTTTGTCATTACACCAATCGATCACGATATTTGAATCACCAAACACCTTAATTGATTTGATACCTTCTTCTCTTGTAAACTTAAGGAGTAACCAAAGAGCATAAACCTTAACATGATTATTTGTTCATGTGTCAACTCTGAGTTTTAAGGTAAAATACTAAGACTAGGACAGATGAAGGAGAGCAGCAACTCTACAAGTGCCATAAATCCCTTAACAAGCGCCATCAAAGAACCCACACACAACATTGTAGTTGATAGTTGGATCTTTTGTATCATGCGATTGATTGTAGAAGTAGTCTTCCCACTTTCTCCATGGGAAATCCAAATATTATGTGCCATAATAGTCACATGTCAACCTTTTTCATCAAAAATCACTTCGTTATGGCAATACCAAAGACCCCTAATGACTCTTGGATGTGGGTGTTCATTATGGAGTTGATAGAAGGTGCGCATGACACGGGGCATGTGTTAGGGCAAGTTGCATCCCCTCCCCCATATCCCCCTAATTATTTTAAATCAGTCACACTAGTCCTTCTTGTAGCATCAAAAAGATGTCTTACACATGCAAATGGGTCTTCAGTCTATAAAATCCGTAATGTGATGCTCCACCATGGTGACATTCTCATGGCTCCTGTACTGGAAAGACTATCACAACCTCCTCAACATGCTATGACGTACCTAGTATGTGCACCATAGGACTCTCTACTTGCAGGGAAGGCATTATAATAGGAAGAATCCAGAGACAAGCTCTCAATGTGTAGTTAGGCGATATGGAATTCTCACGCAGCTGTTCATAAGCACGTACCTTTGTTTTCATTGCTTGCAAATTCAAGTTGGTCTAGTGTATTTATACATCATCTTGGAGAAAGCTTGGAATGGGCATGCCATTGTTAAATGTCCCAAAGACCAAGGAGGTCACAGCTTGGCTTGGTCTTCCCCTAATCTTTTATCCATGACTTCTCATGGGAAGGAAGCGGACAACATTGACTGGGAGGCCCTTTTTTTCGAAGAAACCCCGGACCATATCCGCAACTGCATTGCGGCAATGGAAACTAAAACCTTCAGGGAATTCAAGATTCAGCTTGGGCCAGAGGTGATGATTTCAAAATTTTGGCATCTAAATTTTATCGTCTCAAGATCCATGAGAGAAAGGGAAATTTTTGTAGATTTAGTGAAGCTTACTACCAGCACCTTCAAGGAAGATGTTGAATGAATCCTTGTCCACATGACAGACATCATGAAACTCTCAGAGCCACTCTTTCCACGAGCCAACAAGGACACCAAGGGAGCTGGCACCAGCAGGGCCAATGAGGATGAGACTGAAGCCACCAAGAAGATGTAGCTACTTTATTCAACACTACCAATTCTTCCCTCTTTCTGCTATGTTCATGGTTCACTACAGGACCAATTTTCCCCTTAACTTATTTAGGCATGACAGGATGCCAATGTCTGAAGGTTGGGAATAGAATGGGCTCTTCTTACTAAAAAACTAGAAAAAATACCTCTAATGACAAATTAAGGTTAGGCCAAATGGTCAAACATAAAATGAATCAGACCACCAGGATTCAAAACACTACAACAATGTGGTTTTTACCCAGTCTCCAATACCAATAACTAATTTAATGACATCTTGCCAAACATTTTTTGTGAAGGAACATAAGTTAAGTAGATGATTGACAATTTTCTCTTACTATTTGTGTAATATGCATTGGTTGGGATCGTGCCAACTTATTTTATGTCCATGATCCCAAGTTAGAATTTTGTTTGCTAAAGCTAGCCAAGAAAATATTTTAATTTTGAGCAGAGAATCCAAATTCCATATATGTTTTAAACATCATTGTCTTTCCATGGGTTGATTCCTTTTTTACAAAGCTTTGTATCCAATCTTGACAGAAAGAACAAGTGAGGATTTTTCTTTGTCCAAATGAACTAATCTTCTTGATCACTCAATGAGACTATGTAATGGTTCACTTGCACGTTATACCTGCTCAACTCCTATGCTAGGCATAACACCCTCTAGTTTATCCCTTGGACATATTATTGTTATTGTTATGTTGGACATAGTGGCACAAGGTGTCTGGACTATGGTTTGCACATTATTATTATTTTTATTATGTTGAGCTTATAAAATAATTAATAAAATAAAAATAATCGGCCGATCAATGCCATGAAAGAGATTATGAGGAATCATGATGCTACGAACAATGGGTTGTGGAAAAGTGTTTACCTATGCTTGTTGAGACTATGTTGATGTTTTACACCCTTCTTATGTACTTGATGGGCCCTCTTGGTTATGCACCCCGATGTGTTATGTTAATCCTTGGTTTTATTTACCTTGAGATTAATTTTTATTTTAGGATTGGAGTCCCTCTCTCTCACCTAGTGCACCCTCATAATATGGATTAGTGTGGCTCTTTGTGTAGCCATTTAATGTATAAATCCTATTTGTTATTTTTGGAATGTAAATCTCATGCTTATGTCCCTCTCTCTCTCTCCTAGTTCAAATTTCTCATGAAGGAATTTGATTTGCATGTGTGTTGGTTCATGTTTTTTCTCTTGTGCTTGTGTTTGGCACTTATGGTTTAATTTTGTTTCTCTTGGTATGAAATCATGTATGTCCCTTCCTAGAAGGACATTAATTTTTGACCATGTCAAGCACCCAGGGGTTAAAAATTTAATTAATTAATTATGCCTAGGAATTTTGATTATTTAAAACCGAGGCATGTAATTTCTAAATTCATGTAATTTGTAATTAGTTAATTATTATGAAAAATAATTAATGGTGGAAATGAGTTGTCAAGGCAGGAGGGATCATTAGGCAACTTGACTAGGATGGAAAAATGGCAATAGTGCAAATGCAGGAAAAATCAATCAGTCAGAAAAATATAGAAAGTAACAAAAGCAAGGAAAATCCAGCAGTTTCAAAAGCAGAAAGTGCAGGAAAAGTTGTCCGTTCAAAAGTAGGAAACTTTGGCTAAGGGAGGGCGTAGTTTCCAATTTGGTGCAAGGATACAAACATGGAAACGTTACCTAAGCTTCATACTTTCTATTTTTCTCAAGCAGGGCTATTTTTAATTTGGGTTGAGTTATAAAAACATGGAAACATCATTTATGACTCTTAGTTTCTATTTTCGTCAAGGAAGATGCATCATTGGATTAGTGTTAGGTTTTCGCAAGTGGAAACTTGCTCAACAGGTGAAGCACTTGCTCAACAAATCACTCAAGGTATACTTAAGGGTGTTTCCAAATCCATTATTCAGTTTGGTTGATGAATATTTCAATGTTGAGTGAATTTAGGCTTCCATACTAAGTGATGAGCCTCAATCCCTTGGGTGATGTGCCCCAAGCCTCCATTCCCCTCTCTTTTATTCCCCTTTCAATTTTTAGTGCAGGTTACAATGAGCCAAGGATAAATTATCTAAGCTTCAATTCAACCTTTGTTAGCATCCATATATCCATTGAAGTTAATTTCCAGTGAAGTAAACTTCACCTATGCTCTCATATTGGTGTCGGGTGTTAGTTGCAGGCCTCCAATGCTAAGTTTTGAGCACTTTTTGAAGAGATTAGTCCATCCATTCTTCTTCTGAGCTTCTTAGCTCCAACATTATGTTTTGATATATGTATTATAGTAAGGATTCTGTCCAAAATATCCCTTATGCTAATTTTTCTTGAGAGGAGTCCTCTAATGCCCATTTAATGGGTCCTTTTGATAGTTTAATGCACTACATGCGAGGTAATGACCATGAAAGTAAAATATGAATGATATTATGTATTAAAAATGATATATAAATCTCTGTAGATCATTATTTTTAGGTATTTTAGGAGTCATAATCAAAAACTATGATTATTTTTGTACCCTTGCTCATTGACTAGTCAAATTTGACTAGTTTTACAATTTTTTTTATTGTTTGATGATATGTAAACCTGTTTAATGTTATGTAAGTTGTTTTAGGATTTTAATCCACCCCAAAACCCAACCCAATACTCATATCATGAATTCGTTGGGGTTGTACTGTGTTTGAGTGGCCATTTTTGTGTGGGCTTACCTTGGGCCAAAATGTTAGTTTTTTCCCAAATCACCCCAAACATCCTCAAACTATTTCAAATCAGTTCCAAACCTGATAAAAGCTTATTTTTTCCTAATACATGACTGATAAATCATTTTAACTTTACATAATCCTTGGTTGATTGGAGGTGACTGTTCATTCTTAGTTTGCACTGATTGGGACACCGAGAAGCATGAGAGTAGACCTCAACAGAGATTATTTCAAAACCTAAAAGGACCCAAAAACTAGGCTCTTAGGGAAATAACTCTCTCTCTGTCCAAATTTTTCTTTTGGTCTCATACATTATCCCACTTCCTTTTCCAGATCTAGCAGTATTGCCCTTATTTTTCCCTACATTAAGAAGTTATTGGTGTTATTGTAAAGTTTTAATTGCACATTTTATTTCATAGCAGCAGTAGAGTTAATATTTTAATATGATCTCATATCAGGGATATTACAGTGGTATCAAATATATTTCCTTGGCTCATCCTATGGAAAGAAGGCTCTTTTGTTGAATAATATTCCAAATCACTAAATCAAGTTACAGCTATGAGGCTACTACCAGTGATCAAAGAAGACCTTGAGAAGTATGAAGAAGAATACCATGAATAGCCCTCCTTGAGCAGTATGAAGAAGAATACTATGAAGAGCCCTCATGCAGTACCTCATAAAAAATTCAGTAGGGATGATGTTTTTTATTTCTTTCTTCTAGCATATGATGAAGTCGTATGGAAGAAATATACAAGTGTTGTTGGTCAAATGTTCGGTAGAAAGAACTCTAAGGAATCCTTGCAATAGTTCACGGAATACTAGTATTTAAAAAAAGAGATAAGGGACTCACGAAGCGAACTGTATAGAGGGTTCTTGGCCACATGCATCCTAGGGTTTGTGGTCTGCAAGTTTGCAGGCCCCGCGCCCATGGATCCCCTGGACCCCGACTCGTTTGAAGACCGGTTTCACAACATTGTTGCTTCCCTTCCTCCTCCTTCATCTTCAGCTCCTCCTTCTTCTCGTTTCGTCAAGCACGCTGATATTCCAGAATTCAAGCTCTCTTCTGCCGCCTCAAAACAAAAAGCAGTCACCCTCTCTGAGAAAGGCCTCATTGGTCTGTTCACAGGGCTATGGCCATCCCCTCGCTCAGTAGATGTTTGGCTCAACAAAAACAGAAGAACCCTAATTCAAAGTGAGGTTCAGCAAATATTTTGTGGGAAAGTTTATTTTGCTTTCATATTTGAAAATAAAGAGGATCAAGATCTTATCTTTAGGAATGGCCCTTACTTCATGGGTCCAAGAGGCATGTACCTGAACAAATGGTATCTCTCATTCAACCCTGAAAAAGACATCCCTAAGGCTGTTCCAGTTTGGGTGAAGCTACCCCATCTCCCTCTTCATTGCTGGAATGATGAAGATTTTAGAGCGATAGGGAATACATTGGGGAAATATGTGGACAAGTCTGAGCCAAAAGCTCCAATGTTCTCATGTGCCTGAGTCTGTGTTGAGGTTGATCTTGAAAAAGGCTTGCCGGAATCCATTATTCTCTCCATTGACAGATGGAATCACTTGCAAACTATGGATTATGAGAAAATCCCTTTTAAATGCAAATATTGCCATGAATATGGGAATTTTGCTAAATCTTGTCCAAAAAAAACAGAGAAATCTAATCCAGAAGGCTTGCAAGAAGAGGGATGGAATGTAGTAAGCAGGAAGAAAACCACAAAGAACACAGCTTCAAAGCAGCCCCACATCCCAGCAAAGAGCGCCTCCGGAAATAGGTTTGAGGCTCTTCAAACAGAGGAATGAGAGATCGAAACCCGAGAGGAAAATGTTGAAGAATCCTTGCACCAGGAACATGAAACACCAACAAAAGTACCACCTTAAAAGGAGAAGAATGACTTGGAAGAAGATATGGCACAACCTATGGTAAGGAAGGAAGCGGCATCCAACTCAGAACGATCGGTCACATGCTCTGAGGAATCCACAAACATCTCTGTTGAGGAGAAAGAACCTCTCTCTAGGAAAGGAAGAAAGACCAACAAGACAATACGGGAACAGGAAGCAGCAAGGGAAAATGCTGCAGGGAAACAGTCTAACTTAGACTTTCTAGTCAAAAACTCGCAAGTAAGCAAATACCTTCCTAGCACAGAAGAGGAAAAAAAGGAGAAGGAAAAGGCGCTTAGACAACTCAAGAAATAATGAAGCTGGTCTCCTAGAATTGCAGAGGATTAGGAGGTTCCCAGTAAATAGAAGTTATCAAAATATTTAAATCAATGGAATTGGCTTCAATCCTTCTTATCCAGTAGACAAAAAAAATGGTTGAAGCTAGTCTAGCAACAATAAAAATATTCTGGCCAAAAGGTGAAGGACTAGCCACCAATGCAATCGATGGCTCTGGAGGCCTTCTCTGTTGCTGGGACAATGAAAAGTTTTCTATGCATTCTGCCATTGAGAATAAAAATTGGTTGTTTATTAAGTTAGAAAACAAAGAAAAGAAAGAAATGTTCTGGATAGGGAACATTTATGGCCCGACTATCCAAGCCCAGAAAGATAGTTTATGGAAATCCCTCGAAGAACGATGTGAAGGTAAATCTCTCCTTCCTTGCTTCATAGCGAGGGAATTCATTGTTACTATCTCCGCAGAAGAACACAGAGGTGGAACTAAGGTTGGGGACCCCTTTGGAGAAAGGTTGGAGGACCTGATTTTGCTCTGGGGTTTTTCGGACATCAAACCAAAGAATGGTACTTTCACTTGGAGCAACAAACGAATTGGCCCTGGTCACATAGCCGCTAGACTGGACCGGTTTTTGGTTAGCACTCATCTCCTCAGAACTTATCTTGAGTCCAAACTCCTGTGCTCGGCCATCTTAGATCACAAGCCAATCTGCCTCTTTTTTTTTCCTTTGGAAAATTTGGGGTCTCTTCCTTTTCGCTTTAATCATCTCTGGCTCGAATCCAAAGGAGTTAAGGATATCATCACAAACGCCTGGCATTGTTTCATCCCAGGATCTCCAGCATTCTCATGGGAACAGAATATCAAAAGGGTTAAAATAGCTCTCAAATCCTGGGCAAAGCGCCACTATAAAGATCCTTCCCAAAAGAAAGCAGAAATTATAAATAATATGGAAGCCCTTCAAGAGGAAATGGAGGAAAACGAGATCACCAAGGAGCATATTGTCAAAGAAATAGAACTTGAGAAAAGTCTGCAAAAAATCTTAAGGCATGAGGAAGAGGGATGGAGGTTACGATCATGTGTTCTCTGGCTTAAATGTGGAGATCAAAATACAAAATTGTTTCAAAATCAATGTAGAGATAGACAAAGGTGGAACACAATGCGAGAGCTCAAAAGTGAGGACGGCACAGTAATCACCGGGCAAGCAGTAATCAAAATGGAGGTAAGAAGATTTTTTGAAAACTTGTATAATGATGAAGAGTATGTCTCTCAAGAATGTATGGAAGAAATGGTTCAAGACATTCCCACCCTGATTTTCCCAGAGGAAATTCTTCAACTCGAATCCCCCATCTCGGAGGAAGAGGTCAAGAAAGCCATATGGTCCCTTCATCCGGATAAAGCCCCAGGCCCCTATGACTTCCCTATCCATTTCTAGAGAACTTTCTGGTCTTTAATAAAAAAGGATCTCATGAGTCTCATCTCCTAGATGGCGAAAGGAAAAATGGGAGGAGCCACAAACTCCACTTTTCTGGCCCTGATTCCAAAAGAGGCTAACCCCTCCTCCATCCAAAGGTTTAGACCTATTTCCCTCTGTAATGCCGCTTACAAAATCTTTTCAAAAGTCTTATCTCTGAGACTAAATCCTATTTTTCATTCTCTGATCTCTCCTAATCAAGGAGGATTTATCTCGAGCCGACAAATCAGCGATAACATCCTTATGGTTCAGGAAGCAATACATTCTAGCACAAAAAAGGGCGAACCAGGTATGGCCATTAAACTGGATCTGGAAAACGCCTTTGATCGGTTGAGGCATTCCTTCATTTTACTGGTACTAAAGAAATTTGGTTTTCCTCCCGTCTTCATCAATCAAGTTCAAGCTTGCATAAATTCCCCTTGGATAGCTCCCTTAATTAATGGCAGACCCTTTGAATTTTTTAAAGCCTCCCGAGGGATAAGACAAGGGTGCCCCCTCTCCCCCTTTCTTTATATCCTTGTAGCAGACTCCCTTAGTAGAAGACTCTCTATACTCTAATTTGAAGGATCTCTTCTATGTCTCTCCTTCTGAAACGGAGTCCTTCCTATCAACCATGCTCTTTTTGCTAACGACACAATTCTACTAAGAATAGCCTCCCCACAAATAGCCAGAAACTTCCTAAGACCCCTAGACATTTTCCTCCGTTCCTCTGGAAGTTCATCCAATCTGAACAAATTTCAGCTCTATGGATGGAATTGCAATACAGCAACTCTCCGTAGTATATCTCATATTCTACATATCAACACCTCTTTTAATTGGACCCATTTCACTTACCTGGGTATTCCCATAGCCAAAAATACCTTTTCCTCTGCTATGTGGACTCCGATCATCCAAAAGATCAAAAATAAAATCCACTCTCTTGGCTCAAAGTGGTTAATATTGCGGGGAAAATGATTCTCATTCACTCCATCCTCTCTTCCTATCCAATATACTCCAGCTCGATGATCCTAGCCCCCAAGAATGTCATAAACAATATATGCAAGGAAATCAGAAAATTTCTTTGGCAAGGAGGAAAGGTTCAGACAAAGAAATTCCACTTAGTCAAATGGGACACAGTCAAAAGGCCAAAAAGTAAAGGTGGATTGGGCATCAGGGACCCAGAGCAAATGAACAAAGAACTAGGAGCAAAACTGATCTGGAGGCTGGCTACAGGAAATAAAGAATGGTGGAAAGAAATAATAAGGAAAAAATACATCAAAAGACCCAGATCAAAAATCTTAGACAGCTTGTGGAAGAGTAAGGGAACCTCTTTTTGGCTTATGTGCAAAGCCTCTCTCAACATAATTCAGTCTAACTACTATTGGATCCTAGGTAATGGAAAAAAAATCAATGTCTGGGATTGCAACATCCTAGGACAGCCTCCCCTTACCTTGCTCCCAGAATTGACTAATCTTGCTGAATGGGCCCGCAGCCAGGGCATTCATACTCTCCATGATCTCTCATCATGGGATTCATTGGGGTGTTGGATAGGCTGGAAATAAATTCACCCCCTAGCCCATTTGGAAGGAGCCATGATCCTCCTTCTCTCATCCCTGCATGGCTTGTCTCCTTCTAGCGAATCAGCAAGGGATCGCATTGGTTGGGGTAAAAATGTATAGTACACGGTCAAAGAAGGATACATGAGACTCTCCATGGAATAGGCAGCAAATGAACAACTATGGAGAAAGGTTTAGTATCCAGACAACATCCCAAAGGTAAACTCTTTCATCTAGATCTTAATGCACAATAAATTACTCACGGCTGAGAACCTAAGGAAGAGAGGGATGGCAGGACCCTCCCGGTGTGCTCTTTGCAATATAGCAAAGGAAACCTCAAATCATATTTTTCTCCAGTGCAGAGTTTCCTTGAAAATTTGGCATTGTGTTCTCCCTGCGGGCTTTCACTTCAGTCCCCTAGGCTTTGTGGTTCAGCTTCTCAAGGATTGGTCTAAACATTTCCCCAGCCCTCTCATCAAAAAACCCATCCTCAGTCGTCTATGGAACTCTATTCCCAATAATATTTGCTGGCAACTGTGGATAGCTAGGAACAAATCAATCTTCAATGATCAAAAATTCGTTCCAACTTGTATAGTTTCTAAAACTGTGGGAATGATAGCTAAAAAGTTCACCTCGAATGATATCAATTTTCCTGATTCTGAAAACATCTCAGAGCCACATGCATCATGGTGTAAGATATTTTTAAAAGAAAGGAGCCCCCCTCATTTTAAATCACTAAACAAAAGAATAAAACAGCCCTCCAACACTTTTCCCTAGGAAATAAGAAAAAATAGCAGCGATTTCAAAGTCTGGTTGAGGGAAAGAAATTCCAATGCTTTCTTCTTCGATGGTGCCTAAAAGGGAAGCCCAAGGATGGCAGGTGCAGGGGGGATCCTTCTGGATCCTAGAGGACATGTTGAACAAACCTTTGCTTGGGGTCTTGGCTATAGGACCAATAATGAGGCAGAGTGGTTGGCTCTCCTTCAAGGAATGAAAATCCTAGCTAACAAAGATCTCTCCAGGATTGCGATACTTGGAGATTCTTGACACGTCATATATAAAATGATCAATGGATATACCACAGGCTCTATAAAGTGTCATCGACTGCATGACAAAATCACTCCTCTCTTATCTAAGCACTATGAATTCTATCACATTCTTCACACAAATAATGTTGTTGTTGAGGCCTTGGCTGATATAGGGCCCTCCTTACCCCAAGGTCACTATTGTCTAAACAATCAAAACTCACACCCCAAACCCATACCTTAATGAATTTCTGGGATGTAAATCTAGACCCCCACCACATCGATCTCACCTCCAAGGATTTATGTGAAGGCACTAATGTTTTATGTGAAGGCTCTAAGGATTTATGTGAAGGCTCTAAACCTTTTCATTCTACTTCTCCTCACCTTGCCACCGCATGCCCCCCTTTCACCACTGGCCTCAATCCCATGGATCTTCATGAAGGATCTCCTACCTTAACATGTCATCCTATTCCTCCCCACTCTTCAGCCGCATGGCTCCCACTCTGCACCGGCCATTCCTCAATCCTTGAAGGTTTTACTATCCATATCCCTCGGCTTAATTGCTCCTGCAACTCGCACGCTCTGGGTCTTTTCGTCCTCCTTAATATGTCTTCCCCCCAAATCCTTCCTCACCCTCATTCTCCTCTTGGAAATGGTGTGCACTCCGTTCATTATGGAATTTCTCTGGAGAGGATTCTACTGGATATTATTACAGGGTTTGACGAGGGCATTTTGTAGGAGATCCTATGGGAGTCTCTGCCTCTCACTAGGGTATTTGTAAAATAAATGTTGGCTCTCACTGCTTTCTTCACTTGATTATGCTCTTCACAAGCTGGTGTTTCTCTATGGTTCTCAAACTCTGGTTCTGGGTTCAGCCTCTCCATTGATGACCAGTCCTTTATAGCAGGAAACAACTCGATTCTGGGTTGCAATTGTTCAGGGTGGAAAGAAGGTGCAGTCGGCACTCTCTCTTATCGAAGAAAGAAATATTGTGACTCCCTTCTGTAGGAACTCAACACTCTTAAATCGGTTCTTGGTGGTTTCTCTGTTGACGATCAGGCCCAAGAGTTTGCAGGTGCAGTTTGGGCTCTCCACAGCAAATTCTCCAAAATAGCAATTTCTCCCAGACAAGGCAGAATGGATCAGGAAAATGAGAATATTGGGCTAGCAGACTTGAAGAAAAATCTCAGGCATTTGTATGAAATGATGGCCATTGAAATTATGGACAACAAGGAAATTGCCCAAGAGGTAAAAAATATGGGGGAAGTGGCCAGCTACACCTCATATCAGATAAGTAATCATGACTCCAAGATCGATGATATTGAAAGCAACCTCAGGTAAATCATGGGCAAGGTGGAAAGAATTCAAGAAGACCTCCAGCGTTTGGTTAGCATGAATCAAGGTAGTAAGGCTCTTGAAACTCCAGCAACAGTAGCCCACCCTATGGAGGAGGAATCGGTTGTCCAACCCATGAAGCACCCAGGCAATCTTTAATGGTTTTAATAGCTCATGTTTTTTTGTCTGTTTCTTAGTCAGCAGTTTATTAGGGTATACACTACTTTAGGCCTTAGAATTTGTGTAAAAACTCTGTGTGGAGTTCTTTGGTCATCATTTTGGACCAGTTTTGTTTCCTCCTTTTTTGAACTGCAAGAACTCCCAGTATCTGCTTATTTTCTATAATGTATGGTTATGCACAGCCTGTTTTATAGTTTCTATTAAAAAAAAAAGAGATAAGGGAGGTCTTATCTTTCCGATATTAATGCTACCAAGAGATACAGAAGTTATTCAAAGATCCATATTGTCGATCAAGCATGGAAAATATTGCACATATGGAGGATGAAGTGTTCAAGAAAGTGGGGACTAGATGTTTTCCATCTGGAGCCAAAAGAGATAAAGAGGTGAATCCTATGCTATGGAAAGAAGAGATCCAAATATATGTCGGTTCTAGAAAAAGTAAGAAAGAGGAGGATGAGGACCTAAAGCCATTTTCAATCATTAAAGAGGACCATGATCCACTTATTTCTTCAAGTGGACAACAACAAGAAGAGATTACTGAGGTGGAGTGCAAGTCACTGCAAGGTGACTGCATGGGAGAAGAAAGGAAAGATGAATGCACTTCCAAATTCTTTGTGGGTGATCTCCAAATCACTACAAAGTATGTTGGTAAATGTAAGGGTGGTGAGACATATTTTGGACCAGATCCAAAATAAGTTCATAAATCATATTTGTAGTCACCTCTTGAGCCACATAATGAAGAAGAAGATAAGGCCACACCACTTGGGTGTGAATCAGAGAATTTGGTGGAAAAGCAGGCCACCATAGTGTCCCTACATGAAGAGGGTAATATCAAGCACAAGTATGATAAGATTTATGATTTTTTCAGCATCCATGTTTACTTCCAACCACCTAATCCATGGGAGGATGAAAATACCACTTGCATATGAGGCTACAATAAGAAGGACAACTGTGAGGAGACGAATTCACTTCTAGTTTCTATGTTGGTGATCACAAAATCATTGCAAAGGAGGGTGATGTTGTCAAAGGTGATAAGGAATATTTTGGATCAAATCCATAAGAATAACATAGATCAGATCTAAAATCATCATTTGAACTTCCTAATGTAGTGGAAGACCAACCCCCACCAGTTGGGTGTGAACTAGAGAATTTGAAGGAAGAAATCATGCAAAGGGATAATTGCAGTAAAGAAGAAAGGGGTGCTTTTCCTCAATAAATACACTCATTTCCCTAGCCTTTGAAGATGGATGAAAAGAATATTCAAGAGGCCTTACACATTGTCCATGACAGACATGCTTCAGTGTCACACCAATGTTGGATAGTTTATTCATTGGAAGATCAATCTTCTCTTGAAGCCAAGGAGGAGATTCGAAAGGCATTGTCTACAATCCAAGGTGATGTCTTACAATTGATTTCTAATAGATATGGTTTGTTTGAGATTATTGATGTGTTTCATGGATAATCCTTGAAGGATGAAGAAGAGATTCGCAAGCTCACACAAGATTTGTTGACCACCCAAGATTCCCTGAAGAGCACTCACTATGCACTCCAAGAGTCTAAGATGGAGATAGAGCAACTTAATGAAAAGTTGCAAAGATCACACCTACCCTCATACAAACCATTCATCCATCCTCACAAGGCATATTTCATTCTTGATCATATGTAGGAATATCATGAGATGCATTCATTTTTGCATGTTCTTGAGGACTGTGCAAACAAGCTTGATGAGAACCAAGCACTTGATATTTACTAGAGAAAACTTGAGTTGTTTTCTGGAGAGAGTCTCTTCTCCATGGAAGAGTTAGATGAGATCACCTTATTTGGATCAGATAGTGATGAAGAATATGCATCCATAATTTTGGTGTATGAGTATTCTAGAGAGCTAATTCACAGTTCTTCACCCCACACTTCTATTTCAGCCACATCAGGTGGGGATGAATATTGGGAGAAGGAATTTTCCTTATTGGTGCCACATGAGAAGCAGGAGGATTCCATAGGTGTTCATTATGACTTGATGAATGTACCATTCCCTTCCCAATAGAAACATAGGCATCCACTTTCATTCTTTTATGCCTCCTTTATTCACTTTCACCCATTGAGTGGACCTAGTGGCAAAGAGTTGAGCCATTGGATTTGTGCACTAGTTTCATGTTTGATAGATCATGATATTTCTCTAGCTGAGAAAGACTCGTGGATGGAGAAGTATAGGTACATATTGCTTCCACTTGATTCCATTCATCCACATATGGATTGGGTGGAATATTACATGTTACACATGGAATCTTCTTGCAGAAAACTTTATGCTCGTGATCAGTGGAAGGTAGCTAAGCAAGCAAACTACCAAGAGAAGTTGTTGAGAAATATATCTTGCATAAGGTGGCCTCTGTGGAGGAAATCCACACATTTGGATGGATGCTTTCACCCTTTGACCAGTGCAAGATATTTGAGCCACTATATGTGTTCACATGGACCTTTTGGTTGGAGTGTCATTACATTCCCTTATTGGATGAGGAGACACATATTTGTATTTCCTGCTTGCATTCTCAGAGATCGTTGTGATGCATCATTTCATTATGAGAAGTTTGGGAATCCTTGTTTATTGGATGATGCCTATATTCATTGGGGTTGTACATGGTATTCACACCTATGTCATTGGAGCAACAAAATTGTGAGCTTTAGTGCTAGTGTGAATCAGACACATAAATAATTTTATGTTGGGTGGAGAAGTCTTACAGATATCCAATTTTGCATTGGGAGTTCTCAATTTTCAGTGTGGTGGTATGATTTCCACATCATGAATTTCATTTATGTGATGATAAAATTTTATGGTGGTTACTAATGTTTGGGAGGATGCAATTGAGACATTGGTACCCTGGAATTCCTTGGAATGATAGCTTTGCAAAAGTGGAAGGAACATTTGGATATTTACAATTGAGGAAATGGGATCCATACATACTTTTGTCTGAGTTGTGTTGGAAGGCATTCTCACTGAAGGGGATGCAATGCAAGCAATGGGACCCTATAACTTCTTGTCTTTGGAGAAGCTTTACATGATGGAATGATAGACTAAGAAAACCTTTCTTCACATGAGTTCATCTATGTGGTATCATGTTCCAGTTCTCCTACATGGGGGGAATGATTTATTTGGGTGAACAAATTTTGCAGCACCCTAGATTGCTTCTACTTGAGGACAAGCAAACTTGGTGGGGAGGACTATAATGTCCCTTCCTGGAAGGACATTAAGTGTTGACCATGTCAAGAACCTAGGGGTTAAAAATTGAATTAATTAATTATGCCTAGGAATTTTGATTATTTAAAACTATGGATGCATGTAGTTTCTAAATTCATGTTACTTATAATTAGTTGATTGTTATGAAAAGTAATTAATGGTGGAAATGAGTTGTCAAGGAAGAAGGGCACGTTAGGAAAATTGCCTAGGATGGAAAAATGGCAACAATGCAAGAAGGAAAAGCAAACATTTGGAAAAATATAGAAACTGACAAAAGCAAGGAAAATCCAGTAGTTTCAAAAGCAAAAAGTACAGAAAAAGTTGTCAATTCAAAAGCAGACAACTTTGGCTAAGGGAGCACGCAGTTTCCAATTGGTTGAAAGGATATAAACATGGAAACATTACCTAAGCTTCATACTTTCTATTTTGCTCAAGGAGGGTGAATTTCCACTTTGGGTTGAGTTATACAAACAGGGAAACATCATCTATGACTCTTACTTGTTATTTTACTCAAGAAGGGTGCATCATTGGATTAGTGTTAAGTTTTAGAAAGTGGAAACTTACTCAACAGGTGAAGGATTTGCTCAACAAGTCACTCAAGGTCTAGTTAAGGGTGTTTCCAACTCCATTATTCAGTTTGGTTGATGAATATTACAATGTTGAGTGAATCTAGGATTCCATACTGAGTGATGAGCCTCAATCCCTTGGGTGATGTGCCCCAAGTCTCGATTCCCCTCTCTTCTATTCCCCTTTTAATTTTCACTGCAGGTTACATTAAGCCAAGGAGAAGCCCTCTAAGCTTCAGTTTGACCTCTGTTATCAGCCATATATCCATTGAATTCAAGATCCAGTGAAGGAAACTTCACCTATTCTCTCATATCGATGTCAGGTGCTAGTTCCAAGCCTCTAGTGCTAAGTTTTGAGCACTTTTTGAAGAGATTAGTCCATCCATTCTTATTCTAAGCTTCTAAAATCCAACATTTTGTTATGATCTTTGTATTACAGTAAATATTCTATCCAAAATATCCTTTATGCTAATTTTTCTTGAGAGGAGTCATATAATTCCCATTTAATGGGTCCTTTTAATAGTTTAATGCATTAAATGTGAGATAATGACCATGAAAGTAATATACGAATGATCTGATGTATTAAAAATGATAAATGAATCTATGTATATCATTATTGGAAGGTCCGATAGGATTCATATTCAAAAATTATGACTATGTATGTACCCTTGCTCATTGACTAGTCAAATCTGACTACTTTTACAGTTTTTTGTATTGATGATGTTCTATAAATGCATTTAATGTTCTGTAAGTTGTTGTATGATTTTAATCCTCCCCAAAACCCAACCCATTACTCATATAATGAATTCATTTTTTTTGTACTGTGTTTGAGTGGCCATTCCTGCACAGTCTTACCCCGGGCCAAATTGCTAGTTTTTGCCCAAATCACCCCAAACATCCTCAAACTATTTCATATCAGTTCCAAACCTAATAAAACCTTATTTTATACCTAATATGTGACTGATAAATCATATGAACTTTCCATAATCCTTGTTTGATTGAAGGTGACTGTTCATTCCTAGTTTGCACCGGTTGGGACACCCAGAAGCGTGGGAGTAGACCTCAACGGAGCTGATTTTGAAACCTAAAACGACCCAACATATAGGTGCTTAGGGAAATTCCTCTCTCTATCCAAATTTTTGTTTTGATATCATACATTATCCCCTTTCCTTTTCCAGATCTATCAGTACTGCCCTTATTTTTCCCTGCATTAAGAAGGGATTGGTGTTATTGTAAAGTTTTAATTACACATTTTGTTTCAGAGCAGTAGTAGAGTTAATATTTTGATCTGATATCAGATCAGGGATATTATAGATCCTACCAATTTTTTGCCCAAGTCGAGTTACACTAGAGCCACTAGTATCTGTCCTAGATCCATTGGAATTGCCCTAGATTGGACGTGCTACTTGCCATTGGGGTTGTGGATGGGTTGTTGTCCTAGAGCCACTGGAATTTTCCTGGAGTGGAAGTAGAGGTCATACTTACTATTGGGTTGTGATTGGACTGATTTCTAGATAGAATTTGTGCTTGAGTGCGCCCTTTCTTGTGGCATCATGGTTCCATCTTGGGGGTGACCAATGCAAAGTGAGTTTTTCCTTGCATTGTTTCTACAGTTGGGTGGAACGTGGCATGGTCAATTCTGGATGCGTATTTGGAAAATATAAGTGCTTTATCTCATGTTAATTCTATTTATTTGGATATGATATGATTTGTTTATGGATGCACATGAAATTTTTGATGAAAAGTATGAGCTATTTGTGGAATATGTTTCTCATGGAATTCAATCTATTTATGCAAGTAAATTTTGTGAAGGAATTGGAAACTAATTTTGTGCACAAAATACTTGAGGAAATTATTCTTTGGAACCTCTTCTACATAACTGATATTTTTTCCCTTGTTCATTATGTAATTTGTATTTTTATGGTACAATAGCCTCAAAATGGTTTAAGACACTTCTCTTTGATGCTTCTACCTTTAATTCGAAAACTAGTTCTTCGATTTGATATTTTTTCATAAGTTGGAGACTTGGCACACAAAGTGTTTGTAAAAATTCCTTAGTGTTATTTTTATGTTCATGTATGATAAATATTCTTGAAATGAGTGTGAAAATTTAAGGGGAAATCTTCTTGATAGTGTTTGAGAAATGTCTACCGAAATTCTAAATCAATTTCTAATTTCTAGCTCCTTCAATGGAATTGTTTTTTGTAGATTTGTAACTTTGCATATGAAGTGTTTGGGAAAATTCCAGAGTGAGATATACCTCTATTTTTAGGATTATTAATCCTCCCTTATTCATACTTTATATTATATTAATTATCCTAACATAGGAACCTTAATTAATTAATTGGGTCCACTAGTATCACTGGATCCACTTGGCCTAATGGGGCCACCTGTACCAGCCACTGGAGTGTGGGGAACACTTCTAGAGGTTAAATTCCACTTACTACATGTGCAGGAATCAGTTTGGGTGCCTCCTAGACCAATCTCTACATTTTAGGAGCCACTTGGAGTCCCAGCACCAACCTACTTCAGCCAATTGGGGTTAGTACTAGTTAGTCTTAGTTAGCGCCCAGTTACATTAAGTTACTTCACATTTAGTTAGGCTAGCGCTACCAATGCATGGTTGCATGGGGAGGAGTGCTTTTCCTACCTACCACACTCATTTTCACTGAGTTAACTAGATGCCAGTGGTTGCTGGAGTTATTCGTCATCAGGGAGTTGTCTATTTGGACTCTGATATTGATTGGGATACCTTGAGTTAGAGATTCAGTTAGATGTAGTCATAACTAGTTGAAGGATTTGAATTCATATCCCATGCATTTTGATTCTACCTATGTAAACTATTGTAACACCAGATATTATTATTGTGAATGATACTGTAAATTCCTAAGCAATACTTGCCTATTTCATGTGTTGTTTGTTTTGTTCAGTTTGTATCTTCATTCTCCATTCTTTTGCTGCAAACATTATTAGAACTGTCTGCTTGAAGATATAAATGGAATTCAAATTCTAATATATATTATGACTGATAAAACATGTTATTTACAGTTGGAATGGAATTTGAATGATTCTATGAGCTGTGAATTTAATTATACTAGCAATTCCTAGAATTACTAGTCAATTCGAATGAGTATAATTAGTTAATTTTGTGAGTTATTTAATGGATTGTTTATGGGAGGAAATCTATAGACATATGAATTTATGTGACCCCTGATATGATTTCCATGAGATACAGTATTCATATATTTCTCTTTATTTGGAATTTGGAAGGTTAAGTTGGAAACTAGGTGCATTGCAGTGAAAATTGATAACTAGTTGTCGATTGAAATCTTTGTTTTCGTAAAAACAGAATGTTACAACCATGTGCTATGTTTCTAACCTGTTTTTTTTTGTATGCGGATACTTATCTAGTGTGATCCTTTACTTATGTATGCATTTCATTTCGTTTCAATCATTTAAACTCAATTCATTGCGGTGAATGTTAACTAGTTTCATTGGAATTGATGGAAAAGATCGCCTTTGTGCATTCGAATGATCTACAAATAAAAATTTAATCGGATGTTGATGCATGCTCAAATATGTTTTTAATGGTCGTATTATTTATTTTGGGTTTAATGGCATGGTTACAATTTGATTTTGTGCAAGACTAGTTGCTTATATTGGAAAGCTAGTTAACTAGTCTTGTGGACTCTCTTTCGTAATTACCATGATTAATTATTGTAATTTTGGTAATTGAGCCTTATTTACATGTAAATATGTTATTAATCCATTGGGATTGATCATCGATGGTTTTTTTTAAACAATTGGTTTGTGATAAGTGTCGTCATTTGTGCACTAAGTGTCATTAAGCGTCGTAATTAACACCTTAATTACTAGTTAACTATGAATAAGAATAATTAGCCTTTAGAAGTGGTTAGCATCTATGATATGGATTTTTTTGAAGGTTTGATGATGTTAAATGATGTTAAGAAAATTTCCCATCCCTTGGATTGTTTGTCGGAATTAAATCACGAAAAATTAAATTAAATATTTGTTTGACTAGTCTGTTGTGCTAAAATTATCTAATTATCCTTAGAGAGATAATGATATGTCCTAGAGACCCTTTGATATCACCAAGGGACATTACACTAGAGAGATTTGTAACTAAAAATATACCATAGTATTCCAGATTTGAATCCAACGGGCATTATGGATAGCCACATCCTTTAAATTTGATAATTCATATCAACTGAGAGCTTGCAGTTACTATAGAAATCAACCTATGGGTCCTCCCATAGCCTAAACTTGACACTCTTTCCAATATTATAGGTAATCCACTTTCTTGAGATTGGGAAATCTTTAACCAAACCCTTCCATACATTTGAATCTCCCTCGCATATTTATTCTCGATCCTAATCCAATACATAATGGAGATATTTCAAATACTCAAGTTTCATAATATTACCCAAAATTCACTCAATAATTAAAACCCTCCATAGAATTTTGGCTCCTAGATCCTCACCAAAAGGATGAATGTTTCCCAACCCCCATCCTTTTTTTTTGCGAATTGTGACCACTTCACAAATGGAATGCCTTCTTTCCTCTTTCAATCAATCCATAAGAAGCTACTGACTATTTTCTTGATCCTAGTCAATATGCCTTTGGGGTTGTATGCTATTGAAATCCAGTAAACAAGAATTCTTTCCAAGATGGATTTCACCAAGGCCAACCACCCTCCACGAGATAACCAACAAGGACACCATCCAGTAATCCGGGCTTCAATTCTTGTTAGATTTTTAACATTATGCTAGCATTATATTAGGATCTTTAACTGAGAGAATAACAAGCACAGCAATCAAACACAAGAGACAATGAACATAGTATTTTTCCTCAGGGAAACCATAAATGGAGAAAACCCCGCAACTTCCCCAGAGATAGAATCAGCACCAACATTAAAACCCCAAAACAGTAAGATGATCTCCTAACAACGGTAACCTCTTTCTTCCTAGCCCCAGTGTCTTCTTCTTCCTCAACTATGCGCTACAACTGAGTGTGAATGAGTGTGTGATAAATAGAGAGGATAGCTCTCTATTTATACTAATTCCTGACTTGACTAAACCCTACTAGGGCCAACTTCTCTAGGAGAGTCTAATAACTCTAGTGCCCCGGAACTGCGGAGACTTTAACCCTTGATCAATAGGAGGGTTACACACAATGAATTGACATGACTTGTTTACATTATAGAACCTCTCGATAGGAACATCGGGGCATGACATCACTCAAGTACATTACAGACACATTCTTGAATAAACATCGAGGTACAATACATAATATATACAAGTGAATACATTCTAAAGTTACAATTACATCAACACTCCCTCTTAACTAGGAAGGTATTGTCTCGACACAATTTATCAGCACAAGTCTTCTTCCTTGTATTATCTGGATCACCATCGAGTCCTCGTCATCTTCATCTTCGGATCTGGATCATCATCACTGGATCTAGATCATCACTCGATCTGGATCATCATTGGAATATCATCACTGGATCTGGATCATCACTCGATCTAGATCATCACTGGAGCATCATCTATGGATCTAGATCATCACTAGATCTATATCATCACTGGAATATCATCATTGGATCTATATCATCACTCGATCTGGATCATCACTGGAGCATCATCTCTGGATCTAGATCATCACTCAATCTGGATCATCACTGTATGATCATCACGGGTGATATCTCATGATTCTTCTCGTCACAGGAAGTTCTATAGAGCTATCCCTTTTTCATGCTGGTTGTAGGCCTAGCCTCCATGTAGGCCTTCTTCAGCACTTATATCTGACACCAAGTCAGAATGGCCCACCCAGCACTTACATCTGACCATGAGAGGAACACATCCAACACCATGTCAGAAAGGCATGCCCAGCACTCACATATGATCATGTAGGAACCAATCCTATAATCACATCAGAAAGGCCCAACACTCACATCCGATCATGCAGCAACACATCCCACAACCCTATCGGAAAGGCTCAGCACTTATATCTAACCATGTGGGAACACATCCTACAACCTTGCTAGAAGGGCTCTGTACTTACATCTAGCCATGCGGGAACACATCCTGCAACCTTGCTAGAAAGGCTCTGCACTTACATCCAACCATGCAGGAACACATCCTGTAACCTTGCTGGAAGGGCTCTAAACTTACATCCAACCATGCGGGAACACATCCTGCAACCTTTCTGGAATGGCTCTACACTTACATCCAACCATGCAGGAACACATCCTACAACCTTGCTAGAAGGGATCTACACTTACATCCAACCATGAGGGAACACATCCTGTAACCTTGCTAGAAAGGCTCTCGACCCCAGGTTGAGGGTTCCTGGCAACTGACCAGGTGCCTCCATTCTCCAAAAGAATGGCATCATCCCTTATATCTGATCAAGTGGGAACACATCCCTCAATCACATTAGAATGGCCATGTACTCATATCTGATCATGTGGGAACACATCCCACAGTCATATCATAATGGCACTCAGTCCTAGACCAAGTATTCCTGGTAACTGACCAGGCACCTCCATTCCAAGAATGGAAATAGCCCTTATATCTGATCATGTAGGAACTAATCCTAGAGTCATATCAGAATGTCTTAGCACTCATATCTGACATGGAAGGAACCAATCCTCTCACCATGACAGAATGGCTCAGCCCTTACATCTGACCATGGAAGGAACCAATCCTCTCACCATGTCAGAATGGCTCATGGACTCATCACTTCCCCTTGGAAGGAACCTCGATTTAGAGAACACCAAGCTTCTCCCTGAAGTACTCAAACTTCACTCTTACTAATGGCTTCGTCAACACATCAGCTATCTGTTCGTCCGTCGCAACATACTGGAGTTTCACTGTTCCCCTCTGCACCATATCCCTGATATAGTGATATTTGATCTTGATATGCTTCGACTTGTCATGGAACACCGGTTTCTCTGACAACTTCACACAACTATGGTTGTCGCAACGTATACAAGTAGCATCTAACTAGAGATCAAATAAATCAGACAGTAGCTTCCTCAGCCATATTGCCTCACAACTAGCTGAACAAGCTATGACATACTCTGCTTCAACTGTACTCAATGCCACACAGGATTGATTCCTGCTAAACCAAGAGATCACACCTGATCCCATACTGAAGCAACACCCTGAAGAGCTCTTCCTATCGATGGCACTGCCTGCCCAATATGACTCAACATAACCGTCTAGGTTAATCTTCTGATTTTCCTCATACTTGAGCCCATAATCAACTGTACCCCTCAGGTACCTCAGAATATGCTTTGCAGTAATCAAGTGAACATGTCTCGGATCTGTCAAGAGCTGGCTCAAGGTTTTCATAGCAAAGCAAATATTTGGTCTCGTGTTCATCAGGTACATCAAGGACCCAATCATCTAACGATACATCATAGCATCAACTGCTTCTGATGAAGCATCACTCAATAGCTTCAGGTTCGTTGCCGTAGGTGTGGTCATGGCCTTGCATTCCATCATCCCAAACCTCTTCAGGATCTCTACTATATATTTCCCTTGTCCCAGGTAAATTCCATCTGCATTCTGCCACACCTCCATGCCTAGAAAATAATGCATCATACCCAAGTCCTTCATTTCGAACTCGGCAGCAAGCTTCCTCTTCGTATCAGCAATCAACCCAGCCATACCTATTACAAACAGATCATCTACATACAGTAGGAGCATCACTGGGTTGTCATCTTCAACCTTGTAGTAAAGGCTTGAATCTTCTTTACTCTTGGTAAAGCCTAAACTGGATATAAAGCTGTCAATTCTGTCGTACCATGTCATGGGTGCCTGTTTCAAACTGTACAGGGCTTTCTTCAATCTACATACATGAGACTCCCTGTCATGTGTCTCAAAACCGAGTGGTTGTTCCACATACACTTCTTCTTCTACTACACCACTCAAGAAAGCAGTCTTGACATCCATCTGGTGTATCTTCCATTTCATCACTGTGGCCAGAGAAAGTACTAATATGATAGAAGTGTATCTGGCTATAGCTGCAAAAGTTTCTTCATAGTCTATTCCTTCTTTCTGGGAGAAACCACAAGCAACAAATCTTGCTTTATATTTTTCAATGCTACCATCTCCAGCATGCTTGATCTTGTAGATCCATTTGGAAGTTACAATTGACTTCCCTTCTGGTCTTGGGACAACATCCCAAACATCATTCTTCATGATCGATTAATACTCTTCGATCATAGCATCCTTCCATTCTTTCCGTTCTACCGCTTCTTCATAATTGGAAGGTTCTTTATCGATGAAATCACATAATAATGCTACATATCTAGAGTTGGACCTTGTCCTCTTTCTTTCTCTGTGATTCTCTTCTAGAGCCTCATATCTTTTTGCACCTTGGATAGCTTCTTGTACCTAAGAAGGTTTCCTCTTATGAGGATTCTTCTCCTGAGGTGGATCTATAGGTTCTTGTGGTTCTTCAAATTCTCGATCTTCTTCTTGAGTTTCTTCGTTCATGGTTGTATCATGAATTCTGGGTGCTTCTGCTTCTTCAGGTTCTTCACTAGGTCTTTTTCTGGATTTGTTGTAAGCTGAGTCTTCATCAAATGTCACATCCCTGCTGATGTCGATCTTCTTGAATCCTGGGAAGTATATTCTGTAAGCCTTCGATATTTTAGAGTATCCCACAAATATACCCTTCTTTCCTGAAGGATCTAATTTAGTTCTCTTCTCTTTTTGAATGTGTATGTACACTGGAAAGTCGAATATTCTGAGATGGCTGAATTCTGGTTTCTTGCCGAAAAAGACTTCTTCAGGTGTCTTATTCTCGAGTACTCTGTGTGGAGTACGGTTTTGTACATACACTGTTGTTCTGGCAGCTTCTGCCCATAGATGCATGGGAATATCTTGATCATGAAGCATTGCTCTTGCAGCTTCCATGATAGTTCTATTCTTCCTTTCTACAATCCCATTCTGTTGTGGATTATATGGAGTGGACAACTCCCTCTTAATCCCTGAGTCTTTGCATAACTCTTTGAATTCATTTGATGTGAATTCTCTGCCATTATCTGATCAAAAAGTCTCAATCTTCTTTTCAATGTGGTTCTCGATCAAGGCTTTGAATTCTTTTAACTTGTTGAATACTTATCTTTGTTCTTCATGAAGTAAATCTATGTCTTCCTAGAAAAATCATCAATAAAAGAAACATAGTATACATACCCGCTTAGTGAACTTGATGACATTGGACCACATACATCGGAGTGGATGATTTCCAATATTCCTTTTGCTTTGCTCTCGGTACTTGGAAATATCTTCTTTGTGTTCTTTCCTTTTCGCACATCCTTTGTATACTCCATCATGTTTTGCTTGAATTTCTAGAATACCTTCAACAGCTTTGCTTGCAAGTGGTAGTGCTTTGTAATGCACATGTGCAAGATTTCTATGCCAAAGTTCATTTGGCTCTACTGTGTCATGGACCAAGGCTTGTTCTGGATGGCCCTTCAATTTGTATAGACCTCCTTCTTGTTCCCCAATTACTACTGCATCATTAATAGTCTTTCCCTTTGGCCACATGATGACTTGGCCATCTATAAATGCAACCCTCATTCCTTTTGCATCTAATGAAAATATGGAGAGGAGGTTCTTCTTTAGTCATGGTACAAACAATGCTTCCTTCATTGTAGTCATCTTATAGGAGGATTCCCCACTACGTTTTATTGGATACTAGTAGTCATCTCCGAGCTTCACCTTGTGAGGTGATTCAAGTTCTAATAGTTTCACAAAGGATTCCTTGAATCATGTCATATGCTTGGAAGCCCCGCTGTCTATAAGCCAATCATTGCTTCCATGAGTAATGTTTCCCGTGAGAGCGAAAATCAAAACATATTCTTCATCACTTGAAGAATCTTCACTTTCATATCTGGTTCTCTTTATGGAAGGTTCATCTTCCTTTGCAGCATGAGCATGATGTCTTCTCTTGTTTCCCTTCTTCGTATGGGATTTAATCTTGTTTCTAGGACAGTCTTTGGAAAATTGTCCTCTTTCATCACATGTATAGCATCTCAATTTAGATAATTCCTTTCTAATGTTATCTTTATGGTGAAAGGTCTTACCTCTGGAGTGATGAGAGTTTCTTATGATTTTCTTGGATTGAACTGTGAGAGCTTGATCTTCACTTCCCATATTCTCTTCTTGAGCTGCTATCTGAGCTTCTTCTTGAGAGCATTCTTCACATAGTCTACTGAACTTGACTAACTTCTTTCTGGCACATATTCCTTAAATAAAGGAGTCCCATGATCTAGGAAGACCATTCAAGGTGGTCATTACAATCTCTGCATTTTCCACTTCTTCATCTACTGCTTCCAGTTGTTCCTTGATCTGAGAGACCCTTGTAAAGTAAGACTAGATGGTTTCTGCATTTTGGATCTTTACATTCTTCAGTTGGTTTCTCAGAGTCATATTTTGGTTTATGTTTTTCCCTTCAAACAATTTGGTTAGGGAATCAAACATAGCTTTAGGTGTCTTTAGGGAGGACACATGTGGTATGAGGTTATCCTTGATTGAATCAGCAATAATACTCTTTTCCATAACCAACTTATTCTTGTATAAGGCCTTAGCCTCATCTCCCTCTGGAAATGGAACCTCCTCACTGATATAGGAGTCTAACTCATTTTCTTCTAGGACCAGGGAGATCCTATACTTCTAGGCTCGAAAGTTATCAGATCCCCCAAGCTTTTCATCAAGCTTGGTGTGATGAGACATCTTAACTAAGAACCTCAAATGGAAATACAAAAGATTTAGATCTTACCAGTTCAAGATGTCGGATCTGGATTTGGAGCTGAAATTCTGTAGTGTTGGTTCCAGAGCAGATTAGGGTTTTTATTTTTCGGAGTTCTATCCAACCAAATGCTTTGATCTTCGTCTCTAAACTTCAATTTTGAAGAGGAGATCAATCTAGGCCTGGGCTCACTAAAAAAATCCACTTCTGTGGAAAGCCCTAATTTTTGGCAGTAGTGTCGGGTCCAAAACTGAAAAACCTTAGAATTGGATTCTGCTTCGACAGGAAGATGCACCCTAGGGAGGAGAGTTATTCCAACCTTCTATTGCTGAAAATTTGTGGAGAGAGATCCACAAAGTAGGAAGCCCTAGTTTCCGCAGCTGCATAGTGTCTTCTTCTCAGGTTAGCTCTGATTCCATGTGAGATTTTTAACATTAAGCTAGCATTATATTAGGATCTTTAACTGAGAGAATAACAAGCACAACAATCAAACAAAAGAGACAATGAACACAGTGTTTTTCCTTGGGGAAACCATAAATGGAGAAAACCGCACAACTTCCTCAGAGATAGAATCAGCAACAAAAGTAAAACCCCAAAATAGTAAGATGATTGCCTAATAGCAGTAACCTATTTCTTCCTAGCCCTAGTGTCTTCTTCTTCCTCATCTATGCGCTACAACTGAGTGTGAGTGAGTGTGTGATAAATAGAGAGGCTAGCTCTCTATTTATACTAATTCTCACACTAGTACAAGTGATCAATTTTTCCACGGTAAAAACTTGGCAATATCCACGGAAAAGCGTGGATATTGCCACGTCTAAGTGTTTTTTGTTCCGTGGAAACTATTTCGTCGCAATAGAGACGACTCCTAATTTGCGCCACAAGAGCGACGACCCTTTTCCGTCACTATAGCCACGCTCTGTATAATGTTTTTTTTTAAATGGAAATCCAAGCCGTCGCTATAGCCACACAATTCCGTCGCTATACCCACGCCGTTCCGTCGCTATAGCCACGCTCTTGCGTCGCTGTATCGACGGTGGGTGAAATTTTATAAAAAAAAATACTTGCATTGTCGTCGCTGTATCGATGGTGGGTGAAATTTTATTTAAAAAAAATACTTGCATTGCCGTCGCTGTATCGACGGTGGGTGAAATTTTTTTATAAAAAAAATACTTGCTGCCGTCGCCAGCTTATTGCATCTCACAGGGTTTGTATTCTTATAGCCAGTGCCATGTGACCTTGCCGGGATTAGATTTCTCCTTTTCGGCAAAACCCTAACTTGAACTTTTGAAGTTTTCGAAGATGTGGTATTCTCTGGGCACTACTCTTACTAATATTATTGTTGATTATATTTTTGAATCCCATTTACCAATTTAGGCCATTAATGAACAAAAATATTTCCTTTCGTTACTGCAATAATAACCAGTGTATATGCTTCTCATGAACATTAAACGGAGACCGATTTTATTACTATTTCTTTTGTAGAAAACAAAGAAGCCAGAAACCATTGTTAATTTCTGATTTGTGGAGTACTTCAAAACTTTAAACCCCTTCATTTTCCTGTGTTCCGATTAAGACCTCCTTTTACATCATTTCAGCTTTCATGCAATGTAAAGGTAAATCCCTACAAATGTGCAATTGTGAACATATTATTCAATGCATTCTGAAAAATTTATGAATTTTGGCAACATGTAATAAATTTTAATTTGACAACTACAAAGTGCTGATTATATACTTGCATTCCCTGTTTCATTTCATTTTGGATTCTCTCACTTCATTAGCAAAACATAACTTGGCATAATGTAGAAAGCATATATTTGTCATTGTTAATCAAAAATCAATAGATATACATGTTTTTGAAGACAAATAATAAGCATGGCTTTGTGATAGTATCACAGATAGTTACCTGACGATTATTATGTAAGAAACCTGGACAACAGTATTGAATCTTCTTGCCAATACAATCTGCAGTTTCCAGAAGCAATTTCTTTGGCTTTGTCATTATAAAATCTTGTTTTTTTACACGGCCTTTTTTTAAGGACTCTAGTAGTGGCGGTTGCCTAACCACAACTTCACACACACCTTTTGGATGCAATCTCTTACACCAAGCCTCCTGCTCAAGCAACATATAACAAGCATATGGTGTAAAGTCGGTGAAAAAAGCCTTGCCCATATATAATTTTTTGTTCGTTATAAATTATGTCCTAAAGTTGTCTGGTAAACACAAACAAATGGGATTGTCAACATAAGTCTCACTGGGAATAAAAGTAATGAAAATCAAACAAGCAAGAATAATCATGATCTAAAGCAATTGTTTAGTGAAACCAGAAATCAAAAGAACCAGTAAAAATGAATTAAAGAAAACGCAAGCAATAACATAGAAAGCTAACCTACTAGTGCCATTTTCCAGATATGTATGGATACATAATGATAAGACACATTAAAACAAACAACCTCCCGCACTCAATGACAAAAGAAATAAAATGCATCTTTAAGTGTTGCTAGTGCAAAAGAAAATGGTGCTGCAACTGTTCACGAGGAAGTATAACAACATTGAGAAAGCAATGAATGCTTAAGTTACAAAAAAGAAAAAAAAAAGCTTTCAAGTTTAATATATATATTTAAAGATTAAACAAGTTTATTCTTAAAATGGAAGCCAACCTTATACCTCAATGAAGCGTTAACCATCTGTTATTATCCTAGAGAGGTAGTTTTATTTTTGTTGATCCACATATGAAACAACAATAAAAAGAATGGTCACCCTAACCATCTTGCACTCCAGGCCTTCCATCAGTGCAATTTATATTTCAATGACCTCATTTTCAAAATGGGGAAATTTTGGAACAACAAAGGAAATCAAATTCAATGGGACATATCTACTACATTAAGGACAACAAACCTTTTCCTTGCCCACATTTGGCTCATTCCTCCTGAACTGTGGTTTAATAATACTGCAGACCCTAAAGGCTAAAACTAAGTTGCATTGAAAGTCATTCACAAACAGATATCCATACAGCAACCTTTTTCAAAATTTTACATACAAAATGGCTAGGAAACTGCTTAACTGTTTATGTAAATGCACAAAACAGCCATGAAAAGGATAGTACTTTCGATCAATATACACAGTACAAATCAATATGGTCATGTCCAAGCCCAGGAGAAAAGCACCCAGCTGACAAATTATGAAAGTTGAGGATGTTTGTAGGTCTGCAGTACACATATTGGCCCTACAACACAGGCCGGACACTGTAAGAATGTCTTCAGTATTGGAAAATACAAACTACACCTATGTAACAGCTTGCTGGGGAACAATCAGACTTCTGTAGTAACTAATGGGAAAATACAAAAACCTCTGTAAAAGTTGCTGAGTCGCTGACCACAAAAACAGAACATGGAATCCAATTGTTTGCATGTATAAATGCAGAAAAGGCTTATATATCAATTGGCTAGGCATGAGAACAACAGAAGAGACCCTTAGGATGCACTGCTAGGACAATAAAAAAGTAGACAAGACCTGCAAATAAACTTGCAGGACTGTAAAATGCAGATTAGATCTGCATATTTGCAATTACAAGCTTAAAACTCATCTCTCACATGAAAACACCGTCCAGACCAATAATGCAACTGCTGCACATATGAATATGAATCACATCTGAACACACGAGATTTCAAAATCAAATTGCTGAAAACAGGAGACGTGGTCCCTGCAATAATCCAGACTCACCCTGCAAAACATGAGAAACCCTTCTACTTGGTGTTAGAACTTACAAAATGCTCTTCCGCTTGCCCTTTTTTAAATATAGGATGTTTTATTTCTTCTTTAATTTATAATTCATCTTTTCTGCAGGACAAGGAATAAAATCCGTACCCTGGATATTCCTGGTAGGATCTGGATATAGATTCAGATCTGAAATGGGGATCCATCGAAGTATGGAACTCTGGTCAATTAACCAAATGGATCTTGGTCAGTCAACCAAGATGATGATCTGTGATGTCCTCCTCTCCTAGGTCCTTGAGATGATTCAGCAAGGTTGTTTCCTCAAGGGACTAGCCACCCCTTGATGGAATCATTGGCATTTGATCTTAGGAGCAGTCAAGAGGATTAGAGTATCGCATCATCCACTTTAGACCTTCCTTTTATGGTGATGATAAAACTTCCAGTTATTATGGAACACATGTAGACCACATACATTGAGAGAGAGAGAGAGATAAAAAGGGCTGTCTTCCCACCTTGTTGTTACACCTTTTGTCTTGTGGTTAAAAGGGTTGTTTTCCCACCTTGTTGTGACACCTCTTCTTGACTTGTGGATAGCCTTGTATTGGCTTAGTCTTGTGTTGACTCCTACATGTTGGTCCTATGTGATAGCGCCCCTTTTTGAGTGCGGTAACTTGACCCTCCGTCTTGTTTTGTGAAACCCTCTCCTAAGACGTTTTAACTTTAACTTATATTTTATATTTGGTAACCCTCTTTAATTGTGCGACGTCTTGACCCTTGTAGAGTAACCCTAAAGGAAATGAAGACTTAGAAGGTAAAACCTTCTAGAAGTCCTTAAAGGGTTATAAATATAAGTCTAAGCCTTCATTATGAGATCATCTTGAAGATGAAATCTGAAATATGATTTGCTAGTGATTGTTCAAGGGTTTTGGTACACTTATTTGGATGACGTCAAAGGTTTAGAAGGTTGTTGCTTTCTTTCTGTGGATATCTTTTGCTGTTAGGGCTTGCTCTTGTGTGTCATCTGCCTTTCTGAGCCAGTTGGAGGCTGTCGTCCACCTTAAAGTCTGATCTGAGGATGCCAATGTCTTCCTGAGGCTACCGCTACCCTACTGAGGTCTGGTTCAAGGTGTCGTTGACCTGTCTGAGCCTGCTAAGGTCTGTTTTAAGGCGTCGATTCCTTGTCTAAGAATGAGGTCTGGTTGAGGCGTCAATATC